>OU898285.1:81909571-82333596 GCA_918026665.1 Diabrotica balteata | reverse complement strand
TCGTGAATGGACTCTGATATCAAATGCAGGACTATTATTCCATATTGCAGAAGATCGAGAAGCCTTCGCAATGTTGATCGCCAACGTCCGGTAGGTAATTCTGATATGGCACGCGAAGAAGAAGACACTGAAGACACACAGACACACATATTTTAGAAAGCAGACCACGTCAATTCTAACCTAACTTTGTTAATTTATGTTTGAATTATAAGAATTATATTCACTTCCAGTTAGATATTACAATTATTACAATAAAAACAGAACGTTTTTCACATTTTTCACATTCATCTAAGTTTGGTTTTTCACATAATTTTGTCTTTTATAATTTGCAAATAGATCTAATAAGTATGCAACAAAGCTATGCAAATGCATGTATCAAAAAGTTAGATACAGTTCAAAGATTTCTGAAATACTGTTCTTTTAAACTGCGTAGACCATATTTTCATTATTATTAGAAAAGTTAACTTTGACTTTGATCATTATTTTTAAGCTTAATAATCCAATCTCCTGAATTGCTTCAGGCAATTTGTTTTACATACTTCCAATATCTTTAGGTTCTATTTGAAGCACTATAGTGCAAAAAAATACTTTGTATAAATAAGTGTGTACTTCCAACTTTTTTAATGCTGGATTCTTGAGTTTGTAACATTTGTTGTCAATAAATAAAATTGACTAAAATTACCAAATTCAATCTATTATGTTACATTAAAGCATAATTGTGCAGTTTTCTTGTGATTATCTACAACCAGGAAGAACAAAACCAACTGCATCAATGCAATCAAACTAAAACACAATATTACTTTACTAATGTTCTTTTATTGTGATGAAAACAAATGAAAATGCTTCTTAACAATACTTTAAACAATATTTAGTATAAATATCATCTAGAAAAATATCACATTAAATAATATTCGCATATCACCAGTTTCCTTATATTCTTTAATTGTTTGGTTAATAGTTGAATTCGCAGCACCTAAAATGAGCACATTACTTTAGTAAGTTTTGATTTTAATAATAACTATTCTGCAAAACTAACCTGCTGCCTGTTTTTACTTTTGCTACCGTGGCTGTTATTTTCAATCCAGAATTATCAATTTTCATTTTTTTATACATGTTTATAAAAAATTGTTTCTTATTTGTTGATAAATGACCCAAATCTACTCGGCGTTTTTAAGGTGGAGAAGAATAATTACCAGTAGTACTTGGCATTGAATCCATATTGTTATCTTAATAACACTAAATAGTTCTGAAAAGAACTGTTTCTTTATATAAATGCAGACGAAAAATTTATGAATGTAAGGAATAACGCAGAAAAATACAAAAAATCGTCGATATAAATTTGAATTTTAAAAATTTCACAAATGTCATTAGTGTCAATATGTCATAATTTAGTGGAGTAAACTTGCCTGCGGTTGGACCAATTACAAACAAGAATTACGGCTCGGAAAATTTGAATTACTCCTCCTGGTTAAAAAACAGACCATAGAACCAGGTTCTCTGGTTTTATTGGCCAAAAATGACGTAGGTATTTCATTTCCGATGGTGGGCGAAAATATATTCTCTCTTCCGACTTTGGCATTAAAGTCTCCTGCTATTATTTTGGTCATTTTTTGGGTACTCATCGTACTCTCGATCTAGTGCCTCAGACAACATGCCTTTTTCATTATCCTCTTTTTCTTCCGTTGGAGCATGGATGCTAATAATGCTAATATTAGCGAACTTTCCTTTAAGTCTTATTCGACATATCCTATTGATCAATAGCATTGAAATCGATTACACTAACTTTGACCTTGCTGCTTACAATAAATCCGGTACCAAAGTCGTGTCGGGTAGGATGTCCACTGTAGTAAATATTGCAGTTATTTTTTTCCAGGGTCTTCTTACGTTCCAACGTGCAAATTTTTAAATCAATATCCTTATTTCGTTTGTGAGTTCGTCGTAGGCTAGACAGTCAGGTTTCTTTCTTTGTAGCTCTCATAACAAGGTTTTTTACAGGTTTGGGTAGTTAACCCAACGCCAAACCCCCTTTTCAGAGGGCCATTTCACCCATTCTCGTCAGTTCCCGACTCAACTTTCCACCTGGGTGGGATACCGGATCTCCAGTTGGGTTGCTCGGTTTACAGGGGACATCAGCGTGAAGGTGAGAGTCGGATTTGAGTAGAAGAGGCTAATTTGAGTAAAGTGGAATCAATGCCATGTTTTCCTGTTCTACCCCTTTATCCCCCTTCTTCTTAACGTGCCCTATCAAATCCGCTTGACGTTGGCGATTAACATGGCGAAACTGTCTCTATCTCGAGCTATCTAAATAGTTGCTCAGCTTTCTTTATTCCTGTCCACTTCTTTATCCCCCACTGCGTAGATATTATTCAGCCTCAAATCCAAATTTAATTCCAGAAAATTTAAAGTCATGAGTAAATTAGTAGCCTTTGAATTGTGGCTGTATCGACATATTCTACCATGGACCTCAGGAGTCGGTAACGAACAGCTCATGCGAAGAGTCAACAGTAACAGAAAACTTGTATTAACAATCTAGTTAAAAAAGAAATATTATCTAGGCTAATCTATTGAGTAATCCAAAGTACTATCATCATCAATTGGCGCTACAGCCCTTCGTAAGCCTTGGCCTGCTTTCAAAACATTCTCCATCCTTCCCTATCGAGTGTCTGTCTTTCCAGCCCCCCACTCCAATCTCCCTCAGATCTTCCCGTACATCCGTCCAGATATCTGAGTTTAGGTCGCCCCCTTCTTCTTCTTCCGACCGGCCTGTTTAGCATAGTTATTTTAGTGGGATCACTCTCATCCATCCGCATAACGTGGCCCACCCACCTTAGGCGGTTTATTTTGATGGTCTTCACAATATCTGCATCACCAAAAAGTCTATAGAGTTCAAAGTTATTCCTTCTCCACAGACCCTGTTCGTTTACTCCGCCATATATGGTCCTCAATATTTTTCTTTCAAAGACTCGTAGTAACTCTTCATCTCGGGTCGTCATTGCCCATGTTTCCGACCGTATGTGAGCACTGGGCGTATTATTGTTTTATAAAGTTGGCACTTTGTTGCTATTGACATACTTTCTCGCTCTTAGTTTGAGGGCCCAGGCCGAAATAACAGCGGTTAGCCACGCATATTCTTTTTTTATCTCGTTGGATGTGTTATTTTTGTAGTCTACCAGTGATCTAAGTAGCAGAATTCTTCTACCATTTCTATCGTTTCGTGTTGCACCTCTAAGTTATTTTTTTGGATTCTTGATATGGCCGGCATATATTTAGTTTTCTGGATTTAATCAGAAGTCCAAAGTACTATGTTCCTCAGTTATTAGCAGATGAAGATGTGAAGTGATGTATAAGTTTTATGTACGATTGAAAAAATTGACTCTAAACCACAATCACATTTACATGCTTACTGGGAACTCCTTTCTTATTCAGTATCCACCTCAGAATCTCTGGTGGTACTCTAATCATGTTTTCTCTTTACTCGAATTCAATGAATACTGTTAGTTTTTGATATTTAAATAAGTTCTAAATAATTATCGGTTATTTCTGATAAGGGGATGCAATCTAGACTATTGTGTTATAGAGCTTGTTGTTCAATCTGTGCTTTGACAAATATATCATGTTTGTAATAGTATAAAATAATTTGCTATTTCCTGTAGGTGAATAATTGTTTATGGACTTTTGATACGTCTGTAACACAATGTAATATTATCAGAATTGCAATGCCGGGATACGAATACATTTATTGTTGACTCAGGACATTTAATTATATCATCAGTTTGTCCCATATCAATACGTAATTAAATTTTGTCCACAATATATTACTAATAGTCAGTTCACAATAATATTATAAATCAGATTAATATGTATTTGCTGACAGAAACAAATTCACAATTCTATTTAAGCACATTAGTTTTCAAATATAAAGTTATTGACAAAAATTGTAGGCAGCTTTAAACTTCACATTTTAAAATTAGTTACAATCTTACAGGGTGTTCCATAAGATGGTGGCAGACCAAACTTATGTTTTTTTTAAATGGAACACCCAGTATTTTATTTTATATTTGAAATCTGCTCAACTTTCACATCACAACAATGTAAAGTTTTATTATGTTATACTGGGTATTTAAAAAGTTATAACCAGGATTACCTGAAAATCGTATCAAGTTTAACTCCCTGTATAATAAAAAAGGAGTACAGGAACATTAATCTATTGCAACCACAGTTTTTTAATAATTGTTAAAAATTATAAAACATATTCGTTTTCATAATATTCGTTAAATCGAATACAGGGTAAGTCAAAATGTAAGTACCTACATTATTTTATTGGTAATTTTAAATAGAACACCCTGTATTTTATATCACTATCAAAAAGTACTAATATTGTACTTCAAATTTTATGAAGTACTCCCTATACTTAAAGCTATCAGTTTTCTAGATATTTTTATTTTTCCATCAAAGTATTAATATGGTAGATATTTTAACGTTTACCAATAATTATTGTGAGTTATTGTACAGTATTGTGTTACAGTATTGTTTATTAATTCAGTAACGAAATAACGACACAAAAAAGAAAACAATTTATTTCAAATAAAATTTATAAAAAAATAACCGACGGAAAATTAAAAAAAATATAACAACACATAGAAAAAAAAAAAACAATAGTAATTTTACCTTATTTTACTTAAGTAAGGTGTTAAAAATGACCTCCCAAAATATCTATACATACTTGAAAGCGGTCATTAAAAGAGTTGCTTACTTACACTAAGCATTTGTGAAGAAATATTTTGAAATGCAATTCGAATTCTATTTTTCATAGCATCCCTTGTTGTTGGAGGTATTTTATACACTTCGTTCTTAACGTAACCCCAAAAAAATGAGTTCCTTTTATTGAATTCTGGTAACCTTGGGGGCTACCTTACTGGTCCATCCCTTCCAATCCATCTTTCTTCAAACTGATCGCTAAGGTCACCACTTACTAATCGGTAACTGATTTATGATAAAATCTAAATAAATCTCACCATTTAAGTTATCTTCAAAAAATATGATCCTACTACATGGTTACCGACGATACCTCCCCACACATTTAAATACCATCTTGTTTGACTATGTGTTACTATGTGGTATGGATTACTTGTTGAATAGTAGTGAAAGTTATGTCTATTAACAGAACCGTTTCGATGGAATGCAGCTTCATCACCAAATAGGACATAATCAAAAAAATCTCTCTGCTCATTAATTTTTTCCAAGTCCCATTCACAAAATACTATTCGTTTCTGAAAATCATTATTATTTAATTCTTGGTGCTTTTGAATATGGTAAGGGTACGTCTTGTTTTTAGATAGAATGTTTTGAACAGATTAGTAACGAAGTTCTTGTTCATTTGAAATACTCCTTATACTTGTGTGTGGGTTTTCTGTAACTGCCATCAACACACTAATTTCGTTTTCCTCTGTCACACTAGTTTTTGTTCGTTCAGGTTTTCCATAATTGACTGAACCAGTGCGGTTAAATCAATCTTTCAATTTTTCCCTTGTGAAGAGATTGGTGCTCGAAGGTACTCTAATAAACGCACTAATGTCGACTATAATTTCAAGTGAGATTCAAGTCCGGGTGTATTAAACTGTGATAAAACAAAAACTAACGTTTATTGGGAAACCTGTACAATATAAAAAATAATTTCTGGCTTTTGCTCTTTTGCAAACCTCCAAGAATGATCAGAGGACAAAGAAAAAAGATGAACGAATAAAAACGAAACACATTCAGAAGGAAACATGGGTAGACTAGTTTCGATTCTTGTTTGCTAAAGGTGACGATGATGAACCACCAACACTAGAATGACAACTTACTGGAGGCACATTGAAAAACAGACAGCGTCATGTCTATATAGAAAGAAGAAGAAGAAGCCAACCTCCAAGTGATGTTATTCAAATGCAATTGTCATTTAATAGGCCAACCCTGTATGAATATTTAAATATTCGTAAAAACGCCATTGGCATTTCTAAAATCAACAGGGATAAAAAATGAAATAAACAAAACCCCCTTTATTAATAAAAGCTGATTTATAATGTTTGATGAAATTTGTGTTTGCAGAGGACCAAATCCGGGATAATCCTCAAAAACCTCGTAATTTTCATAGCCATCATTTGAATATTGTGTAAACAGAATTATATTCCAATATTGAACTGATTATAGTAAGCAGTTTTATCAGTTAATCTATTACTCTAGTTCTTAAAGAATTCGTCTATCAATAATATACAGAGTGGCCCAAAAGTCTGGAAACGGCTAATTATCTCGTAAAATGCTAATCATAATTGTACAAAATTTGAGGTACACCTATTTGGGATACGGAGATTCCATATTTGATATTTACAATGTTGCCAGATTTGCCGTTTTTCTTATATTATTAGTAACTTTGGTTTTTCAAATACATCACCCTGTATATTCAGTCATTATTAGAATCTCCTATTCAATACGAGTTCAACCATATGTAACACTTATTTTATGTAATCTGGAAGGTATTTATATACATAAAACCGAAGTCTGCCAACGCCTAAATTGTTTCAATACATTTTTTAATACTAACTATTTTCAAATACATTAAAACGTAACAATTGATAGTTTAGAACATTTTTTAACATAGTAGTTACGTTGTTAAGTGTTCAAAACGTGCTCAATTTGTGAGTTGACAGCACCCTAATCGATGGTAAAAGGCGTCTACCACATTTCTCCATGATTGTCTAGAAATTATTCGAGATTCATTGATAATTCGTTGCCTTAGCTCTGCAAGACTTGCTGGTTAAGTTACAAAACTTAACCAGCAAGACTTGCTGGTTAAGTTTTGTAAACTGAATTTTTCAAGTATCCCTAATAAAAAAATGTCTACCAATTTATCGTCCAGGAAATACCTCATCTAAATATCGCCGAACATTTACACCAACTATCTGACGTTAAATTTCTTTCGACAAAAAATGACCCAATTGAATAGGTAACTACTATATCTGACCATACATTTAATTTTTGTGGTCTTTGAGTATGGTTTTCACGTTTTATGTTTTTACTACTAGTTTATATCTTGTGTTATTTCGGCACCAACCTTGGCGTTGAAGTCTCCCTCCCATAACAATCGTAGCTTTATGTTTTTTTGTGCTCCGGAGAATTTGTTTATTTAGTTGTAGAATTGGTCAATTTCTTCATCTAGTTTGTCAGCTGTTGGTGCATAGACTTGTATTATATTAATATTCATTAATTTATTTTGCAGCTGTATCATCATGATTCGATCATTAAAAAGTACGAAATTTCTAAGACATTTACGAATTTCTTCTTTGACAATAATTGCGACTCCGTTATGTCTGGGTCCTTCTGCCTTTCCCGAGTGGTAGACAATGTATCCATTGCTCTCGAATATGTTTGACCCTAGCCATTTCGTCTCACAGATGCCTAGGATAGAAATGTCTAGTCTGACCATTTCCAGCTGAATATTGTGTAACTTCGCGCCTTCAAACATAGCTGTGACGTCACATAACTATATTGTGGAATTCCACGACACGGGGCTTTCGTAGGCTTACGACCTGAGAGGCCATACATCTAGTTGTGATCTTCCTCCCCTGCCGGATCTTGGATTCCGAAGTCCATGATCATTAAAAGTATGCATACTTTCTTCCTCTGTCATGGGAAGCTGTACTAGAGATATCCACAAGGATCTTTATTGTAGTGGTTTCTCCTGGCCTTCTATATCCTGATGCCGTTGACCATTTCTTGGTTCCTCCACCTTTGAGACCGATTTCTCGGTCTCAGGACAACAGAGTGACCTACCACTCACCAACTCATCCGCCCGAAGCCATTGGACAGTAAGTAGGAGATTGCTGCAGTCATTCGGTTTATCAGTAACTCTAGACAAGTGGCCCTTACAGGGTGCTATCAGCTGGGTCCCCTCCTCTGTCGTCTCCGGTGTAATTAATAAACGTAGGAAAATATGTTAGCAACTTGGTGCAAGTTCCATGTTTATTAATATCTCTAACTATTGTACAATATTGCGTAGTTAGCCAGTACGCACAATTTCTAAGAAGAACAAAACTCAGCGTCAGAGTCTTAGAAAATTTCAGAGCCCTTCAAAGTGAGGAGCTCTAGGGCTACCCGCTAAGGATACAACCACACTGACTACAGATCCGAAAATGTCCCATATTTAAAGTAAATTTAACTTTTATATGAAACTTTTTCGATTTTTAACCAATTGAATTTTATTAAAAGTTCCAGAAGGAAGGGCGATGCACATCGAGGTGCGTGATTGGTGGCACCTGATGACATCCCCCCTGCTTTGGAGACTCTGAGGCTGATAAAAAAAGCTGATTTTTATTAAAAACTTAAGAAAAAACAATTTTTTTACAATTCAAACTATGGAAACGAAAAAATGCATGAAATATATTAAAAATGGATATGTCCATATTGTCGAATTTACTTACAGTTCTCTAACACACACTACACTCACGTAACACTCGCGTAACGCGCATTTGCACTGCACAAAACACTCACAGGCGGTGGTCGGTGTTGTGGACAGCATCTGCAGAACCATCTTCGGTCGATGTACACTTCGTCGGAGGCGTCGTCCCATTCTAGCTATTTCGTTACCTTCTGCTTGTCGCGGTGTGTTGTAGGCGAGTTTACCTGAGCCTCCGTGGTGACTCTGGACCACATAATGGTAGGGCAGGCAGTGACTGGCTACTCCGGGACATCCATCGCATCCGGTACAGCATCGAAGTAGGGTGGCTCGTCGAAGATATATGCACATCGACGGTTTCAGGCTGCAGAAGGTGGATATCGGCATGTTAGTGTGTAACGTACTAACTCTGAACTCTCAGAGTCGTGGTAATGTTCGTTATTGAGTTGGGCGCCATGTGCTCTCCGGTGTTATTAATAAACGTAGGAAAATATGATGGCAACTTGGTGCTAGTTCCATGTTTATTAATATCTCTAACTATTGCGCAATATTGCGTAGTTAGCCGGTACGCTCTATTTTGGGTATTGTCTTTAAAAAGACAATGCCGGTAGGTTTAGGTACTTTCGTAGAAATAAAACACACAATTTCTAAGAAGAAAAAAACTCAGCGTCAGAGTCTTAGAAAAGTTCAGAGCCCTTCAAAGTGAGAAGCTCTAGGGCTACCCTCTAAGGGTAAAACCACACTGAACTAGAGATCCAAAAAATGTCCCATATTTAAAGTAAATTTAACTTTTATATGAAACTTTTTCGATTTTTAACCCATTGAATTTTATTAAAAGTTCCAGAAGGAAGGGCGATGCACATCGAGGTGCGTGATTGGTGGCACCTGATGACACCTCTTTAATCCGGGCTTGGGACCGACTGCATCAGGTATAAGGTTACTCAGTTCACCCCACACCTAACACAGGCAGAGTTTAAAGAAATGCTTTTGTCCAAATAATTAACCGTATACAAGGTGTTGCACTTTTTTGGCCATCATTATATTTTCTGTGTGTCTATTGTCTCATCGCCCTTTTTATCCCTAAGATGGAAAATTTCTTTTTAACTTGTCGTCATTTTTCATTTCATTACCTTCATGCTCATGTTTTACTTTATGGTCTGTACAGTTTTTTTATATTTAAATTTCCTTTTAACGGATAATAGTATACAACCAATTTTAATAATTTCCTTATTTTCATTTTTACTGGGGAGTAGAATTAAAAGATAAGTAGCTTTTTGCGTTGTTTATTGCATTAAACTATAAATTTTATGTTTTATAATTTTGTTAGTAGTATTTTAATTAAATATGGATTTCATTTGATTTTAAGTTCCAATAAAACAAACATAATCCAAGTTAATTGGAAAAGTATTAATTAAATAAATTGCATCGTTCAGTTCGCATGATTGGATTATTTGATAAAACTGCTAAATTTAATTTCAATTAACGTTTATACGGAATTTCCTGTTTTTCAAATAATATTTCCCATGGGATTGAATTGTAACATGATGGAGAATGATTGGCTAACAAAAAGAGAATGTCAACAGTTAAAACGTATGTTTTTAGGCGATTCAAACTTGGCACGCCATTTAATACTAGATCTTTTCATTGTAAAACAAAATTTGTTATCTCTAAATGATGTTACAATAAAACAAGAAATAAACAACTCATTTATTATTAAGTAACGCTATTACAAATACTCAAAAGCGTCAAAGGCCTGACGGCTCAAAATTAACACGAACACGGTAATTCAAGGATACACAACCTGAAATAACGAATATATTGAAGAGAGCTACTTGGGATTGGAGTCAAAAGAATAAGAAATAATTGAAGAATTAACAAATCGCAAGATAAACTTAGCCTTCATAACTGAAACTAAAAAAAACTTTGGGGAACTAAAATTTTGGAAGATTGGACAATAATATAGAATAGAATAGAATATTCTTTATTAATCCCATTAGATCACATTGTGATATAAGACAAATCATATAGTACATAAAGCATGATCAACAAGTTATATAGGACAATTACATAAAACAAAATCAATAAAATATAGATTAATATAATAATAAAAAAAAGATATGCAATATAGAGCGTCTCTGAACCCGTCGGTCCTCATTCTCTGTAGTCTTTTAAGTCAAAATATTCATTTAGCTTGTAAACGCATAATTGGATCAAGCATGCTTTTAATTTATTTTTGAATTGTTGAATATTGTTTTCATTTCTTATATTAAGTGGCAAACAATTATAAAATTTAGATCCTGCAAAATCAGGACTAGTTTCAAAGAGAGTTGTGGAGTGTTTACACACGCTTATCAACCTCCCGTGTCTTGTCGGGTAATTATGAAAATCAGAGTTGAGGGTAAAATTTTGAAATTTAGTTTTGACGTGAATAATACACTTATAAATATATAAAGCATGAAAAGTCAACAGCCTGTGTTCAATAAAATATTTACGACATGATTGTCTATTATCAATATTGAATATCAATCTAAGAATTCTCTTTTGAGTTATAAAAACTCTAGAAGACTTTCTAGAGTTTCCCCACAAGATAACATTATAGGCCATATATGAATAAACAAATGCATAATACACACTTATCAATTGATTGGTGTTAAATAGAGTTTTCAACTGAAGGATCGCATAGTAACCCTTATTCATTGTTTTGCAGACTTTAGTGACATTTTCATCCCATGTCATATTACTTTCTAGACTGCCACCAAGAAATAATGTTGTATCACTAAAAGGTATTTCCTCAGAACTAACTGTGATTTTATAACCATGGGATGGCTTAAAGCGCGAGTAGAACTGCATACAAATAGTTTTCTTTGCATTTACCATTAAAGAGTTCCTTTTACACCAGGTTGTAAATTCCTGTGCTACTAAGTTCATTTTTGATATGAGTTCGACTTCATTTGACTCGTCAACTACAATTGTTGAATCATCTGCATAAAGAACTGTATGGTTTGCAGTTAAAAAATGTGTCAAATCATTGACATATAAAATAAATATTAAGGGTCTCAATACGGAGCCTTGCGGTACACCTTGATCAAGATTAAAAACAGATGACTTCTTATTATCGACTTTTACTAGGAATTTACGATGTTGTAAGTATGACCTTAACCAGTTCACGAAATAACTCCGAAAACCAAGTGCTTCTAATTTATGCAGTATAATTTCAATGTCAATAGAGTTAAAAGCCTAGTTAAGTCAAAAATAGTGTACCCACATACCTTTTTCGATCCAAAGCAGCGTGGATATAATTAAATAATGAAATAGAAGCACTCTCTGTAGATTTATTAGGAAGAAACCCATGCTGGCATTTATTTAAGATATCATATTTATTCAGAAAATTTAACATTTTACTATAAATACACTTTTCGATAATCTTAGAGAGTACACTTGTTACGGTGATTGGCCTATAATTATCAACCAAACATGGATCTCCCTTTTTGAAAATTGGACTGACTACTCCCGTTTTAAGGTCACTTGGAAACTTGCCATCCTTGACAGATAAATTTGCACAAATTTTAAATGAAAATCTAAACTTTATATTGACACTTATAGCTATAAAATTCATCAAATTTTTCGAAACTTACAGCCTTTCGAAAGATCGACATAGGAAAGCGGGGGGGGGGGGGTAACGCTCCACGCTCCAAAATTTCGTCAGTCAGTCTCAGTGTAGTGGCTTTAGAAAGCAATATACTGATACTTCTTTGAGTAAAATAATTTGTGTCTTTTGAACAAAAAAGTTTAAACTGAACATATTTAATTACTTTTTGATTGAAAATTGTAAGTAATATTTAAAACTATTTAATTATTTTCAACTTGTATAATCAGTAAAAAATATTAATTATTATAGATTAATTCAAAATAAAAAAATAAAAAAAAAGAGGTTATTCTTAGTAAGTGGGTATATTTATTTAAAAACCCTTAAAAGGGCTACATAAAAAAAACAAACGTTTTCGGACTAAACAGTCCATCATCAGGTTTAAAATTGCTAGGTTAAAATGCCTGAGCCACCAAAATACCAGGGTAAAAACCCTTTAAATTACATGTAGTTGTAAAAGATTGTACATATTGTTGTTATAAAACTGTGATGTTAAATATTAAATTAATTACCAGCTGTAGTCCGTTTGAAGAGGTTTACTCTCCGGACACTGGAACTCACTTCAAGCGTGTTATAATCCGACAAACGAGAGCTGGCGGGTGAGCTGCGCGAAAATAGAAAAGGAATTATTCTAAGAGAGATAGGAGAGGTACTTAATCGCGATTATAGGTATATAGTATAGGTACTTAAACGGTTATACACGATGTGAACTCCTAGGCGACTGCAATAGAAATGAGCAATCCCTTCCACTTTTCAATTTGTTCTACGCGCAACCCGCCAGCTCTCGCTTGTCGGGTTATACCTGAAGTCAAATTTAATTTAATAATTAACATCACAGTTTTATAACAACAATATGTACAATCTTTTACAACTACATGTAACTTAAAGGGTTTTTACCCTGGTATTTTGGTGGCTCAGGCATTTTAAACCTAGCAATTTTAAACCTGATGATGGACTGTTTAGTCCGAAAACGTTTGTTTTTTGATGTAGCTCTTTTAAGGGTTTTTAAATAAATATACCCACTTACGAATATTAACCTATTTTTTGTGATACGTGGTATACAGCCAGCTACAGGAATTGTTTTCCTTGTGGATTTTGTTAATTCAAAATAAACAGCAGACTGTAGCATTAACTTGTTTAAGCAGTAGTAGTTTCAAAGTAAGTATTTTAGTCGCAGAAGAAGATGCTGACTTGCTCATCGTGTAAACAGTTCTACAGCAGTACAGAAATGAACCAGAAATGAGTAGAGTAATAATAGGTAATGATACTGACTTATTCGTGATTATGACTTAACTTTCTTCTCCAGACATGAATATATTTTTTGAGAAGAAAGGTAAAGGGATAAATCCACATTTTATGGTTGTAACAGTTTTCAACACCCTCATTTAAGAAAGTACGTCGGCTTTTTGTACATTTTCACTGAATGTGATACCACTTTCGCAAATTGCACTTGAATTCAAACGAAGAAACTCTTAGTTTCATGGATATTTTCTACGATTCCAACGCAAGTACAGAAAATATGATGAGAATTGGTTGTGAGGTGATTGTGGTTCTATACTCTTCTGCAGTTGACATAAATTATAAAAAAAAAAAACACAACAATATACTTTCTTTAAATGATTTAAGATAGGTATTTACAATTCAACAGAAATATCGGTGAATCATCTTTTTAACAAGAAACTCTGCCACCAACTGAAGGTGCAGCCAAACAGCATGTTCTCCCGGTTTACTATCAACTACAAATATGGTTAGGTAATAAGTTAGATGCTTGTGCCTATGGTTGGAGACAAAGTGCCACTGGTTTTGAACCAATTTATACCTTAGATAGTTTAATTTCCGAAGAGACATTAAAGCATATTACATGCAAATGCAACACAAGTTGCTAAACTACTAGATGTGGCTGCAGAAAACGTGGTTTGAATTGTACGAACTTGTGCATAAATTGTACTGAGGAAGAAGAAGAGGAGAAAATATGACAAGAAGACAAACAACCTGCAACAAAAAGGTTCAGAGCTGACAGTGAAGTCGAATGAATGAACCAAATTTTAACTTTTAAACCAATGTATGTAAAGAAAATAAAAAAGTAAAGTTCAATAAACATTGCAAAATTGAATAAGACAAGCGATGAAAAAATGGACTTATTTTATCAAAGCAGTAACGCAGATTAGATTAATATTGTATATCATATTTGTACGAAAAATACAATAAAAATCAAAATTGTTAATTATAAAAATACAAACAATTATAATTAATATAAAAAATTAATATTAGGGAAAAAACTTATAGACAAAAAATCAAATTGTGACCACAAATTATTGCTAAAAAAAACGCAAGGTAAAAAATAAGAGTATTTTTCATCTATTCGTCATCCACCTATGTCTTAAACGCTTCAGATATCTGCGAAACATTTTTCGACCGTTTTTTTTTAACCAGACCGGGCTAATATGACACTAAATGAAAAACTGCAACGCCAAGTAAAAAATACCATTATCTAGTAGCTAAAATAAAACATATTTTTATGTTTAGGCATATATGGGTCTAATAAAATAATTTCACCGTGATTCGATTTTCACAGAAAACACTGATTTGTTCGAATTTTTTATTAAATATTTGAGGCACACGTGTAGGTATACGTTACTATAACCACCACAATAAATTCTTTAGTTCCATAAATAACGAAAATACACACTAAACGAGCAGGTGAGCATATAATGATTAAGCGCAAAGTTGAGGAAATTTAAAATTGACTCATTGAAGAAAGTAATATATTAAATATAATTATTTTATAAATAGACAAGGCGAGCTCGGATTTGTTTGGAAAAATATTTCCACGAGATTTTTTCGCATAATCACTTCCATGGAATAAGTATCCCAAAAAAGGTTCAAGAGGTTGCCGAGGTGAAAAATTATTCAATCTATTTTAAACAAATTGTAATAATCAATTTTTTTTCGACCCTGACAATTTTTTTTTTAATTTTTTTTGGATCATTCCGAACAAAATAAGTCTCTTGTAGTTTTCCTAATAACTTGATCGTTTTCGTTTTATAAATAATTTAAAACTGAGAAAAATGCAAAATTACGATGTTTTTTTTTGTTATTTAGAATTTCCGCATCAACCATTATAGGTTATTAGCGGGTTTTACAGATTTTACAGTTGTTATTACAAATACAAATTTACTAATTACAAATTGCGTATTAAATTACACATAATAAATTACAAATTGCAAAAAGATACATATAATATAACTTAAATTTTATAGTAAACGTATGTCCTTAAGGAATTTGATTGTATTTAATATATTACTGGTTAAAATATCTTTAAGTTTCTTTGCTTCTTCTGGTACGTTGTTGATGGCTCTTTCGTAGGAATAAAGAGGACATTCAATCAATACATGTTGAACAGTTATTGGACATTCACAATAGGAACATTCACGTGGTAGTTCTTTTGTTATGAGATGCTGGTGAGTCAACGCTGTATGTCCAATTCTTAGTCGGTTTATAATCACTTGTTGCCTTCTGTTTTCTGGAAATTGTAGTTTAGTGCCAATCCTAGTTTTCACATTTTTAAGGTTAGCCTTATTAGAATTCCACAATTGTTGCCAATTTTTTACACAGTGCTGTTTAATATTGAGCTGGATATCACTGAATGGAATTGTAGTCATAATTTCAGTTTGCTCGTCAGTAGCAGCTTTCTTTGCTAATTCATCTACTTTTTTCATTTCCTGCGATACCTGTATGTGATGGTACCTAGAGAAATGTAACGTTCACGTGTCTGTTTTGTAGGTGATAAAGTGCTAATTGTATTTGTTGCAGGATAGCATGTACTGGATATATTTGCCTTAAGCTCTGAAGAACAGATAAAGAGTCAGTAATGATAAGAAAATCTGAGCTTGCATGACTCTTACACATGTCTAAAGCCTTTAAAATGGCGATTGCTTCTCCCGTGAAAATGCTGCAGAATTGAGGGATGCCAACTGCATATTCAGACTTTCCTAGAATAAAGGCCGCTGCGTGTCCATTTTCAGTTCTTGACGCATCAGTAAAAATCTTGTTATGGCCAGTGTATTCTAATATCCGTTCTTGATATAATTTGTTAATGATTATGGGATTTGTGGTTTTCTTTGGATAGGCCGTGAGGGATAGATCAATAGTGGGAAAATTAATAGTCCAGGAAGGTATAGTTCGTTGTGTAGGGTAAGAATGTGTCAGCTACTCTATGTCAAAACCATATCTCGTTAGACGTTCTTTAAGGGGTGGATATTTAATTTGTTGATGGCACTGAGTAGGTGGATATATTTTATAAAGTGGATAGTTTGTGTTATTAGGGTTGGAAGACAATCTCGCGACATAATTTAAAGAAATGTGTTGTCTTCGTATTGATAGGGGAGATTCATCTAGGATAACCTGAAAACTTGAAACAGTACTAGTTCGGTAAGCACCCAGAATTAGTCTTAAACATGTGTTTTGAATAATGTCTAGTTTTTTAAGTATATAATTACTCGCAGTTGAATAGCATATTGCACCATAATCCAGTTTACTTCGGATTAATGATTGGTATATATGCAGCAATTTTATGGTGTCCGCTCCCCAAGATCGGTTTGATAGCATTTTAAGGAGATTTATTTTAGATTGGCAGGATACTACTAGCTTTTTAATATGTTCTGCCCATGTTAACTAACTGTCCAGTCTCAGGCCAAGAAAGTCAATGCTCTCTACTTGTTTTAGGTTGATACCATTTAGAGTATAAAATTACGATGTTAAAAGCTCAAAAACACAAATAAAAATATTTTTGAATTCACCAAAGACCTAAATTTTTTCTATAATTAGTATTTTGGGCCTATTTCATTTTAATTGTTTTTTAATCGTTAATAAAACGCTTATGACAGTACGGGCGCTCGGGCTGCGGCGTGCCTAAGAGAAAGAAACAAGATCTAGGGCACACATTTTTCTGGTTTAAGTTCTCATTGTACAAATGAGCGTCCACCCTGCCACACGCGTTTTATTATGTATTAAAAAAATGATATTTCATCCATAATCAGGTTGAACAGTAGAGGATTCAATGAATCTTCCTGTCTTACCCCATTGTCAGTTTCAATAGGGTCGGTTAGTTCTTCTTCTACTTTTACTTTTATTATATTGTTTTGGTAGATATTTTCGATCGTTTTGATTATTCCTAGAGGGATCTCTCTTGCGTACAGTAATGCCTTTGTAAGGTCCACGAAACATAGATATAGCGGTTTGTTGTACTCTGATGATTTCTCTTGCACTTGCCTTATTATAAATATAGCGTCGGTACATGATCTTCCCGACCTAAAACCTTGTAGTTCTTCTGCTAGTGTTATCATTTCATTCAATTTATATTAGTTATCACTGTGGTTGTTAATTTTAGTGTTGTGTTTAGTAAATTAATTCCTCTGTAATTTTCCCTCCCTTTTTGAAGAGAAGTATTAGGTTGCTTCATCTCAGTACAGTTTTGGTAGAATTCAGCAATATTATTCCTGTCATCTTCAAACAACTCTGATATATACAGCTGCCATTCTTTTCTTATTTCGTGCTCATTTACAATAATTTTGTTATTATTGTCAACAAGTAAAGAGGGAACTCGTTTTTTAAATATATTACGGATTTCTTTCAGTTTTTTGTGCACATTAAATAAGTCGTGTTTAGATATTACATCCTCCATTTCGTCGCACCTTTCTCTCATCCATTTTTCTTTGACTAATTTGATCTCCTTTTTATTCTTCTCTGCAGGTGTCTATATTCAACAACATTAGATTTTATCAGTCGACGTTGTTCCATTAATTTCAAGATGTCGTCTGTCATCCATTTATTTTTCTAGATTAAGTTTTTTCTATAATCATTATTTGTGGAGATTTCTCTAACTTGGTTTTTAAATTCACTCTATAGTTCTTTTGGATCTTCTAGTTGTTCTCCGATGTTTTTTATTCTATTAATAAATTCTTTTTTAATGTTATGTTTTATGTTTATATCGTCAAAGTTCAGTATATTGGTTTTTGGTTTTTATCACTAAATTCGTTTTAACCTTAGTTTAATATCTGCTACGCGTGGTTGATGATCAGATCCAATATCTGCCCCAGGATATGTAGTGACTTTTTTGACGGCATTTCGGAAGCGAAATAACCCCTACACTATCTTAATAATTTCGTAAAAAACAGAGGTGCTTCTTTAGAGATCACGTCTATTAAAATATTCTGTGACATCTAAGCTGTGATTAAATGTACCGATTTTATTTTTAATCCTGTAAAAATTCTTTTATTTTAAAATACATTTTTGTTTATTTTAGACATCAATACAATAAAACTAAAATCATGCCAATGAAAATCGTGGATAACGCAGCTATTAACTAATAAATATAGGTAGCCGTGCCAAAATTATTCCGTTTAAAAAATATAGCAATTTTTTCTGAATAAATCAGTTTCATTCTGCTTAACTACGAGGGAGGGTCAAATAAAAACTGAACTTCGTTCTGTGAGTGAAGTGGAATGTTCTGGCCCATTCTGTTATACAGTTACAGACACTTAACTGATCATAATGGTATTTAAGATATGGTTTCCTGATCTTCCTCATCCCCCTTATACATTAATTTGGCCATTATTATAAGTAGCTATTTTTTAGAGAATGTTGGATGTGGTTGATTACTTAAGTGTATAAATTATTTATATTCTTCTTTATGTTAATTTTATGTTAGTTTATTTCTGTATCTATATATACAGCCCTTGCTGTCCAATTTTGGACATAGGCCTCCTCTTCCTTCTTCCACATCTCTCTATTGCAGGCAGTTTGTATTCACTTCGGGCCTGCGTGTTTCTTCAAGTCATCTGACCATCTCATTTATGGCCTTCCTCTTTTTCTTTTGTAACTATATGGTCTCCAGTGTATAATCATCTTATTCCACCTGTCGTCTTTCTGTCTTATGGTATGTCCAGCGAACTTCCACTTAAGTTTTGCTATCTGCGTTGATACATCGGTCACTTTTGTTTTGTTGCGGATCCAAGTATTTCTTTTCTTGTGTGATAGCCTGATGTTCAGCATTTGCCTTTCTATGGCTCTGTGGGGTCTTTGCTATTTTTTCCATGTTTTCCTTTGTAAACGTCCAAGTTTGAGAGGCGTAGATGAGAACAGGAAGTACACATTGGTTGAAGACTCTTGTTTTTTAAATATTGGGGGTATTTTCTGTTTTTCGAAGGATACCCAAGCCAACCGTATCCTTCTCTTTATTTCTCCGGTCTGATTTTCTTTTATTTCGATTTTTGTTGATTCGCTATTTAATTCATACATCATATTTTGTAATTCTTATTACTGTATTAATAACAACTCTGTTATTAATACAGTGTTGTCTGCATATCTCAAGTGATTTAAGTATTGGCCATTTATGTTAATACTCAGTCACCCTGTCTGACTCCTCGCCGTATTTTAATAGGCTCCAATTGTTCAACTATTTTAATAGATGTTGTTGCTTGATCATATATATTGGAAATTAAGTCCGTATATCTATAGCGTATTTTCCCATTTTTTAAAGAGTTCTTTACTGCCCAATGTTCCACCTTATCGAATGCTTTTTCAAAGTCTACAAATGCCATATACATTGGGATTTGATATTCGTTGGCCTTTTCAATTAATATTTTTATCATAAGCAGATGGTTGCTTGTACTGAATCCTTTTCTAAAACCGGCTTGCTCCCTTGACTGGTAATTATCTAACTTAGTTGTTAATCTGTTTGTTAGTAGTTTAGTTAACAGTTTGTACATTACATTAAGTACCGTTACGGGCCTATAGTTTTTCAGATCTTTTTTATCGCCTTTCTTAAATAGTAATAGTGTTATTGCCTCGTTCCATGTGGTGGGTATTTGTTTTGTGTTCAATATTTTATTCATTAGTACATAAAGGACTTTCACTGTAGTTTTCCCCCAATTTTTTAGCATTTCCACAGTTATTCCATCTGTCCCAGGAGATTTGGTATTCTTCATTTCTTTGAGTGCCTTTTTTATTTCATTTTTACTGATTTCTGGTTGTAGGTCAGAGTTACAACGTTCTTTATTTTCATTTGTAACTGATTACGGATTTCTTGGGTTGGTTTTTGTTTTGTTTTATAGAGATTTGTATAATATTCGTGCGTTATCTGTAAATTTTTTGTTATATTGTTGGTCTCCACTCCTTAGAGTCTCTCACTACTCATTCGTGTAAGATTGTGGTTCCCTTCCCGTCTTTTTTGGAGGTCTAACCCTGCCCAATCCTTGATGTTACGTAGCCAGGTCATTTGTCGTCCGCCAGGACCGCGCTTTTCTATATATCGATATATGCATTAAATACTAAGATATTATACCTTGGAACTAGTCTGATTTAGCACTAATGAAGATAGTTTCCAACGATGACCTTAACCCTTAACTACCATGGCCAAAAATAGTAACATTTGTACCATGGCAGGGTCAAATTTGACCTCGCATTGTTTTTTGTATCAAAAAATATTCTTTTTTAACTTGTTTTATTTTAAATTATTTTGTTTACAGCTACTTTTACATTTATATAAAAATAAACGAATTTGGTTAATTAGATATACTTAACTTTATTTAAAAAAAAACTTTTGTATTCAGTCAAATTAACATAGCTATGCACTTTCTCGAATTATAAGAAAAATAATAACAATGTGCAGTTTTTTTATATCCAATGGTGAAATCTAGGTATCATAGCTCCTACCTAAAATAAAAAAAATCGATTTAGATTTCGTATCTCAAAAATGACAAGCCTGATTTTACCTTAATTTTCAACACAGCTTATGCATAACGTCTGTATGCGGGAATGATTTTTGCAAATAAAATCTCGACATTTATCGCACGATGAGCTTTCTTTCTTTTGGTTTTTGGAATATGGAGATATTTTACACCTTCCCCTCTTTTTTCGTCGTTGTGGCTCTTGATTTGCGGCAGACATTGGTTCCTGAAGTCCAGAAACTTTAAAAATGGCACTACGAATTTCTCTCGGTAAACAAGTTTGCTGAGCTCTACGAGTTAAATGGGCCTTAATAAGTTCTTGACCTAAAGTGGTTAGAAACAATCTTTCCATTATTTGATTTTGCTGAACTCCATTAAAAATTACGTTAGCATTTAATCCTGCAATGTCCAAAATGCGAAACCATATTACTTGAGGCCATCTGCGAGTTCTTCTGCCAGTTTTATAGCATGCACATTTCTTATCCAATGAATCCACCCCACCTTTTGTCTCGTTGTAAAAATTTATAATCTCTGGCTTTCCATTAACCATTGTTTGGAATGATGCATAGTTGACACTAACAACACTGTACGATTTTTCTTAGGAACAAAAGATACAAGGCTCTCGCTTCCTGTAAAACCAAATAAGGCAGAATTAGGTGGTCTGTTTTTTTTGAGGTTAAAATTCAGCAGGAACCTCTCTTTTATATCTTTTTAGAGTTCCAACATATGAAATTTTATGGCTTCTCAGATTTTTTATGAGCTCAATGGACGATAACCAATTATCTGCTGTTATGTTTCTATTTGTACCAGAAATTGGTGGAATAAGTGTCAAAACATCTAGAGTGGGGATGGATAACTTTTTTGGATTTGCTCTGCGTGTATCTTTTCCAGTATATATAAAACCATTTAGCAAATAATGTGTCTTAGAGTCTACTAAACACTGCATTTTCAGACCGTATTTGTCTGGCTTATTTTTGAGATACATCCTGAATTGGCACCTTCCTCTAAATGCAATAAGCATTTCATCTATTGTGAGATATTCACCACAGCTATGATTGGACTGGCAATTAATTATAAACATATTAAAAATATTGGATATAGCTGCCAGTTTATCTCCGTGCGCAATACGTTCTTGTCTAGTAGCTGGGTCGTCAAAACAAAGGCTTCCAGCAAAAAATAAAATCGGTTTAGTGACATGGTTGCTCGAAATATATCACGGCCAGTACCATTCGTAGCAAATAAAGACCTTAAATCTTCATTATTGGATTTAAATATCCCAGCTAAATATAATAAGCCTAAGAAGAAGGCCTTTAATTCAATTATGTCAAGGTGATTGGTATATTGACACAATAAATTGTGTAAATTATATTTAGAAGCCATATTAGTTATTCGTTCATTGGTTTTCTCAAGAATTTCTTGCAATATATCGTGGCTAATAATACATTCCCAAGCATCAACTGGTTTCTCTGGCATACTAGCTCGAGCTTTTCCAATAACACCAGGTAAATGACTAATTAAATTATGTTTACGTATACGAGAAAAGGTATATACCTATTTTTGACATAAAACACATCCCTTGAGTCAGCTGTATCACTTTCTTCACCCGAATATTCTTTACCAGTTTCGGAATTATTAATTTGCCAATTTTTTCGTCATCATCGTCCCATTCCTCTTCACTGTCTGTTTCGTGATCACTGTGTTCACTAGCCTGGTCTAAAAACTCACTGTCACTATCTAGTCCATTGTCCATAATTTTTTGTCCCTCCTCTTCAAGTTCTTTCCCTGTCAGAGGACGTTTATTGCGACTACACCCCGCCATTTCAAATTACTCGTTAATTGCACTAGAAACACTTATACCATAAGCGGGTCAAAATTGACCCTACGCCTGCCTAACTCTGCAGTAGTAACAGATAAACTAACGGAATTTTCGTAGATCGATAAATCACCTACCGGTCGAAGATTAACAGAAAGCGCGCAATGCTCAACCTATGTTTCGGTAGTGAAACTTGGCATTAAAAACGCGGGGGCTCAATTTTGACCCCGCCATGGTACTTACGGGTTAAACCGTTAATAAAGACTTGCTGTAAGCCCTTAGATCTGCTTGTTACCGTTAAAGTGGAAATAAGAAGCAATTCTCAGTGTGATTGTATAAAGTATGTGTAACAAGTATTTTATGAAGTTTTTGTACAATCAAGTATTTGTTATAAGCATTTGTAATTCAAGAATTTGTATTATTTACCCCGTAAAAACTGCCAAATCTTTTAACGTTCTGAAACACCTCTATAAAAAATTACTTCTAAAATGTTAATTGCATGTCTATATAAAATATTTTAATAATGATCTCAGCGTTTTGGAGATCAAGGACATGGTTCCTGTCTAATTAAAAAAAAATCGTTATATGACCGGATCGTTCAGAAACTTGACAACGATGTTAGGTGGACGGCCTGTGTAGTTGGTTGCTTGCTGTGCTGAGTTTGGACAAGACAAATACGTTGGTTCCCGTCAAAGCGGATAACTCGACTACCGAGGTGAAGTGTTAGGCAATACGTTCGTTGCCGATAAGGCGACCTTTTTAATCCTTGAAAATGCCGGTTCTGTTATTTAATGTACAAAGCATCACTTGAGGTACAAAAATGTTTAAAACCGGTATGTATTTGAAAAAGTAATCAGCCCTTCTCTCATTCTATAGTTTGAATCTAATTCTTTCCGATTTCAGATCATGACGTATATTATGTGAAATTTATTCGAAAGTTCCACTTAAATATTAAATTTATTCTTTTAAAAATATCTTTGTCATAGTTTTGTGAAAATACTATAAAGAAAAATGTCAAAGGAACATTCAACGATTCTTGTTAATTCACGCCTAATTTTATGATCATTAATATCTTCCTGTTTTCTCTCTTAAGTTGTTAAGATTGTACTGGCGTTACCGATGATCGTTACACATGAAATCTCTTTTAAAAAATATATTTTTCCGTCATCGCTAACGACTTTTTTCTTTTCTTTAAACCTTACCTTTTTACTTCATCAGCTATTAATATTCGCAAATTTCATATATTATTTTTACTTGGTTATCGGACAAAACGGCACAATTTATCATTTTGTGAAATACATATTCATCAAGAAAAACCATAATTTAAGTACGCTGTGAAGATATTTAAATCTTTAACGCCAAAATAAGGAGAAATTAAACAAAGGTTAGGAGAAACAAGGGGATCAATTAGATAATTGGATCATTATATCAACAAAAGATACAAAAACGCAGTAAAAGTATGCAAGACATACCCCGGAGCTGACATCCCCACCGATCACAATCTTCTTGCAACAATTCAGATAAAATTTAAAAGAACAAAAAGAAATAAGCAAATAATAGCTATTAACCCAGATAAGCTTAAACAAGAATCCACTAGTAATAAAATACGGGAAGAAATACATAGACACTTGAGTAACAGAACAGTACAATCGACACAAACTCCCGAGGAAGACTGGCACTATATTGAGAAAACACTTACAAGAGTAACAGAAGACTATCTCAAACAAGATACACGAAAAAAGAACAAACCATGGATGACAGAAGAAATTCTAAACATGATGGACGAAAGAAGAAAATGCAGAGGTAAAAATGAAACAACATACAAGCAAATACTCAAGAATATCAGAATAAAGATCCAACAAGCCAAAGAAACCTGGCTAAGTGAAAGATGCCAAGAAATTGAAGAGTTGGAACAAAGACATGATACTTTCAATCTACATAAAAAAGTAAAAGAAGCCGCTGGAATATTTAAACAATCTCCTACGTCTTTCATCGAAGATAAACATGGGAACCCGCTACTGAACATAGAAGATCAAATAGGTAGATGGAGAGAATACGTGGAAGAGATGTTTCAAGACCGAGAGAGGACGAACATTTACATGCAGGAGACATCGACTGGACCTTATATCACAAAGCAAGAAATTATCAAAGCGGCAAATCAGACAAAGAACTGAAAAGCTGTTGGGGAAGATAATATCCCAATTGAAATAATAAAGATATTACTAGACGAACACATCGAAGTAATGGAAGATATATTTAACAAAATATACGAAACAGGCATAATACCAAATGATGGCTGACATCGGTTTTTATACCACTACCAAAGAAGACAAACTCCAAGAAATGTGAAGACCATAGGATTATTAGCCTGATGAATCATATGTTGAAGCTTTTCCTACGAGTAATACACAATAGAGTATACACTAAACTAGACGAACACACTGGTCAAACTCAGTTTGGTTTTAAGAATGGGTTCGGAACAAGAGAAGCACTTTTTTTAATACATGTGCTAGTTGAAAGATGTAGAAATGTCGATTCTGATGTATACTTGTGTTTTATAGACTTTCAGAAGGCGTTTGACCTGGTGAAACATGATAAACTAATAGATATTTTAAGGTCATGTAATATCGACGATAAAGAATTAAGGATCATTTGAAACCTCTACCAAGAACAAAAGGCTAAAATCAGAATAAAAAGCGAAATATCTGGAAAAATCAATATCGAAAAGGGAGTAAGACAGGGATGTGTCCTATCACCTTTGCTGTTCAATGTTTACTGAGAAGATATTTCAGAAAGCTTTGGAAGGCACCTTGGATGGTATAATTATAAACGGGCAATGTATAAATAACCTGCGATATGCTGATGACACTGTCATACTGGCAGATAATGCTGAAGCCCTGCAACGCTTAATGGACCGAGTAACGACAGCCTGTAGAGAATTTGGAATGAAATTGAATACAAAGAAGACAAAACGATGGTCATCAGCAAGCACCAAAACAGAAGGGTGAAGGTCAATGTCGACGGAACAGATCTGGAAAGAGTAACAAGAACAACGTACCTTGGAAGTAATCTTGATGAAACTTGGGACCACTCACAGAGATACGAATACGCCTGGAAAAGGCACGTGCAATGTTTTACAAAATGCAAAAAGTTCTATGCAACCGCCAGCTGGGCATCTCATTGAGAACTAGAATACTTAAGTGCTATGTTTTCTCCACCTTGCTCTATGGTGTTGAAGCCTGGACAATGACAGAAGCAACACAAAAAAGAATCCAAGCATTCGAACTCTGGTGTTACCGTAAAATGCTCAGAATATCCTACATGAGAGCCATACGACAAATGCGGAAGTCTTGCGGAGGATGAATAAGGAAAGAGAGCTTATGCTTATAATAAAATAACGGAAAAACACAATATTTTGGTCACATCATAAGAAATCAAAAGTATGAACTTATCCAACTTATAATCGAAGGCAAAGTCAATAGCAAAAGAGGACCAGGAAGAAGACGCAACTCTTGGCTTAAAAACCTACGGCAATGGACGAACATGACCTCCATAGAACTATTCAGGGCTGCTACAAATAAGATTAAATGGGCAAATGTAATGGCCAACGCCCTTAAGGATAAGGCACGTAAGAAGAATATCTTATTGTGAAATATTATAACATCATCGTCATCATCACCCAGCACTTTGCGTCCACTGCTGGACATAGGCCTCTCTCATTTTTGTCCATTGTGCTCTGTCTTGAGCCTTTTCATCAAATTTCTTGAAATGTTCTTGAGATCGTCTGTCCATCGTGTAGGGGGTCCTCTACTTCTTTTGTCTAATCTCGGCCTCCGCTCAAGCAATCTCTTGTTCACCTTTCATCACTGATTCATGCGACATGTCCTGTCCACATTTAGTGTGGAAATTCGAAAAATTACATCAGTAACTCCTGTTCTTCGTCTTAAGTCTTCATTTCTAATTCGGTCACAATCAGCATTGATCTTTCCATTTTCCTCTGAGGTATTTGCAGCGTTTTAGGACTTGTAGCTGTCAATGTCAAAGTTTCGGCACATAGGTCATCACAGGCAACAGCATGGTAAAATGTTTTACGTTTTAAAGAAATTCGTATATCGCTTTTAAAGAGTCTTTGAGTTTTCCATAGCCTGCCCATGCTAGGTTTATTCTTCTTTGTAGTTCGCATGTTTGGTTGTCATTATGACATACGGTATAAAAAATTAGGGAATAAATAAGATGGCTGCCACAAAAACGAAGATATTCGAAAATGGTGTCAAGTAACAAGAATGGACATAAGAAGAAATGAGCGAATACGACACTACAAAAATGAATAATAATATAAAATAATATTATATACAGGGACATGTAAGAAAACCCAATGGCAGTAAGTGGATAAAAAAATTACAGAACGGAGCCTCATGTGCAGAACGACGAGAGATCAACTTAAATATTCGGGAGAAATCATGTAAACAAAGCCATATTAAAACGGAATATGAGAGACCGAAAATCCAACGGCAAAAATAACTATAATGAAAAGGCAGTAAAAACTAGAATACTGTTGAATACATATCCACAGGAAAGGTACACTTTTTACTCTAAACCATTGTTTAGCTTTCGCAGACGACTTAGTTCCCTAACAGATTTAAAAAAATAGCTGAAAGACAACCAGAATTTTGCAGAAAGTGGCAAAGAAAGAAGGTCCAGAAATTAACGAAACAAAAACTAAACATATGGTTCTGAATTCTGAGAAGCGATGAAGAGGGTATGGACAAGCATTTCTGCAAATCCAAAGCTGTTTCAAGTAAAATCAAATAGCTGTCATAAAATCCATCACATTGTACGGATGCGAACTGTGGACACCAAACAAAGATACAGAAAAGAAGATTCAAATACAGAAGAGTAAAAATATTACGCAGGATATATGACCATGGAGAGATCAAAGATGAAGGAAGGTGGCGAAAGAGAACAAATAACGAGTAATGGAAAAGTATAACAGTCCTAGGTCAAGTAGGTCAAGGTAAAGGTGACTTAATAATGATGATAAAAAAGAGAAAACTCGAATATCTGGGGCATATAAGCAGATACAGGATAATGCAGTTGACACTCAACGGAAAGATCGACGGAAGAAGAGGAATTGGTAGAAGGAAATACTCATGGCTCCGAAACCTTCGTCAATGTACTGGCTTATCAGCAGATGAATTATTACATGCCGCGCAAGATCGAGAACGATATTGGCAAATCGTCATGGATGTTACCCACGCCTAAAACTTGGGCACGGTACTTAAAGAAGAAGATAACAGTCCTTCAATCAAATCTCAAATTAGATTCTAAATAATAAAGTGGCTTCGCCAAATGGAGAAAGCGTTACACGAGGATGCTGAAGATCGCATTAAGAATGCGAAAATAAAGGTAAATTTCCACACAAGCTCTAGATCCATAGGGTCTTCTTCTTTTCCATGTACCATTTCCATTCAGAACGGTAGTTACCGTCATAACTACCTTAATTTTATTCACTGCTACCCTAAATAACATCCTTGTATCAATATGAATTTAAAATTCTTCTATAGCACCACATTTGGAAAGCTTCAAGGCGATTTAGATCGCTTTTATTCACAGTCCAAGAGTCGACGCCATAAAGGAAGACCGAGAACACGTAGCAGCGAAGTAGGCGAATTTGCAATGCCGATTTTACGTGTCTATTCCATCCTTATACATCTTTCTTAAACCGTGACTCTTTGCGTTGCAGTTTAACTGATATCCAAGTTAAACAATTTGATTAACTTTTAAACTTCAAATTTTACTCGAGTTTGGTACTATTTACATATACTATAGACAGTTTTAGAGAATAGAAACAAACTAGATTGCAGCAGCTAGAGATAGAGAACTGGAGACGTTTGGAGGAGGCCTATATCCAACAATGGATGTGAAAATTCGGCTGGATGATGATGATGATAGACAGTTTTAAATTGAGTTGTTTATTACTACGAGTATTTTGGTTTCCGTATCTTCAGATCCAGCCCTTGCTTCCTTACAACTATCAACGACACTGTCAAGTAATGTTTGCAGATCTTCTTGAGAAGATGCTAGGAGTACTGTGTCCTCAGCATATCGCAAATTATTGATGATTTCACCGTTCACAATTATTCCTCCTTGTTTTTTCTTTCGAAGTAAACGTTGAAAAGCAGGGGGCGACAAGAGGCGTTCCTGCCGTACTCTTCTTTTAATATTAAGGTCCTGTGATATCAAAAGGTCTACTAAAATGCTGTTTGATTCCAATACAAATTTGCAATTATAAGAAACGTATATTCCATTCCAACCAATGTCTCTTAGAACTTCGATCAATATAGAGTGCTTTAACGTGATCAAATGCCTTTTGGAAGTCACTAGAACAACGGTACATGTCTACAGATATATGAAGGCATTTTTAACAATTACGTTCATCCCAAACAATGCCTTTGTCGTTCCATACCCGTTTAAATTTAATAAAGAAAGGTCGGCAGTGTTCTAGATAACTAACCCTTGCTCAAATCCTGATAGCTTTCTTCTGCATTCTAAAAAATTCTAACAAATAATGAACTTGATTGCTTTTGCTTAAGTTATGAGATGTTAGCCGACCAATTCAGTCTATGATCATTCCCAATAGTTTAACAGCATCTTGGTTATTTGGATCATTGTGTAAATTACTTGCAGATATAATTCAAATTTTGCCTTTGATCAGAGTTCGAGTTTTAGTTTGTTTGCAGCAATTCATCTACTTGATTTAGTAGAAAACTTCCTCATGAGACATTTTAAATCATCATTAAGAAGTTATTCCCTAGGTAGCTATTGCTTCCTCCGTGGTTGGTGTTAGTTGTTGCCCTGGAAACCACCAGGGTCTTTTAACTCTAATGCAACACATTGGTTGCATTTCTCCTGTAGTGATCCTGTCTCAAGTCAATAGCTCTTTTCTAACTTGGCTGCGCCGTACTGAAGACGACCAATTGTCAGAAATACGTTTATACGGTTGCCTTCCATCTATATACCATTTTTGGTTTTTAGTTTTTTAGTTTTATTTACTTTTTCATTTATTATATATATATATATATATATATATATATATATATATATATATATATATATATTTAAATATAATATGATAAAGATACGAATGATGGAGGAATTATTAACTATGCAAAAAATACGTGATAGAGAGCCAGATTTGAAAGAAGAGACAAAACGTTCTACGAAAATGGGACAAAAGAAGTGCAAGAAGAAGGTCCAGCAAAAAATATAATCCTAAAAATTGGATGAAAAACTATTAGGTAATAGAAGTTACAAAGATCTGAAAATATTAACAAAACGAAACTGCGTTTTTCTGTGTAATTATTAATATTCACACGACGCACTTTTGCCCGTTTGAACTTTTTGTTGATATATGCATTTGCTGATTATCTAAAATGTACATTATGATTCCCCGCCTCACTTCTACAGTATTTACCTTTTATTTCTGCATTAGGTAAGCGTTCGTGTATATGCATTTGTGTGCTTTTTGAAAATATACTACGTTTATTGAAAGGAAAAACTAGCATAACATTAAATGCATTGCGAGTTTTATGGAATTATAAAATATATCACGATTTAGCTAAAGTTACTGTATCAAATTACTTAAACTAAGCATAAATTCATCTTTAAATATCTCATTTGTACCTACATGAGTCACCTTGGAATAAGCTTTCCAGCGATACATATAAATTTCACAAGGAAATACTTTATAAACAGAAAAACTAATATCTATAGCAGAACTTCAATAGTACTAGGTTGACATTGAAAGTATTTAACAGCCTGTACAAAAAATTCCTATTGTGACATAAAATATTGAACTATCCATAATATATAAAATATATACAGTGTGTATAAAAAGTAACGTAGTTTTCTTCTTCTAAAGGCCTATTTTCTACTGATATTATCGACCACATTGACCCATCTTATTCTATTGATCTATTTATCTATCTATACAGCTCTTGCTGTTCAATTTTGGACATAGGCCTCCTCTTCCTTCTTCTACGTCTCTCTATTGTAAGCCTTGTATCCAATTCGGGCCTGCGTGTTTCTTCAAGTCATCTGACCATCTCATTTGTGACCTTCCTCTTTTTCGTTTGTAACTATATAGTCTCCAGTGTATAATCATCTTATTCTATCTTACGTCTTTCTGTCTTATGGTATGTAAAGCGAACTTCCACTTAAGTTTTGCTATCTGCGTTGATACATCGGTCACTTTTGTTTTGTTGCTGATCCAAGTATTTCTTTTCTTGTCTGATAGCCTGATGTTCAGCATTTGCCTTCCATGGCTCTTTGGATCTTTGCTATTTTTCCATGTTTTCCTTTGTAAACGTCCAAGTTTGAAAAGGAATATCACTGGATTTAGTAAAAATCATTGAGCATATACATAAAGATAACATAGCTATGGAACTATCGCAACCTATCGAATATGAAACTGCATTAGACAAGGAGATTCGCTGAGCCCATTAATATTTAATCTGATAATGGATGAAATCATAAAGAAAGTTAAAAAAAGAAAAGAATATCTTTTTCTTCTTCTTAGCCTTCTGTCGTCCATGTTTGGACATAGGCCTCTCTGAACACCTTCCATCGGTGTGTCTGAGCAAACATATTTCCAATTTTGTTCCGGCTATTCTTTTAATGTCATCAACCATCTCATCTGTGGTCTTCCTCTTGGTCGTTTTCTTTCGTAAGGTCTCCAATGTTGTATTGTGTATTATAACGTTGGTCTTTCTGTCTAGCAGTGCGGCCCGCGAAGCTCCATTTAAGTTTTCCAATTTTTATTGTTATGTCCTCGACTTTTGTTTTGGATCTTATCCAGTTGTTCCTCTTTTTATCTGACAGTCGTATACCTAACATTGCTCTTTTCATTGTTCTTTCTGTTGTGGTTAGTTTATTCATTTTGCGTTGGTTAGGGTCCAGGTTTGACATCCATATGTCATGATAGGAAGGATGCATTGGTTGAACACTTTGCTCCTCAAGTATTGGGGTATTTTGCGGTTCTTAAGTATCCAACTAAGTTTTCCAAATCCTGCCCATGCTAGTCTTGCTCTTCTAGTAATTTCCGCACTTTGGTTCTCTTTGTCAAGTCTCAGGATTTGGCCTAGGTAGATATATTGCTGGATTTGTTCTATCTCACTGCCGTTTATAGTTATATGTCTGGGGTCTTCTGTCACAGAAGACTCAGAACTCAGCACACCGATAAACAACATGTTTCATTGTTGAACATTTGAGGATTTCAGGAACACTTTTGGATTTATTTGTCTCCTACAGATGTCTTAAGAATGCTCCTCTATAATGTCTCCCGAATGTCTCTATTACTCCCTGGTCTGAATCCTATTAGTCCCTGGAGCTGAATTAAGCTCGTGGCATTCGGTGGCAAAAATCTGAAAATTATCACTATTGTATAGATTTTAAGTCAACAAGCAACAATGCTTTGATGGGAAGGTTTTTTTTTATTTTAAAAAATATTTTACGCTTGGGACGGATTCATTTTCGAACCATTCTGAAAATAAAGTGGTCGACATCCATGATCTTTTTTGTCTTCTATAAAAAACTGGAAGTGGTTTTTCTCAAATATCCTTTTAGAGCTCTTGGTTTTTTTGATTTCCCAACACATAGGCATCAATCGGTGAGTGAAATTAATGAATTTACATTTTGCGATAAAAAATTTACTTTTTATTGACGAAATTATTAAAACTGTCAACCGTTTCGGTTAAACGATGTTTCGGTTAAAAAGGTTTCACTGTATCTCACTGCCGTTTATAGTTATATGTCTGGGGTCTTCTGTGTTTGTCATTATTTTTGTTTTTTTCATATTCATTTTTAGGCCGACGTATTGAGAGCTGGCTGCTAGTTCCCCCAACATAATTTGCAGTTCCTCGAATGTGCTCGCTATAATCACTATGTCGTCAGCGAATCTGAGGTGGTTTAAACTTGTTGCCACTAACGTTAATGCCATAGGTTGACCAATTTGTAGTTTTGAAGACGTCTTCTAGGGCAAGGTTGAAAAGCTTTGGCAATATTACGTCTCCTTGTCTCACTCCTCTCTTAATGGGGATGGGATTTGTATTTTCGTCTAGTTGTACTATAATAGTTGCATTTTCATATATATTATGTATTAGTTGCCTATATCTCGAGTCTATTCTACAATCATTAATAGCTTGTTCTATGGCCCACATCTCGATACTATCAAACGCCTTTGCATAGTCGACGAAGGCAAGAAATACGGGTAATTGGAATTCATTTGCCTTCTCTATCAATGTTCTCATTGTCAGCAGATGGTCTGATGTACTATATCCTTTGCGGAAGCCAGCCTGTTCAACCGGTTGGTAATTATCCATTTTGTAGGTTAACCGGTTATTAATAATTCTCATAAATAATTTGTATACTTGACTGAGCAACGATATAGGTCTATAATTCTGTAGATCACATTTGTCCCCTTTTTTGTGTAAGAGTATTACTAGACTCTCGTTCCAGTCTTTAGGGATCTGGCTATTATGGAGACATCTATTAAATAGCTCTGTTAGTACAGGGATTGTTAATATCTTGCTTGTTTTCAAGAGTTCGGCAATTATACCGTCGTGTCCTGGAGCTTTATTATTTTTGAGTTCTTTTAAAGCTCTTTCTATTTCGTATCCCTTTATATTTGGTAGTACTTCTGATCCCACGTTTTTTATTTTTTTTTTTTTGACGTTCTCCTTTGTTGTTTTATTAAGCTGGCCTTGCGAGCTGTACAAGGATGTGTAGAAGTCTTCGACAATATTTGTTATTTTATATTTGTCGTTAGCGTCTTTAATTTTGATGATTTTTTGAACTCCCTGTGCGGTTCTTAGACATTTTAAGCCTCTGTTGTTTTCAATGACTCGCTCTATTAAGTTCTAGTTCCATTTTTGTATGTCGCGTTTTAGTTCTTTTTTAATTGTTTTATTAAGTTCTCTATATTCTTGAGTATGGTGTTTGTTTTGCGCTAGTATTTGTCTTCTTTCCGTCATTAGCTGTTTAGTTTCATTGCTTATTTTGTCTTCTTTAGTCCTTGTTTTCTTTGCGACTTGTCCTGCTGCGAGAAGGTTTTTATTTAGGTTTTTACTGATCTCGTCAATTTGATCTTGATTATGTGAAGGATCAGATTCGAACTTATCCAAGACCTCTCGGAATTGCTCTTCATTTGTTCTTAGTTTAAAGGCATCTATCCTCGTTGTTTTTTTTTTAATCCTTTTTCTCTCTTCTTTCATGTTAACATTTATTTTTGCTCTATATACTACTATACGATGGTCACTGCCCGTTGTTACGTTGTTTATTGTTGTGACGTCTTCAAATATTCCTTTGTAGTTTGAGAGAAAATAGTCTATTTCATTTTTGGTAGTTCCGTTAGGTGCGACCCATGTCCACTTTCTGTTAGGTTTCTTTTTGTATAAGGTATTCTTGTTATTTTCTAATTCTACTGTAAATTGCAAGTCTGGACAGTAACTGTTAAATATGTGTAGTGTTTCCATTATTTTATCTTTTGGGAGTGCAAGAATTAAATCGTCCATGTATCTCTTTAAAAATGGGACATTGAATGGTAACTTCCTAATACAGCTTTCAATTAAGTCATCCAGTACAAAATGGCATAGGATTGGTGATATTTCGTTTCCCATGGGTGTACCATGTATTTGTTTGTAATATACCTCATTAAAAACCAGTATGTTTGAGTCAAATATAAAAGATAGTATTGTTACAAATGAATTAAGATAATTTAATAACAGCAAACGAAACATTTTTACATATTATATCAAAATTTGCAATCAAGGTTTGCATAAACATAGACACTTCCTCTGTCAAACTAACCTAAAATAAATATAACAAATACAAGAGACATGTAAACCTTAGTAATAAGTTTTGACAGAACGAAAAAGAAAACCAAATTTAATAATGTCATGTTAATTAATTTTGCTAATTTTAAAACACAATCCTCACAAGGGTAAGCCTATTGAAAAAGAAATAAACTAGAAAGCTTAACAAACCTAAAAGAGTTTTACCTTAAGGCCAATATTGACTACTAAACCCAAGATATCCGTATATATTACTCACATAGTCACTAAAGCCCTTTCTAAGAATATATATATATATATATATATATATATATAGCTATCGAACGAGCTATGTTGGGAGTATCACTGAGAGAACATATACGAAACGAGGACATACGAAGCAGGACGAAGGTGGAAGATGTAATTGGAAGAATTGCACAAATGAAATGGAACTGGGTAGGGCACGTGGCACGGCAAAACAACGACAGATGGACGAAAAACATTGTACATTGGAGACCACGCGAACACAGTCGGAGTAGAGGAAGACCACAAAAACGATGGCTAGACGACATCAAAGCAAAAATGGGGAGAAACTGGCACCAAATAGCACAAAACAGGGAAGAGTGGAGAACTCATGGGGAGGCCTTTGTCCAGGAGTGGATGCAAACAGGCTGAAGAAGAAGAAGAAGAGATATATTTATATATATATATTATATATATATATATTATATATATATATATATTTATATATATATGTAATAAAAGTTACTATGTTAAAACTTTCTATTATACAATAATAATAAAAATTATGCAATATAGTAAATTTAACATTTGCTGTAGTGTTTATCAGTAAATAAAAAATAATAACAAATGTCCATGTTTACATAATTAATTTCTATAAATTTGTCTGATTTAAGTGATGGAAAGTTGATAATTTTTTTAATAGATTTTTGTGTTATTTTATTTTACATTTATTTTTATTAGGTCATAAAATTCAATTAAATAACTTTTTATCCTTTTCACTACGTTGAATTCTTGACCTGTTTTGCGTAAGCCCAAAAATGTTCTTTATGTATCCGTCTGTCAGTTACCATCTCGCATATTTTCACGGGATATTTAGGCATATTTTAGGCTTTATCTTTTATACATTCGCCAGGCATTTCTCCCACTTTCATGATTGTATTAAACCAACCTGTTATATTCATTAACATCATTATTCATTTTATGTAACAATAAAACACTGAAAACTTGGTTTTCAAAATTTACACAATTTTTTTTATAAAATATTATCACTACAACTGTTTCGGCTGATTGCCTTTTTCAAGTGATCTATTTTTGGCATGCGATTAGACTTTATAATCTTTAATGAAATAGGTTGAGGAGGAGAGAACTGTTTGTCTCAAGTTGGTCATTCAGAATTATATCTGTGTTTTTTATATAGTTGATTTCCATAGATTCCAATAAAGATAGCTTAAGGCCTTTATTTTGAATGTGAAGAATTTTAAATTCGCCAATAAAAGAATGATTATGATCTAGACGGTGAAGTGCGTATGTAGAATCTGTTTTTCTATTATTGACAGGCCTTTTATGTTCTGCTATTCGTTTTTAAAAATTTCTACCAGTTTGACCGAATGTAAGTTTTTGGGCAGTCGACACATTCAATTGTACACACCCCTGTGTAACTGTGTTTTATTTTGGCTCTTGTAGTTTTTAATATATTTGCCTAAGTTATTATTTTTTCTTAAAACTGATGTTATATAATTCCTGTTACAAAGAGAATAAAACAGCCATTTCAATTAAAAATAAATCATAAAAAACAATATAGTGTTTACAAAAGCAGACAAAGGTAACACTACTATTGCTATAGATAAAATAGAATATAATAACAAAACAATAGAATTTTCAAATAATCAAAATATTGAAACGGTACACAAAGATGCAACAGAGAAGTATCAAAAACAAATTAAGCTAGCGTTAGAAAATTCAAAATGTAGTAAATCAAACGGAACAGAAATACCTCAATATCATGAAAACACAGCCTCCTAAATTATATTCTTTTATTAAACTAGACAAACCGGATCACCCAATAAGACCTATAGTTTTTTTTTTATACAGCTCCGTCATATAGCTTTCAAAAAACTGTTACGAGATTATTTAGAACACACTAAATTTTCACCTAAATTTACCATAAAAAATACAATAGAACTAGTTAATAGAATACATTTTCAATTACCTAACAACTCCAGATTGATTTCATTTGACGTAAAAAATCTTTTTCCTAGTATTCCTCCTACAGAAACTTTTATTCTAGTAAAAAACCTCTTAGACCAAAATAGTACAAATCCAATCATTACATCTGAAATTTTACATCTTGAAATATGCATAAACCAGGACTACTTTGAATTTAACAATCAAATATATACAAATACCAGTGCATGACTTATAATGGGCAATCCTTTAAGCCCATTGCTATCAGATATTTTTATGGATCATCTAGAGACAAATATTTCAAAACATCCCATATTCAAACAGTTTTTTTTTTTTATATTGGTGGAGATACGTAGACCACGTACTGGTATGTTTCACATGAACTAACAGGCAACTCGACCAATTTTTATCGTATATTAATTCACTTCATAGTCATATTGAATTTACAATAGAAACAGAACAAAATCAATCCATAATTTTTTTAGATTTAAAAATTATCAAACTTAAAAACAAACATGACTTCTCCATATTTCATAGACCTACCCATGCTGACACGACTATACACAATTCATCATCCCATCCCACACAACATAAACTGGCAGCCTATCATAGTATGTTAAATAGATTAACAAAAATTCCGATGTCAAAATACAACTTTGAGACAGAATTAAATATCATTAAGCAAATACAGTCCTCTCTCTATATAACGATATGTAAGGGACCGGGAATTTTTATCTTTATAAGGAGAGATCGTTATACAGAGAGAGACAAAATTCTATTTAGTCATTTAGAAAATTAAATTTTAAAAAAATTATCAAAACGAATATAAATGAATTAACGCTGTATTGTATACCACATAGATTTATTAAAGAATAATATAAGCAATTCGGTAGGTAACGTAGATAACAAAAATGACTACACTTAAAACATGCGTAATGTACAATAACAAAATAATATGCTACTCTTCAATATATTTACCCTACATTACCAAAAAAGACTGTCACTTTGGTCTGTTTCCTTTTCCCTTTCCACAGAACTGACCTGACCTTGTCCCGAAGACGCATACAATCTTCCACAACATATCGTTTTCCTGGTGGATGGAGAATAGATGCAATACTTTTGCTGCATCCAATGCCTGCTGAGGGATCGGAGCTGGTTCTCTGCTTCCACTTCCGGGTCACTGTTTTCTTCTTTTTCTACACGAACTGCTTGTAGGATGTCCTCGTCAGAAACTCCAGATGTTGTAGCTAAATTTTCATCAACTTCTAGGTCATCTTCATCATCAATCAATCCTTGATCTTCCACCCATCCTGCGTGTTTGAAGGAATGTTTTATTGTATTGCTCGTCAGCTCGTTCCAGGATTTACTAATCATTAGGATGGCGTCAAGAATGATTATTTTAAGATCGCCATTGTTCTCAATAAATTCCACCAAAAGTCTTCTCCAGTAATGGCTTTTCAAACTCTTGATGAAACTTTGTTCTAGGACAACTCAGGCTGTGTTGTCCTAGAAGGGGCTGAAGGACACTCATTGTGTTTGCTGGCAGAATAAAGCGTTTATTAAATAATAAACGAATAGCAGAACATAAAAGGCCTTTCAATAATAGAAAAACAGATTCTACATACGCACTTCACCTTCTAGATCATAATCATTCTTTTAATGACGAATTAAAAATTCTTCACATTTAAAATAAAGGCCTTAAGCTATCCTTGTTAGAATCTATGGAAATCAACAAATAAAAAACACAGATATAATTCCGATTGACCAACTTGAGACAAACAGCTCTCCCCTCCTCAACCTATTTCATTAAAGACTATAAAGTGTAAACGTATACCAAAAATAGATCACTTGAGAAAAACAATCAGCCGAAACAGCTGTAGTGATAAGGGTTTATAATAAATTTTGTGGAAATTTTGAAAACAAAGTTTTCAGTGTTTTACTGTTACATAATATAATATATATTTTGCAATCTTTATTAAATAAGGAAGAAAGTCGGACCAAAACATATTTTGATATTAAAACTATTACGGTAGTTACATAGTTACAGTAAATGTTAAAACGGTATGGGAGACTCTGATAAGCTGAAGAATTGAAATTTTGAAGATACGCGATCGTCCCTTCATGAGTTATGCTTGTCAGACAGTAGAGTAGGCGGGATCTGTAAAAATTCAGACCATAATGGACATTTTCCATAGGAAGCTATTTTTTGCTGGAATCGCTTCAGGATGGGCCCAATATCGATAATCATGATATGCGCTAGTCGCAAACCCTGTGCTAAAGTTTTTATTTAACAAAATCCGAAAACAATTGAAAATTTCTCATTTTTTTGCTCCTATTTTTGTTTATAATTCAGAAAATATTGATCCTAGAGAAAAACTCATAAGAAGTTAAAAGTTTCGTTATTCAATTTTACACAATATGTCGTTAGCTTGAAATTGAAAATTTAATGTTTATTGTTGAAAAAATAGCAATAATTGGAAAAAAAAAGTACAAAAAAATTAAGTTAATCCTTTAAATGTTTTCGACTTTTTAAACTTGACTTACAAGCTCCATATTCCGCCTAGAAAAACTTTTTAATATGTTTAAAACGTGTGCTTAATTTTTTTAAGATCGGTCAGATAGGTTTTGCATAATAATTTTGCAATCCAGCCTACTGAAAAAAAAAAAAAATAGCAAATTTTCAAATTTATAGTAGGCCCTAAATAAGGTCTGGGGTCGTGGCCGGTCTAGCTTTCGTGGAGGAGGAGCTCTGAACTGAGTAGGGGCTCTTCTGTACTTCATGGAAGACAGACTGGGCGGGGGATGTCCTCAACCTCGACACGGCACGTCCCATATGGCTGATAGGGAAAGTTCCTGCAGATATGCAGGACAGGTACGAATAAGGCATTGCCAAATAAGTACCCGCGGATCAACTGAGGATATGACATTAGGCAGCAGTAATGTCATTACTGGATTAAGGCTGTAGGAAGTAAAAATCCTGTAGGTTTATTCCAGATACTCACAGGCGTCACTCACATTATGAGTTAAGCGGCTGTGATACTGCGATGGGGAAGGCAACGGGAAACCACCCCATTATGATCCCTAGTAAAGTTATCATGGAATTTGATCAACTCAGAACGTCTGCTCATAAACACCATAAAGAGGAGAAAAACAGAATACTTCGGCCATATAATTAGAGGACCCAAATACCATTTACTTCGCCTTATAATACAAGGAAAAGTGGAAGGAAAGAGATGGATTGGTCGAAAGAAACTTTCATGGCTGCGGAATATTAGACAATGGTGTGGTTTCACAGTAGAAGAATTATTTCGCGCAGCAGCCGACAGAGAAAGGTTTCAGGAAATTGTAAACATGATGACGGCCAACGTCTGAATACGGACACGGCACCCAAAGAAGAAGAAATAAGGTCCTCAGATAGTTGCAATTTTTTTACATATATAAAAAAAGGCTCAAACTTCCAAACGCTTTTTGTAAAATTCAAATCGGTTCACTAGGAGAGCCTAGAAATTTTTTTAAAGTTTTAAACATTTTTTAGGCTTATAAACAAATTGAATAACTTTACGAGCTTTAAACATATCAGTTTCGAATCAAAATATATCTCAAATCAAATAATGTCATTATTATGATAAAACTGAAGAAATTAATTATTTTAAAAGTTTGATTTTTACAAAAAAAAAATCGTTCGCCTTTGTTTTAACAATTCAAATTATTACTGTTATTATATATATACTTTTAATAAACAAATATGTATTTAAAAATTGTTAATAAATAATGTAAATTGTTCAAACAATGGCGAAAATTTTTTTTTAGTAAAAATCAAACTTTTTACAATAATTAATTTCTGCAGTTTTATCATAATAATGACATTATTTGATTTGAGAATATATTTTGATTCGAAAATGATATGTTTAAAGCTCGTAAAATTATTCAATTTGTTTATAAGTCTAAAAAATGTTTAAAACTTTAAAAAATTTTCTAGGCTCTCCTAGTGAACCGATTTAAATTTTACAAAAAGCATTTGAAAGTTTGAGCCTTCCTTTATACGTAAAAAAATTTACAACTATCTGAGGGCCTTATTTCAAGCCTACTAGAAATTTGAAAATTTACGATTTTTTTCCAGTAGGCTGGATTGCACAATTATTATGCAAAACCTATCCGACCGATCTTAACAAAATTTAGCACACGTTTTAAACATATTAAAAAGTTTTTCTAGGCGGAATATGGAGCTTGTAAGTTAAGTTTAGAAAGTCAAAAACATTTAAAGGATTAACTTCATTTTTTTGTACTTTTTTCCAATTATTGCTATTTTTTCAACAATAAACATTAAATTTTCAATTTCTAGCTAACAAAATATTATGTAAAATTGAATTACGTAACTTTTAACTTTTTATAATTTTTTCTCTAGGATCAATATTTTCCAAATTAAAAACGAAAATAGGAGCAAAAAAATGAGAAATTTTCAATTGTTTTCAGATTTTGTTAAATAAAAAATTTAGCACAGGGTTTGCGACTGGCGCATATCGTGATTATCGATATTGGGCACATCCTGAAGGGATTCCAGCAAAAAAATAGCTTCCTATGGAAAATGACCAATCCAAAACAGATCCCGTCTAGACTACAGTGTATTTGCATTGATATAACGCAGGGTATTAAATATTTGCTTCAAATAAGTATTTCTGCAGCAATATAATTTATCGCCAACTTTTGTTTGTGTTATCATTTCCACGTGCCACCACACGTTGTGGTTTGAATGAATATAATTTAAGGGTTTGAAGTAAAACGAGTATTATTGACCTTGAAATAAAGGCTAAATATGACACGCATTTTAAACTTGGTGAGTTGGTTTAAACTTTATGTCCCTTGACTATCTAATGTGTGATATAGGGATGTAAGCATGTTCAGGATGTCGTAAAGTTTGCAAGGACACTTAAAACATTAGCATAATTAACATTTATTAAAAAACATCGGTAGCTATATGGTTACTTTAAATATCTAAAGAACACAAAAACGTTTCTTTTTCTTATGAATTCACATCCGTTCTCGACTCTTATTTTACATAAATTTTACTGCAGAATTAGCTACAATGCCTTGTATTATGTGTTAATTCATATTTCTTCGTTGTAGTTGATTTATTCTTCCGAGCACGATTTCCTGAGACTTAAATTGATTGTTATTTCTCTACCTTTTGTTCATTCTTCCTAGTAGTCGTTGTATTCTTGCAACACTCTCTAAAACATAAACATAACTTTTCGTATTGTTATGAAACGTTTATGAAATCGAGGAGGAAATTTTACTTCCTGTATATTTTCACCCACTGCATAATATTGGAAGACTAAAATCGTACATTTTCCTTGTGACATTGTTGTCTTTTTAATACGAAATTAGAAGATAGGAATAAGAAAAAGCAGCATACATAGAACACAAGATATGGTAATAGTAATATTCATCATCATCATCAGGGCTTTTTATTCCGGGTGGAATATTTGCCGCTCTTACTTAGAGCTCCCTGATTCGCTTATTGCGATGGATCACTCCGCATTCCACTTGTATGTTGTCAAAGTTTGTTGTATGACTTGGCTTTCGTTACAATTTTCTTCCACTCATTTTGATATGTGCATAGTTCCCTCCACTTCCAGAGTTTTGATATCTCTCATGACCTGGTCCTCCATCTCTGCCTGGGTCTTCCCCTTGGTCTTTCAGTTGCTGGTTTCCATCTGGTGATCTTCTTAATCAGTAGGTCGTTTCTCCTTCTCTCTATATGTCCCAGCCATCTCAGTCTCTATGGTTTAATAAATCTAACCATATCTTCTCCCTTCATTATGTCTCGAGTTCATGTTTCATCCTTCTCATTTCTCTGTTATCCATTCTTATCGGACCTATAATCCGTCTGAGGATTTTCCTTTCGAAACTTCTTAATTTTTCTTCATCTCTTCCTTAAGGCACATTGTCTCAGCTGCGTACGTAACTACTGGTCTGATTGCAACTCTGTAACTCTGTATACTCTGTATACTCCGGGGGAAGATCGTGTAGTCATTGAGACAATCAAACTAGGAGGTCCACTTTTGATGTCCCGAATCCAAACACTTTTTAATCTATGTCTGCATACTGAAAACATTCCAAGTAAATGGAAGAATTCGGTTACAATCCTCCGCCAAAAACAAGGTATAAATTGGATCTCGAAAACTATAGGCCAATTAGTTTGCTTAACCACATATACAAGCTCTTTACTCGAATACTGACAAACAGATTAGAAGCAAAACTCGATTTCTATCAATCAGAAGAACAGGCAGGATTTCGAGCGGGACACGGAACAAACGACAATTTGCAATGCCTTAAAACTCTAGTTGAAAAGTTTATCGAATATAACAGACCCCTTGCTCTTATCTTTGTCGACTTCCACAAAGCATTTGACACAGTCGAAACAGTTGCTATCTTAAAAGCACTATCAGAATGCAGAATAGATCACAGGTATGTAAATATTATTCGAAATATATACGAAAATGCGACAAACAATCGTTAACCTCCATTGCATGACTGAGAAGATAAAAATTGGCAGAAGGCTGCGTAAGGGAGATACCTTGTCGCCAAAACTATTTATAACAGTTATGGAGTACGCATTTAAACGGCTAGAGTGGGAATCAAAGGGTATTAGCATCGATGGAAAGATATTCAATCATCTCAGATATGCCGATGATATTGTTCTCATAACATACAAGTTGATCGATCACTGATGTCGTAGAACGTATATCAAGGCTCAAGTGGCAATGGGTCGGACATGTTGCCCGAGGTAATCTGAAAAAATGGACACAGATTAACAAGCTTGAGACCAAGAGAGAACGGGTGAGGAGTAGACAGACCACAGAAAAGGTGGGCATATGATATCAAACAAGTCGCGGGCAAGCAGTGGATGAGAATTGTCAAGAGTAGAAATCAATGAAAACAAATGGAAGAGGCCTATGTCCAGCAGTGGACAAATACAGGCTGAAGACGAAGAAGATGAGTCAGGCCAAGATTTTTTGAAAAATTGCTTAATTTCTAAGGCTGGTCTCGATAATTTGAATGGATGTCAATAATTCGGGGTTTATTGACGTATACTTATAACCTACAGAAAAAAGTTTAAAAAAATTACATTTATGTACACAGAATGATTAAATAATAAACAGCACTGTTTAAGCTTATAAACATTTAAAATAACTCCATAGTATTTCTTTCTAATTAAATGGTTAAAAAATATTTAGAATGCTGGTTAAAAGCACAACTTTTAAAACTAAAAAATAATGTTCTAGGACCCTTAAGAGCCAAGATAGTCACTTTTTTTTAATCACTGTTACGTTAATTAACGACATTGAGAGATGAAATATTAACCAATATTTTATAAGAAAAGTCTTAAAAAGTCTTTAACAATTTTTTTAGCAAACAAAATTATTAAAAATTCTTTAAATATGAGTGTTTTAAACAAAGAGTACTTTGCGTTCCGACTAGAGTAAAAGTAGTGAGGGTAACCGACTTTAAGTGCCAGCCGCATTCTTCAAAAAAACAATTAATTGTATTTTCATTGCAAAATTATCCAAGCTATCGTAGCTTAGTTATTAGCTTATCGTAGCTAATAACTACGGGATGTATAAATCATTTCTTAAGCCGCCTTTTATTGTTATTTTTTGTTTATTTATTTAAAATATAATTATATAATAAATAAATGGTATTTATAAACATTATTAAATGTTATTTATAAACAATTTTTTCATATACTTATAATAAATTTGAACAAATCAGTTTGAAAGTATTAAAAAAATTTTTTAGAAATCGATTTGCCTTTCCAATTTGTCCTTAATAATACTCGTAAAACGTTTCATCGTTGTATTTAAGAGGGTTATTCCTCTGTAGTTTTGTGGTCAAGTTTTTTGTCCTTTTTTAAATGTGGGGATTTTGATGCCCTTATGATATTCCCCTGGTGTTTCTGTGATTTCCCCGTTTAAGATTTTGTTAAATAGTTTTGACAGTTTACTTGCAAGTACAAGGCCTCCATATTTTAAGAGTTCATTGGGTATACCATCTGTTCCAGGTGATTTTCTGTTTTTTAGCTTCTTGATCTTTGCTTCTATCGCTTCGTCATTGATTGTAGTACTTATATCTGCTTTGTATTCGTTTATATTCAGCGTTTATCATCATATAGCTCTTTAAAATGCTGTGGCCATGTCTCTATAGGTATTCCCTTAGTCTGCACGAACTCGTTAACTGGTTTTTTACGAAGCGTTTTCCATACTTTCTTTTGGGCACCATGTAGGACAAAAGGACTTCTACAATTTTAAATTTGGGGCAATATTTTTATGTAATACTTTATTACTCAGGTTAAGTTTTACTCTCACCTTTCTTTTTTAACACCTTGACAGCATTACATATCCCCGGCGGTATGTATTTTCTGTGCTAAGCTCAAATTCGGACACCGACATATGTGTTTAGATGAAATGCATGAACACATAAAAACCTGCCTGATTTCAGCGGCCTTAGAAGCTCTTGGAGAAGACGACCAAAGGAACACCCATCAGAATATCAAATTAAGGGAAGACACATTGAAATGTATAAAAGAAAAGAAAAAACTACACATAAAATACCTAAACACCAAAAAACAGGAAGACTTAGACCTATATATAGCGAAAATCAGAGAGGTAAAGAAAAGAGTAACAAATGAAAAGAATGAACGATGGGAACAAGCATGCACAGAGATAGAACGACATATCGGAGGAACGAGAAATTCAGAATCATGGCGAATATTAAAATCACTCCAACGAAATAAGGCAGAGAAAACCCAGATCGGAAAAATTAGTGAAAACTAGTGGCAAGAATACTACGTAGAACTACTTACAGAAAACCGTCCCCAATTTCAACAAGAGAATACAGAACATGCAGGAAATGGGACATACGACCAGATAGAAATAAGTCTGACAGAAGTCAAGAGAGCAATCAAGACATTGAAGAACAAAAAAGCCAAAGGACCCGGAGGGATACCAAACGAACTAATTAAAAACGGAACGGAAAAGTTATTCCGCATGCTACACAGAATGTTCGAAAGAGGACTAAATGGAGAGGAAATACCTGCGGAATGGACACAAGCATACATCACATCCATACATAAGAAAGGAAACAGGAAAAAATGTGAAAACTACAGAGGAATTAGTATAATATCGTCGGTAGGTAGACTTTACGGGAAAATTATCAAGGAAAAACTAGAAACTGAAATAATAGGAAAAATTGGAGAAGACCAGGCAGGGTTCACAGTAGGAAAATCATGCCTAGATCATACGTACACATTAGAACAACTGATAGAGAAGAAAATGGCAAAAGGTAGACCGGTCCATCTGGCGTTTGTTGATCTAAAGAAAGCATACGACTCAATACCTAGAGTCAAATTATGGGAAGCAATGAATGCTCTCGGAATCCGACAAACACTAATAAAAGCAGTTAAAGCACTGTACAAAGAAAACAAAGTAACTATTAAATGTGGAAATAAAGCCCACAATCCATTTAAGACGACAAAAGGACTTCTACAAGGCTGTGCTACGTCCCTACTCTGTTTAAAATATTCTTGAAGTGCGAAGGAATGGGCATACCAGTAAGAGACAAATACCTATACACCTTAAGTTTTGCCGACGATCAAGTAGTCATCGCACAAGATGAAGATCTCAGCTTTATGCTCAGAAAACTAGAAGAAGAATATAAAAACAACGGAATGGAAATAAACTTAGAGAAAACCGAATACCTAACAACAGAAAACAAGGATATGAGAAACCTAGAGATAGACGAGGGAAGACAAGTAAATGGAACAGATAAATTCAAGTATTTAGGAACCATAATATCGAACCAGGGAACAACAGAAGAAGATATAAACAACAGACTAAGACAAACAAGAAACTATATAAGACAACTAAATTCAGTGCTGTGGGATAAGAACATTACGATAAAGACAAAAAAGAGAATATATAATACCCTGACAAGAAGTATCCTGACATATGGGTCCGAAAACTGGACAATAAACAAGAGAAATAAAGGTAGAATAAGAGCAGTAGAAATGGAGTTCCTGAGGAGAAGCTGTAGACTTACAAAAAGAGACAGAATTGAAAACGCCGAGATTAAGCGGAGAGTGGGAGTGCAATCAGACATAATCGATTATATAGAGGAGAAGAGACTATCCTGGTACGGCCACGTCAGAAGAGCGGATAGAGGACGCTGGATAAACAAAATCACAGAATGGAGCCCGATCGGAAGAAGAAAGAGAGGAAGACCCCGAAGGTCATTCAGAGACGAAATCGACGAGGCTATGGAGAAAAGAACCCTGCGAGATGGAGACTGAAATGACAGGAAAATTGCAGAAAACGGTTGAGTGAAGGAAGACAGTGAAAAGTGTGGAAATCCTTAGTAGTAGTAGTACCATGTAGGTCTTAGTTTATGTCGCTGGTGAATTTAGCCCAATGTTCTCTTTTGATTGATTTTATTTTTGCGTTTACTTCGTTTCTTACTTGGACATATTCTGCGAGAGCTTCTTCCCATTGTGTGCTTTTGTATCTCAGGTAGCATTTGAGTTTTAATTTAGACAGTTCTTGACACCTCTTGACAAAACCACCGTTTGGTGTGGTTTGTCGCCTTCGTTTTAATTTTCCGCTTTCCAAATGCTTCTTCTGCTGCTTGGTTGATGAATTTTCTGATTTTTTGCCAAGTATCATCTACTCCCCATTCTGGTTGTAACTCGATCTCTTTTAGTTTGCTGGTAATCCTGTTCTCATAAAGTAGTTTTGTACTCTCTGTTGCTAGCGACTCTATATTGTGTTTTTCGATGAACATTGGAGCTTTTTTGTTTCGTTGTGGACGTTTTAGTAGCATCTTGCATAAAACAAGGTTGTGATCACTCCCTAGGTTAGCAGATGTTAGGGCTCTGACATCAAATACTTATGACGGTGTTTTCAGTCGATTTGTGATTATAAAATCTATCATTGATCGATGGCCTCGATTATTGTTAAAAGTCTATTTATGTTGATCTTTATGAGGAAAGTATGTGTTGTTGATTCTCATTTCATTTTTAGCGCAAAAGTCTTTTAGTGCTTCGCCGTTTTTATTAATTATTTCTTCGTTGTACTTTTGTTTTATACCTGTTATGACGTCGTTTCCGATCCGTGCATTAAGATCCCCGAATACGATAATTTTGTGTTTAGTATCTATTTTATCTACTGTGTTTTGTAGTTGCTGGTAGACTTTTTCAGTTTCTGCTGTAGGCTTAGATATGTCGGGCATATGTGCTTATTAGGTGTGTTGTGATGTTACGCATTTTTATAGAGATTTTTAATAACCTATCGTTGATGTATTCGATATCTTCGATGCTTTGCGTGTATTTATCGTGCAGCAAGATTCCAACTCCTGAATGTGCTTTTTCTTGTTTAGCTTTTCCGCTGTATGCGAGTGTTAACTTAACTCTCCGTATTTTGATGTTCCTTGGCCTTTTTTCTTTGTTTTGAAAATTGCGCAGATGTCAACATTGTGTTTCTTCATTTCTATTATGATCTCCTGGTCTCTTTCATTCCATAACGTTATGTTCCATCACGCGATTCGTGTGATGGAGTGTTTAGGTTTTCGTTTACCAATTCGTTTTTCCGCTGTCATAAAGCGTGTCGTCATATGATAGTACCGTCCGGTATCCAAGGCTGTATCTTCAGTTCTGTGAGCCAGTATGGATTCTTGACCCCAGGTAGAAGGCTAACCTTACCGTAGGGACCCTCCTCCTTTATCCGGCCTTGGGACCGGCAGTGTTATCCGATGAGCTACTCAATCCACCACTCAAACAACTCAAATAATTTTGTATACCTGAATGTTTTTTTTTAAACTTTTTTCCATAAGTTATTAGTATACTTCCTTAAGTAGAAAATAAGCCCCAGTTTATTAAAATCCATGCAGTAAAATTATCTGGACCAGTCTTAGAAATTAGCTCACTTTTCAAAAAAGCTTATAAACAAATTAAATTTCGCAAAAACTATTCAACCGATCTGGAGTATATTTTGAACACAATTAGCGTGCGTTCATAACAAGACGTTCGATTTTCTGTAAAATAAATGTATTATTTTAAATGCGAGCGTTCACCGTCAGTGCTATGCTCTAGGCGAGGATACGATACCATGGTCTCCGTTATAAACGCACCCTTAAGGCCGGTTTCCACGCTACATCTTATTGTACGTTTTGTTGGATAGGATAAATCCTATACATTAAAACGTGCCATGTAAAACAGACGAAGAGTATCCTGGCTTAAGAACTTGAGGGAATGGTTTGAATGCAGTAGTGCAGATCTTTTTAGAGCGGCAGTCAACAGAGTCCGCATAGCCATGATGATTTCCAACCTTCGATAGAAGATGGAACTTAAAGAAGAAGAAGAAACAGCAAAACTTACGTCTTGTCGAATCGAAATAAAATCCAAGGGCAGATCGTAGAAATGATGGGAGAAGCATAGTTTTGAGAGAACTGATAGGATAAATCGTTACTTGAAAATACATTTTCAGACAATTCGTCCGATCTTGACTCAGTTGACGACTAGCAACTACAGTTCGCTTCATTTTTACCAAAAAAAGCCTAATAATGTCAGGGTTTTCTCAGGGAATTTATTAAATTGTATAAAAGTTTTCCAGGCATCTGTAGGCAAGTGAAAAATAAAGACTATAGTGACCGTAATAAAAAAACACTTCGCCTATAAGTTTTTTTAATTTTTAAATGGAAAACATGCTTACGTTTTATTTGATTCTTTTTGGTGTCCAAATTAAAGAAAAATATTTTTTAAACCTCTACCTATATATAACCAATAAATCAATAGTAGTTTAGCTTTAGTTAGTAGGAGTTCTGTTTTAAAACCAAGTAGATTGCATTACAGGTTTCAGAAATTATTTGGCTTAACACTGGTTTGGATATTGTGGTTGTCCAAATCCTTGAGGCTGCGTCCTGTTGCAAGATATCTGAGAGTTGCTGTGAGTCTTTTATGGTGTGTAATGGCTTTTCTCATGCAGATATCTTATTTCAATATTTATGGTGTTACCAACTCTAGCAATTTACTGAGGCAATTGAATAGGCTGACGTGTCTATTCGAAAATAATTGCGCCAGTCATATGGTTCGCCTCTCAGGTCTTTTAGTAACGAGACGTGGAATACTGGCTTCTTTTCAGAAGCCATGCTCTTGAGCATCTTGCCTTTTCCCTCTTTATCCCCTATTTCGTCAGTCGTAGTATCGTTATAGTATCCATAATAAAAAAATTACTAAACAAACTTCACACAACTCAAGACTCTGAATTAGAAATGAGGTAGAAGACGGAAGGAAAAACGTAGTGTGTACACAATGGACAAAACGTACATTTTGACGTACGTTTTATATGACCCCCAAAACGTACAAGAAAACGTATCGTGAAAACCGGCCTTTAGATCCTCAAGATCAGGTACATCCATCCACCTTGCAAATAATTGTTTCGCAAACCTTGGTTCTCAAACCACCCCTTGCGAAGAAATTCTAATAGTTGTAGTATTTCTTTTTTCATTGAAACTATAAATACAATAACTTTTTTTAATCAAAGTGTTATGAAATTATTTTATTTTAGTTAGTTAGTTTTTAAGCCTTAAGCTAAAACTAAAAAAACCATTTTGTACGTTTTTTTAACGGCAATAAGTTTATTTAAATTAATTTTTTTTAAACTTTATTTTTGAATGGGTTGTAGTTGAAAGTGCTTGAACGAGTCAGTAATCACAAGTGTATGCAAAATTTGAACAGCACAATATTAACCAATTTATGTATTACAGAAAAAAAAACCAAAATGTTCGGAAAAGCAAAATTATTATTATCAGCATTATTATCACAAAAGCCATATTATTTAAAAAATAATGAAGCGGTAACTTTTAATTGCATTTGTGGTGCTAATTAGGGTGATTTCCATGATGCTTTTACAAAAAAAAAGGAGAAACTTTATTTTGAACGTAACTCGCTTAGTTTTGAATCTAGAGATATAAAAAAATAAAGCTTTTTTTAAACACTTTTAAAAAGTTCTGATGACTTTTCCCCGAAAAGTGTTTCATGAGTTAAAACTCGAAAAGAATCAATTTATTTCATTTTTTATTTGTTGAAACATTGTTATAAATAAACAGTTTTCCGTGGTAAATTTTGGGCAACCTTTTTACTGTAATGTTGTGGCATCATATTCTTTCCTTTAAAATAAGATTCAGCTTGTGTGTCAGAAATAAACAATGTGTTAAACTGAACTATGCCATATAAAATAAAAATGGACTTACACATTTTAAAACTTATGGACTTAAGCTTTCACGTCATATTTTTTTTAAATTCAATTTCTAACTTATTGAAAAATGGCGTTTTTAATTGTTTATTTGCATTTTACGTTTAAAGTAAATACTTTTTAAAAAACACAAGAATAATTTTCGTCTTAGAGTAACTCAAAATAAAATTTTGAGAAAACTTTTTAGAGAGTTTTATTTGAAATTTTTGGTTTCTAAAGCAACATCTACGTAGAAATAATTAAATAGGGTAATTTTTTTATAAAATTTATTATAAACAAATTATTATTTACGACGTTTATTCAAGAAATATATATTAATTATAAATATTGCTGCGTTGGATAGGACATGTAGAAAGAATGGAAGAAGGCGAAATACCAAACAAAATATTCAAACAGATGTCAGTAGGAAATATAACAAGAGGAAGACCGAAGCTGAGATACTTAGAACAAATAGAAAATGATATAACAACCTTAAAAATAAAAAACTGGAGAAAAAAACACAAAATAGATCAGATTGGAGAAGAATCCTGGAACAGGCCAAGACCCAAAAAGGGTTGTCGAGCCAGTGATGATGATGATGAATGTAAGCATAAAGTACGTACTAATTAAAAAAAGAAACATCGAAATCCATAAACAATAACCAGAGATACAGTTAACAGCTCCTTCCCCCTATAACTGCTGCCGCGAGTTTCAAAGCTGGTCTATTTTGAGGACACATCTTGAAGCTTTGTGGAATATTTAATTAAAAGACAATCTTTGTCGAATTTTGCACATTAAAACTTTTCAGTATGTTCTTTTAAATGACGCTAATTAGGTCTCTTAATTGATATCAACAAACTTCTTCCCAAATGGTCCTAGAACAACATTTTCTTTTTAAATTTGTAGAAAAATGCAAGATTTTCAAATATAAAAAATAATTTTCCTACAGGCAATAGTTTAAAAGTTATTGTAATTGGTTATAAGCAAAAACTCTATATATTTTTTCAAACGAATCTACAATATAAAATGCTTTTTCTTCATTTTTTTTTTTCATAGTGTTGATAAAATAATCCTTCTTTCATAAGATATACGCTGAGTTACGGCAACTTCATCATTTTCTTACTTCCAAAAAATTTAATTTGGGATAAACATAAAATAACTGTTAAATAATATAACTGATCGCTTTGAAATTTTGATTATTATTTTAGGCACTATAAGATCCAACATTCTATGTAATATGAAGTTCAGAAATTCTATGAATTTCTGACTTATTTTGCAAGTTTCTAAGCAACAATTAAAAATAAAACATTAAAAAAAAACACATTTTGAAGGTTTTGATATATTTACTAGGCAATGAACAAAATAACTATCGAGCATTTGAATCTTACTGAAGTTCTTCTTGTTTTCTATAGTTTTGAGTTGCTTTCCCTTCTAAAAACCTTTTGTCTTTATTATCAATTCCTTGGTGTTAATATACTTCACTTTTTGCGGATAGACGAAAAAAGTTAACATTTTATGTTCACTTTTTCAGTGTTACCGTTTTTTGACATTACTTTGTTAATAACTTATTAAGTCCGAAAAAATCGACTACAGGAAACATATACATACGTTCTTGCTATAGAGGTCCATGCTACTCAAAACAACTATTGTTTGCTTGGCCGGGTTAGTGTCATGAAAAAAATCTTATTTCCCTGGTCCAATGCAAGTGTCTCTGCTTTTTATTGAGATTGCAAGTTTCATTTTAATTATTTGACTGCACAAAATGCTTAGTAATTATATAGATGTATGAATACATTAATACCTTCATTTAAAAAGAGTAATGTCCTATTTGTATTTTTAAATAAAAAAAGTGGAACATTTTGTTAATTATTGATAAGTTCTAATTGTTAAAAAAAAACAAAAATCAAGAAAAACCTGTTAAATTAGTTTGTTTTGCTATAGTTTTTTGAAATTACTTTTTTATAAACGAATAATTTTAGTACTTAAAACTTTTCAGTATGTTCTTTTAAATGACGCTAATTAGGTCTTTTAATTGATATCAACAAAGCTGCTGCCAATTAAAAAAAAGGACTAACTTCCTGCTAAATTTTCCCAACAACATTTTCTTTTTTAAATTTGTAGAAAAATGCAAGCTTTTCAAATATAAAAAAATAATTTTCCTGCAAGCAATAGTTTAAAAGTTATTGTAATTGATTTTAAGCAAAAACTCTATATATTTTTTTAAACGATTCTACAATATTTAAAATCCTTTTTCTTCATTTTTTTTAATAATGTTGATAAAATTATCCTTCTTTCATAAGATATACGCTGAGTTACGGTAATTTCATCATGTTCTTACTTCCAAAAAAATTTAATTTGGGATAAACAAATAAAATAACTTTTAAACAATTTAACCGATCGCTTTGGAATGTTGATGATATATTTTAGACACTATAAGATCCAACATTCTATGTAATATAAAGGTTCTATGTTCATTGTTAAATAAGTTATTAACATTTATAAAAAAACAGAAATTCCTGACATATTTTGCAAGTTTCTAAGCAACAAAGAAAAATAAAACATTTAAAAAAACACCATTTTGAAGGTTTTGATATACTTACTAGGCAATGAGCAAAATAACTCTCGAGCATTTGAATCTTACTGAAGTTCTTGTCTTGTTTTCTATAGTTTTGAGTTGCTTTCCCTTAACAAAAACCTTTCGTCTTTATTATCAATTCCTTGGTGTTGATATACTTCACTTTTTGCGGATAGACGAAAAAAGTGAACATATTATGTTCACTTTTTCAGTGTTACCGTTTTTTGACCTTACTTTGTTAATAACTAATTTAGTCCGAAAAAATCGACTGCAGGAAACATATACATAGGTTCTTGCTATAGAAGTCCATGGTAGTCAAAACAACTATTCTTTGCCTGGCCGGGTCAGTGTCATGAAAAAACTCTTATTTCCCTGGTCCAATGCAAGTGTCTGCTTTTTATTGAGATTGCAAGCTTCATTTTAATAATTATTTGACGGCACAAAATGCTTAGTAATTATATAGATGTATGAATACATTAATACCTTCATTTAAAAAGAGTAATGTTCTATTTGTATTTTTAAATAAAAAAAGTGGAACATTTTGTTAATTATTGATAAGTTCTAATTGTTAAAAAAACAAAAATCAAGAAAAACCTGTTAAATTAGTTTGTTTTGCTATAGTTTTTTGAAATTACTTTTTTATAAACGAATAATTTTAGTACTTAAAACTTTTCAGTATGTTCTTTTAAATGACGCTAATTAGGTCTTTTAATTAATATCAACAAAGCTGTTGCCAATTAAAAAAAAAGGACTAAATTCCTTCCAAATTGTCCTAACAACATTTTCTTTTTTAAATTTGTAGAAAAATACAAGCTTTTCAAATAAAAAAATAATTTTCCTGCAGGTAATAGTTTAAAAGTTATTGTAATTGTTTATAAGCAAAAAATCTATATATATATATATATATATATATATATATATATATATATATATTTATATTTTTTAAAAACGATTCTACAATATTTAAAATCCTTTTTCTTTATTTTTTTTAATAATGTTGATAAAATAATCCTTCTTTCATAAGATATACGCAGAGTTACGGTCTTCATTATTCTCTTACTTCCAAAAAAAATTAATTTGGGATAAACAAAAAAATAACTTTTAAACAATTTAACCGATCGCTTTGAAATTTTGATCATATTTAAGGCACTAAGATCCAACATTCTATGTAATATAATGGTTCTAAGTTCATTGTTAAATAAGTTATTAACATTTATATAAAACAGAAATTTCTTAATTATTTTGCAAGTTTCCAAGCAACAAATAAGGATAAAACATTAAAAAAAACCATTTTGAAGGTTTTGATATACTTACTAGTTAATGAACAAAATAACTCTCGAGCATTTGAATCTTGCTGGAGTTCTTGTCTTGTTTTCTACAGTTTTAAGTTACTTTCCCTTACTAAAAACCTTTCTTCTTTTAACTATTCCTTGGTGTTGATATACTTCACTTTTTGCGGATAGACAAAAAAACTTAACATTTTATGTTCACTTTTTCAGTGTTACCGTTTTTTGACCTCACTTTGTTAATATCTAATTAAGACCGAAAAAATCGACTGCAGGAGACATATACATAGGTTTTTGCTATAGAAGTCCATGCTACTCAAAACAACTATTGTTTGCCTGACCGGGTCAGTGTCACGAAAAAATCTTATTGCCCTGGTCCAATGCAAGTATCTGTTTTTTATTGAGATTGCAAGATTAATTTTAATTATGTGATGGCACAAAATGGTTAGTAATTATTTAGATGTAGTTACATTTAATACATTACCTTCATTTAAAAAAAGTAATGTCCTATTTGTGTTTTTAAATAAAAAAAGTGGAACATTTTGTTAAATATAGATAAGTTCTAATTGTTAAAAAAAACAAAAATCAAGAAAAACCAGTTAAATTAGTTCGTTTTGCTATAGTTTTTTGAAATTACTTGTGATAAGTTTTTATAAACGATTTTTAGTTAACGATAATTATTTTAGTATAATACTTATATGTATTACTTTAAAGAAATGTTTTATAAGTACAAATAAAGTAAGAGATATAATTTTAAGGGATTTAGTACACCTTGAAATCATACATTAGTTTTTAAGTAAGAGAAAGAGAGAGCACAAGAGGTTTGGATTGAAAGACCGGTTTTATATAAAATAATGACGTGAGGCTATCTGCCTCTTGGGAACAAATGTCGGCGAAGTGCGGATTGCGGGGCGCGCGGCTGTATCCACAGCATGATGCTTAGCGTCTAGTACGCATGTCTCATATTCTGTTAGTTCGTAACGCGAGTTAGGCCAGTTCCGAGTGCCGTGTTGCCTACCACCCGGTAGTCTGAAGTGTGAAGCTGTGGAGTGTCGACGTGAATGTGAATTGAGAGTTGTTGAATATTAAACTTGAAATAAATGAAAAATAAAGATGAGTGTAAACGAAGGAAGCGGAGACAGCGAACCTGGTATTAGCAAAATGTCAAAAAAGCCATTGGATGCAAAATTTACAAATTTATTACCTGTGGACACCGAAAATTATATGTTAAGAGGAATTGGCCGGCCGGCTCCTATGACTATTGTTTCATCTGAAAGTTCTTCTTCTGATGGAGAATCAAGCCATCAGGAATCATCTGCCATGGGACAGAACAGCAAAATTCGTGAAAAGGATCTCTTTGCTGGATTTGGTCCTTCTGAAGATAGTTTAGAATATTGCGCTCGAATCCTTTCGTTCCACAATCTCTTGTGCTCTTGTGAGATGACCTGTTGTTGTAATTGTGGTTTTTCATGTTCTCCAGATTGTCACGCTTGCTTCCACAACTTCTGCCTGAAATTTTGCAACCAGCATTTGTGCCAGAAGGACACCGATGCTCTTCCACCAGTTACCCTAGATTACGACAAGGTAAGTTTTTTGTTGTTAAATAATACATTGCGATGATTTTCTAATGGCACAGATATATTAAAATGAACCGGTCTTTGCAAAAACTGCTTCATCCACAATTTTTCACTTAAAAATACCTTACGGTTTAATTTAAATTTTTCGTTTTCAAAGAAAATATATTCCTGCTTGTCAAATAGGAACTTTAAAGATAATATTTAGGTAATTTGACCTTATTTTTAGTTATACATAAGCATTTTTCTTTGTTCGTTCATTTTACATTTTAACTACCAATTAATAGCGAAAACTCATGGGGGTAGTACGTAAAAATTACATGATTTTATTTACTACCTATTGCCAACGAATTAAGTTGTATTACCTAAGTAATACATCAAAATATATCGAAAGTAACGTAAGGGTAGTTTTAGTATGTCCGCCATCTTGCCCTTTTTTTAAAAAACCTTTTGTTTATATTCTATTCCCCTCTGTTTCTTGATTTGCACTTTTGCTTTCGTTGATTATGTTTTAGACAAATTAATCAGAAACATAAGCAGCTAGAAAATGCCGTTAAATAATCCCTTTCCCAATTACAGAAATCTTTTGTTTGCTGTTAGGGTGGAAATCGAAAGTTACATGCCAACCCCGGTCGTTCACTAACAGCTGATGTCGAGGTTATATAATTTTGTTGTCGAATTTGTGTTGGTTTAGTTCCCTGTAGATTCCCTGTTTAATATTTGTAATCCTAGTAAATGACATTAAGAAAATTAAGTACTTTATTTATATAAACATCTTTATCAGTCAATACTATACCTAGTTCCAGACGATCTTTTGTTGCCTATTTATTTATATGAAGGGGTGTTACCGCAAAAATTCCTTTCACTTTCATAAGTAATTTCGTTGTGTTTTGGAACTAATATAGAAAAACTCAACATATTAAGAGAGAATTAACGGATTTGCGTCAAATATTATAAAATCTCGCCGGCATCTCATGTATTGTGTGTTTATTGCAATTATTTTTTTCCACTTCTTTTCCAAAAATTTTCTGTAACGATTTTCCAAATAGATGATATGATCTTCACTAATGCATTAGTTAATTCTTCTTAAATTGTCTCTATGGCACTCGGTTAGAAATCTTTGTACCTACCAAACCTTGTCATTTACTTAAATTTCATCAAAATGGCCTGTAGTCCTGAGTCTTTTTGGTGACTTACTTTATTTTTCGAGTCTGGATCCGACTACAGTTTTTCTGCTCAATATCGGGCTACTATCTGCCCTTTTTGGTGACATTTTTATATTACGTAGTTTTTTAAAAGGAATAAATCACAATTTTAATCGAAAATGTATTTGACAATTTCAGAGGTAAAAAAGACGTCAAATTAAGTCAAATTTTCAAATCAAGCATATTTTCATTTCATCCAGTAGATTATTAAGTGGTTTTCGACAGTGTCCTAAGACAATGGACAAAATAACACCCGAGCATTTGAATCTTACTGAAGTGAGAGTTCTGTTGTTTTCGGGTATTCGCCAAGTTTCTGCTTCATACAATATACTGCTTTTAGTAAGAGATTCGTAGATATTGTGTTTTCTTCTTTTTCCTATTTCATGAGTCCACAGTACGCTGTTTAGACAACCTATTGTTTTTCTGGATTGGGTTATTCTTCTTTTTATTTCTTCATCATCTTTCCCCGTTGTGTCAAAAACGATTCTTAGGTATGTGTAATGGTCGCAGGACATGATGATTTCGTTATTTTCTAATGTGATGTTCGATAGTTCTGTTGGCGATTGAGTTAAGTATTCGTCCCTATTTTCTGTCAGTAGTTCCCCATAGTACTTTTCCCATCTTTACCTGGATATTATTTGAATGTTTGTGCTCTTCCTTTCGTTAGTTTTTATTTTACTGAGGAACTTACTTTCCTTTACTAAAAACTTTCTTCTTTATTAACATTTACTTACTTGGTGTTTATGTGTTCACCTTAAATGTAGAAAAATCATCAATTTCCTTAATACTTGTTTCACCAGTTTATACCCGCCTCATGTCAAGAATTTTCTCTTTGCAAAGGACAAGTATGGGAATTTATTCCTTCATTTCGTATTTCCTGTACCAAACTTCACCCTATCCATATTTTAGACGTGCTTCCTCAGTTTCATTGACAATATTCATTTAAAGGCCATTTTAATGGTCTTCAGTTCTTGTCTGCTAAGATTCATTGAACTTATATTAATGCTGCTAGAATTTTTCTTTATATGTGCTATAGAAGCTCACCATTTATTGCTATTTCTTTTTTCGAACAAATATACTAAAACTTACTTTAAAAGATAAATTATTGGATTTGCTATTTTAATTTCTGTAAATATATATGATCTTTCGCTTTTTAATGTGATTATTTTTTGTCAGTAGACTACTCAGGTAGGAAAAAAACTGATCTGGGTTTTACCAGAGTATTTTTTAACAAAATATTAAATTTTTTTATGATTTTACTGTCGCAATATAAGATTTTATAATGATACTAGTTGCCTTATATATAGTCACATTTGACTGGTCTTTTGAGTTGCCGGTCTGTCATTTTCTTTAATTTATGGGGGTTAATTATTGAAAGAATTTACTGGAATACGACGAACAAAAAAGCATGCACAGCAAAAATTACATCAGTCAGCAAAAACGAGGAAATCTTCTGCTGACGTACTGAACTCATTTCAACATGAACATGTACCAATACTATAATGGTTATATTCTAGGGATTTATTTGGTGGGGTCTAAAATTTTTATTTTTCTTGACTTTTCATCTACAACTGCCTTCTCCGCTACGGAGTTTGGCAATCATCATTGCTATTCTATCTTTGAAGCTTTTGCTTGAAATAATTGGTTAGATGTGCACTGGAACCAGTCTCTTAAATTGCGCAGCCAAAGATATACGTCTTCTCCCCACGCTTCGTTTGCCCTGAATCTTTCCTTGGATAATCAACTTTAGCAATCGGTACTTTTTTCTCTTAACACATGACCAAGATATTCCAACTTTCTTCTCTTGATGGTGATCAACAACTCCCATTCTTTGTTCATTCATCGAAGAAGTACACTATTTGTTATTTTGCACAACTGCTTCGCATCATCAAAGGGTGATTTCACACGATCCCAGCGGCTGACTTTAAGCACAAAACCTTTCTTGCTAGTAGCTTTGTGGTTGTAACCACCGGCTTGGATCCAGCAGACAAAAACCGCCTGAAAGCATTTGTCTCAACACTTCATTTCATGTTTATGTAAATACTTCTATAAAAAAAATATTCTCGTTCAGTACCAAACTGTACTTCCATTATTTCATCGTAAATCCAATTTTTATATCAGTCGAAATTTTTATTTTAAAAACTTTAAAAAATTAAAACTATATTGCGTACCACGCATGCCCAAGCACCGCTAAGTTCATTCAGCGGCAATAAAGTACCCTTAGTAAATTTGACAGCGGCTGACTTTCAGCGGATTGTCGCATTTGCAGTAACGCTCCCAAAGGTGCGGTTAAGAGATTTTCCTACTACCGGATCCTTTGTCCCGATAGAACAGCACGAAGATAGCTTTCGTCTCTGGTTACAGTGACCTAACAGCCTCTCTACTATTGAAGAAGCTAAACACACATAACAAAGTAAATCCCAGCTACAGGGGATATGGGATTCCCGGAGTAAGGTGTTCTCATGTCCGAAGATCAAAGAGGTCACGGCCTCGTGTAGAACGTCCTCCCTGGATAAGGTACTAATTATTGGTGTTTAAGTCTTCTGTGCCTTGCTGGTTTATTTTCATCTAAGTTCATCCAGAGTTCCTTGACGAATTTGATTTTTATTCGGAATGTTTAGTTTGTTGAAGGTTACACACGCTTTTTCGTTTATTTTATCTAGGATCATTACCTCTTTGGTTTCTCTGTATACAAACCTTTCGGAAACATGTGCGGATGTTCATAGCCTCCCTTATAATATGGTTGTGGGGTATTTGGATCTTCTTCCTCTTGTTTTTAAAGGTTTGGTCACAAGCTACTGATCCATATGTTAGGGCTGGTATTGTGATTCTGTTTGTCATTCTTAACTTCGTTTTCAGGCCTAACTTGCTATTTCTTTCGATAAGAGGTCTTAACCTGCTTCTCCTTCCTTTGGGTGATAGCGCTGTTCACATGTGATGTGTGTGTCATTATTTTGTCCATTAGCACTCTCAAAAGTATTTTGCCAGGTTGGGCCATTGTATTTGTGTGTTGAACATGTATGAACTGTCAAGTAGTATGTATGAACATACTACTTGACGGTCTGGACTTCTGGGTTTACTAAAATTTTCGACTGAATGCACCAATTTCCCAACTGATTTAGCGCATGTTGTAGGCTTCTTTTTGCTAGACTTGGATCCAGATTTCTCGTGGCTATTGCTGTGTCATCAGCAAACTTTATAGATAGAGCATGGTTCGCGGCGTGTTTGGTATGTCCACGGTCTAGATGGTCTACAGAAAGGGAACCAGTACTCCCCCCGGCGGCACTCCAGCATCATTTATTCCTACTTCAGACATGACGTGTCCTATTTGAACATTCTGTTGGCTAGGTACGATGACAGAAGGCATGTCATTGCCTTGTTGTATCCAAGTTGGCTCATTTTGTGGATGAGTCCTCGTGCCTGGCCTCTAATAATGCATTAGCAGTGTATTTCCTCGGATTGAATCTCTTTGATGTATTCGGTCAGCCTTATTACTTGTTTCAAACTCTTCTTTTAACCTAGATAGTATTACCCTGTCTGCAACCTTGCCTTTTTGAAAATGATACAGACAACAACGAAAAATGACACTAATTTCGAGGTGTTTTCTTCGTTTGACAATTTGCTGTTTTCTTTCCGCGTTTAAGGTTAAATATTTTGTAAAGCCCTCGTATGAAATTAACATACAATTTTATTGTAGTTTTTTGAACTTACATTAGTTAATGGAAATTTTATTGGTTCCACATAATTAAGTAAAATCAGAACCCCCGGCAGTATACACATGTTCTGTATCACGAAGTATAAGTTGAGGTCCAAACATTGCATAGAAAATGTGAATAGTAAGTGTAAGCCAGCGTTTTATAAAATGACCTTGACTAGCAACGATGTTGTGAAGCCAGTTAAAAATTTGTCACTGTTGCCACTGCGGAAATAAATAAATTTAAGACTAAACTTTCTACGATTTTCTAGGATGGCTACATCATTAAGCCCTTTTATAACTTTTATGTACACTCATATGCTAATTCATAGCCAGAATCTGTAAAAAAGAAGCTACTTTCGATCACAGATTTATCTGTTTTGTACTGTTTTTGTTTTAAATAAATTGCCATTTGGTCCACCGGTAAGTTATGTCTTTGATCTTACTCACTTCTACACTACTCTCCTTAGTTACTCACTTCCACACTACTCTTCTTAAAACTGTCTTTATTCATTGCTTATGAATAAAGCGGCATCTACTAATATTTTATATTGAAAATAATATCAATCAATCAAATCTGATCTTTCCTTATCGAAATTTTCACCTTTCAATGATAACAATTATTTTCGTCGGCATATATAAGCTTTTATTCTTGTATAATTGTTTGTTAAACCAACAACCGCTGCAGAAAGTTCAGAGATTCGAATACCTTGGATGCTACATTACCCAAAATCTAGATCCATCCTTCGAAATTGGATGTAGAATTGAACAGGCAAGAAACTCATTTCAAAAATTCAAGCCTCTATTATCCAATAACTCATTAAATTTGGAAATCCGTGAAAAGTTTACAAGATATTACGTGTGGTCTGTACTTTTGTATGGATGTGAAACTTGGACTTTAAACGCCAATATCATGAATAAAATCGAGGCGTTTGAGATGTGGTTGTATCGAAGGATACTAAAAATTCCATGGACTAGCAGAACCAGAAACGAAGAAGTTCTTCGAAGAATGGGACATCAAAGAACTCTATTAAATATTATTAAGAGGCGTAAACTAGAATATCTTGGACATATAATCAGAGGACCAAGATATGAGTCCCTTCGGCTAATTCTCTCTTGGTTCTCTCTTGGTTGAGGAATTTGCGGCAGTGTACAGGTTTGACAGCGGACCAATTGCTACATGTAGCGCAAGACCGAGATCAGTATAACAATATTATAAGCATGACATAGTCGCCGACGTTCCGTAGGGATATGCCACTATAAGAAGAAGATTCTTGTATAAATATAAACTAGCTTTCAGCTGCAAAAACCTAAGAGCATTGAGTATAATTTTGTACCTTATGTGCATATATCTTTGACATATCAGTCGCTATTAATTAAAAACATACAAAAAACAAATAAAATTCAGTTTTTAATAACAAAAAAAATGAATCACCACTCAAAACAGAGTATAAGAGTCATAAAGGCCCTAGCGCAGTATCGACCAACAACGAAAACCAAGCGTAGAAGTTGAATTTTGGAGAAAATCTACAGGTAAGTCAATACGAGACAAAAATCAAGAAAAAATTCATTGAGAACATATTATAAGGGAACGACCAAGACGAACCTTCTTCTTCTTTAAGTGCCATCTCCACGTCGAATGTTGGCAATCATCATGCCTCTCTCTCCTTATCTCTACTTCTTCTGACACTTCTCTTCCAATTTTATTGGCTGTAGTATAAATTTGATATCAATGTTACATCCCTCACATCCAGATTGTTTTGAGTACTTCTAAGTCGGTCATGTTTTATTTTATCGAATGCCTTGCTGTAGTCTATAAAGCATACATAAAGATCTCGATTAACATCCAAACATCTTTGGGTCAGCTTAAAAGAAAAAAGTGCCTCTCTTGTGCCCACTCCATTCCGAAATCCAAACTGGAAATCACTAATATCCATCTCCAGCTTAGCGTGTATTCTATTATGGATGATTTTTAGCAGAGTTTTTAAGTAAGTGACATTAGACTGATCGTTCGATAATCACTACATTCTTTGGCATTTACTTTGTTTGGTAGACAAATACATGTTGATGTCAGCAATTCACGTGGAATGATTCCTGTGGAATAGATTGTGTTTAGTAGTTGGAGTAAAAGATCTATGTTTTTTTCATTGACCAGTTTTAGCAATTCACTTGGTAATTCATCTGGACCAGCAGCTTTATTATTTTTCATACTACATGCATAACTTCTGACTTTCAGGTCCCTCGTCTTTACTCTGATTATCTTCATAAATATTTTCCTGTCTCTGGTCATGGTCATAATTCGTCTATATACTCTTTTCCATCTTTCCAAGAAGATCCTGGAGGTAAGAAATTCAGTCGGATATACCAGAAAGCCCTTATCCATCTCAAATTTCAATGTTAAGGTCCTTTTTTTATATTGTTCCGCCAACTTATGCATAGGCGTCCTCTCCTTCTTTTCTTATGACGAATTTATTTCATTATCTTTTCTGTCTTCTGCCATCCTCTTTATATTTACAAAGTTATAGTTTCCCTTTTCATTGGTCCTTCTTCTATTAACACTGGTATGATAAGGCGCTGACCTAAACTAATAATAGTAGATAAAATCCACAGTTTTATGTTTGTATTAATGATAAATTAAGGATATTTTTACCTGTTCATAATTAGTTTAAATACAGTGTAAATATCATATTTACATTTCAAATAAACTCCTTAATTTGTGCGTTGGGTTTAAAAATAGCCCGTTTAGAATTTTGCATCTCGTTGTATTCAATTTTAGGTTACTATAAAGTAAAAAATTATAAATTGTTGTTGTGATGAGTCAATAACATTTTATATAATTATTGTTTATATTTAGTTAATTATACATCCTGCGAATTATATACAATGGATAATAATAACAAATAAAACACCAACAGTAAAAGACCAGAACTGATTCTGAGACTTCGCTTATTTCAATTTTACATATTTTTGAGAATTTTATCTTATTGGTCCTAAGAATTGAGTAGAGGGAAGGAGCCAAATATGGAATACCATTTTTATTTTTTGCTGTCAATAAGTGGTTTTCGATCAAATGAATCTAATTCTTTAAGCTAAATTGGATCATAATTTCGTTCATCGGAATTATTATCTGTCGATAAGTTTTTCACAAAAAAACTTCTACTGCATTGACACGTTTTTGTACCTAATACGGAATATGCACCTAATATGGAACACTGTATGTTCTAAATATGGAATAAAACAAAATTATAGGAAAAATATTTATTGACAACTCAAACTTTTTTCATATTCTGCATCTGGATCTCCTAAATCTGTTATCCCTATTTCTGTGATGTTATCGTCAGATGATTTGTCATCTAAACTCTCGACGTCAGACTCCGATGAAGAGGACTCTTTACGATGTGATCGTTTCATCGTTGATTTGGGAATATTGACACCACTACAAGATGGTTGTGAATGGGATAGATCGAATATTACATTTCGCTTTGCCATATTCTTTGATTTGTTCGATAAAGGAGAATTTATTGAATTATTTAGGTTTTCTTTGTATGGGGATGAGGTTATAACTGCAGCTTTTCCTGGTGCTCTTCCTCTTTGAGGTCCTTTTTTCTTATTTAATGTCGGCAAAGGTGATATTTGATGAGGCTCAATAAACGTATTCCTTTTTGATTGGTCAGTAGTCCCATTTTCATCATAAATTTCGTTTAATGGAGTGTCAGATTGCGATGCCTCTTCAGCAGCAAGGAAATCGTGGTTTTCGAAAACATTGCGATTTGTGGGATATATGCCGGTTTTCCTCAAGCCATTAACGGATATTGCCCCAGTTTGGACTTTCAAATAAGCCCTACCAAATAATTCAGAGATGTCGAAAGGTGTGACAGCCCTCTGATTGATTCGAAGAAATACTCTTTGATGAAAGTTTTATCCAACGGCTGCATATAATGGGTAGAGTGTGGGGGCAGGCACAATATCTCCACAAAATTTTGTCTTGCTAAATCGATAACTTGTAAGTTGCGACAATGCGAATGGTGCCCATCTAAAACTAGCAATATTGGATCACTTTGTGATGGTCTTGTTTTTTCTATGAAGTGCCGGAACCATTCTGTAAATATTTCCGTTTGAATCCAGCCACTCGGATGGCACACAATTTTTGATCCAGGAGGGGCTCCTTTTTGTAGCAAAATATTCATATTCTTTCTAGGATAAATAAGTAATGGTGGAACTAAAGTTCCCTATGCACTCATGCATAAAACAGCTGTGACTAGAGATCCCCTCTCGGCAGACGTTATCGAGCCAACTTGCTTAACACCCCTCAAAGCCAGAACAGAATGTATCTTCGATTGGACGATAGACAACCCAGTCTCGTCAACGTTAAAAACTCTATCTGCAGGATATTGATGCTTCTCGAATGCTAACTCCAGAAGATCGAAGAAGTGGCTAACATTTTCCTTATTGAAACCTTTAGCCCGATGAATTGAGGCTCCAGTTGGCTTTCTTATAGAAATCGCACTTTTATGTCTTTTAAGAAATAAATCTAGCCACTTTCTGCCAGCACTTTCAGTTTCTTTCGAAAATGGATTTGGTAAGTTATTAGCAGCAGCTAACTGGAAAGCCATATGTTTAACATCCCGTATAATTAATCCAAAGAACTTCTTTTCCATTAAAAGTAAATATTCTACCAATTTTGTTTCTAAATTTTCTGGTAAAACAGGGGGTCTACCCAAATTCTTGTCTATAGCATTTTGTTTTTTTTACTATATCAATGAGTTGAGTTGGTGCACGGATCAGAAATTCTCGATGGATGCTATCATAGGCACTCTCAAAGTCAATGAAAAGACGATGTGTGTCTATATTAAATTCACTAGTCTTTTCCAAGATTTGCCTCAAGACGAAGATCTGATCTATTGTGGAATTCTGCCTGCCGAAACCACATTGATATTCCCCAACTATTTGTTCCGGATTCCAAAGGATCTCCCCCAAATAAGTCATCGATATTGGGTGATCGGGACACCTCTCATTAAATTAATGTATTGAGTCACCATATTGTATGAGCATAACAATAAGTCGTAAATATTGAATTCTAGGCATGGAAAATTACCGAAAAAGTACCATAGTCAAAAGTGTGCATTGAAAATTTATTGCGCTTTTTATAGCTTATTGAACAATTCGAGTGAGTAGGTATTACCTTCTATTTTAAATTCAAATATCAAAAATAGCATTTTAATGACTACACTGCTCCATTGTTTGTAGTGAAACAACCAGTATATCGCAAATTGGATTTTTAATTACATTTTGTTTTCCTTTTTTTCTAAATACCAGTTAATAATTCTTGATAAATCAAATAGTTTTGTGACATATCCTTTTTCAAACATCCGTGCTGGAAAGAATTCTTTTCTATTCTATTCATCTTTCATGATTACAAACGTTAATGTTCTGTCGTTCTGATGGCTCTTTTGCCGGTCTCTGTCATGATCTATTCTGAAGCTCCTCCTCTATCTCATATGTTCTCAGATAACGTCGTCTGAGTTCCTTAAGGCGCAGAAGTTTGAGGGTATATGTATAGGTGAGTTTGTATAATATATTGCTGAAGATGAGGACTACATGATAAACAAATTGCTTGAAGAATATTCAAAATTGGTTTTGGAAACTAGTCTACACCGCCTTTGGCAATAGCAGATACGAAATTTTTCTATTGTTGAAGAAGTTCTTCCACTTTCCTTTGTTTTACAAATTATCCTTATTTATTTGTAATTGTTTTTTGGTTTTTTGACATTGGCCAGGAAGTGATCTATAATGCTGTTCCGATACATACTTTGAAATCAATATGCACTAAGTTACAAACCGTGTTTACTAGTTTTATTTAAAGCGTAGTAAATCTGGGGGCCCTACAGACCAAATTAATACTACCAAGTATTTCAGACATTAATTTTTAACGACTTGGTATTGATTGCACCACACACTATTGATAAGTTTTTCAAGGCCGTTTGCTAATCTATGTTGTATATTATCGTCAAATTTATTTCAAGACTTTTTACATCTTATCGGAAATAAATTTTGTAACTTGTTATTAAACAAATCATTATCCTCTGCTTTACTAGTAATTTTTCTTCTAAGATCATATCCAAACGTCTTCACCGCTTCCCTGAAATTTCAGTTAATTTCCTCGTTATCGTCACTACAATCGTTAAGTCTATTCTCGCCCTATTTTTTATCGGTACTCACTATCGTTGTATTACATATTTACTTTTGGTACTCAATTAATCCTAAGCAAACTCTTTATTAACATACAATAATGGGAAAATAGCATCAGATTGGATAAATTCAATGGATAAAACTTGAGTAGCAATTCCAAAGAAGCATAATGCAAGTCACTGCGAAGATCATCATGCGTATTTATAACAAATGTGAGAGAGAACTGGAGACACTCTATTTGATTTTAAAAACTATTTAGAAACACGAGAAGAACTTTTTTACATGCAGTTTTTGTCAAAAGAGTTTTGACAATGTAACACACGATATGTCGATATATATACACGTGATGGTGGAGACTCGATGGAAAAGATATCAGAATGAATCATCAGCTTAACTTAGACAGCAGAATAAAAAATCAAAATCAGCAGACAATCCCATACACAAGCACAGTTGAAAATAAACAACCAAATTATAGAGAGTTGAAAAATTTAAATATCTTTGAGCTACCTTACAGAACTTGTCGACCATATTACAAATTAAAAGGTCTTAAGAAGAGCTAATACCCAAAGAGACTTTCTTAATATCGTTTAACAACTAGTGGTTTCATATTTAAGCTATATTTTAAGAGGCGAAGAATAAAATCTTATAAAAACCATTTTAATGGGCAAAATTGAAGGTCAAGATGACCAGCTCGTGCGACATATCTGATCTTCGTCAGCTTTTTCCTTTTCAGGAGCCGCTGTTCCTAACTCTTAGTCGCCATGACAGCCAAATCCCATGCCACTATAAAGCCAATCACACTATTTCCTTCATCATTTATTATTCCCATCTCCAACCCTCCATGAACTCATTCTATTCCCCCCCTTTATGTACCAATATGTTCATTCAAATCATTTCCAATAAAATGCTTTTAGTCTACAGGAATCTCGAGCATTTTACAATCAAGGGCTCTCTAAAATTCTGCCTTTTGCTGATCTTCACACCCTACCTGTGGGCCACGGTTACCCTTACAAGATGTTTCTTCTATGTTATACAAAATAATACCTACTTCATTTCTGCCGTGACTGTTGTATTGTATCCATCTCCAAGATCTCTCGACTTATTACCTTTCCAATGAATTTCCTGCACAAAAAGTACATCAATCCTCCTCTACATGAAATCGACGAGTTCTCTTCCTTTATCTATCGTACTTCCAACTCTCAGTACTACCTTCTTTCGCTCCTTCCGTCCTCTAAGGGGTAGCCCTAGCTCACTTTTCGTAGGGGGAGGGCGCAGCTGCAACTATGCGTCGCTTACGAAAATTACCTAGCCTCTAATCTATTTTCCATATTTCTTTTTCCACAGTTTTAGCAAGGTTTTTACTGCCGGATGCTCCTTCTGGCGCAAACCCTTATCCTTTATCCGAGCTTGGGACCGGCACCGATAGTTACAGAGCTACTCAATTCACCCAGCAACTACCAGAGGCGGAGTTTAGTGCGATATATCTAATATCAGTAGGTACAATAGACAATAGCACTAGAAGAAGAAATTAACATACATTTACTTAGATAAAACAAATAACGTACTTTGCCGTTATTAAAATGTTAGTTTTATATCAAGCACGCATGCAAGGATTTAAAGAAAATAATACATTTCTCTTTATTTTCAACGAGAAAGAAAATCCACCCAATCAGCCTTTTTTCGTCATTTACTGTTCGTTTAAATGTTATCCAGTAAGTCACGCTTCTAGTACTAACAATAAAACTAAAACGAGAACACTAACAAGTGCATTTGCGGCAATAAATTATATCATTTTTTCCGGAACTAATATGTCACCTCTAGTTGTGTTCAACGTATTATTATTAAAGTGGGCTCCCTACTTTTTTTAAGTACTAAACATGTAGGGAATAATGAGTATGTCTAGTAACATTACGTATTATATATATTAGAAATTGTTTTTGAAAGCTTGATACTGTTCTAAATTATTTTCTTAGTTTCTTTTAATGGTTTTACCGCCTTTTTTACGGTGCATCTGCTCGTTTGATTTCCCCATCTGTTCATCCACATCTTCATGTTTTCTATTTGAAAAAAGTGTGCCTTGGTGTGATTCGCAAATTGTTCCACTGCTTTTTCAACCGTTGGCCTCCATATCTTGGAAGCTACTCTCCACTTGGTTTGCTCCTGTTGCTTTCTATTTTTTATGTTGTACTTGTCTTCATAAGCTCTTGCATTTTTACATGGTAATTACATCTAAACTTTGTTCTTCTCTGCTATACAACTGTTAGGAAGTATACCACAGATCTCATAATGTTTCATTCTTTCTTAACTTCTTTATCATTTTGCAATCAACTGTTTGTCTCTTTAAGTTGTGTAAATCATGATAAATTAGACTAATACACTTTTACTAATATATTTTATTGATTTGCCTTGATATCCATTTTGCTTCGTTTCGAGCTTCTCTGCGTATTTATTTGTTTTCCCTCGTAATCTTTTTTCTGTAGCTTTGTTTGCAAGTACTTGTACTATGGTCATTTGTTTTGAGTTATTGCATTTTTCTCTTGTTGATTCTAGTGTCATAATCCTTTACTGCTTTGTGTTTTTTTTTCTTGTATATATATGTGGTCTGAAATTCTCCCATTCATCATTTATATCTGGTTTCGTAGCTTGATTGTTCCAGATATAGATTTAAGCATCTAAGATTATTTTACAAATTTGAGACAGAATACTGTATGTAGTTTCTGTGAAAAATATGGACTAAAAATGAATATAAAAAGACCAAATACATGATAATAACAAAGAAAACAAATATGCCAACAAACATACATTTGGGAAATGTACCGATAAAAAGGGTTGATAAATACAAATGCCTAGGAATCTGGATTTCAGACAATAATGATCAAACAACCGAAATAACAGCAGGATAGAAATAGCAAGAAATGCGTTTGTAAAAATGAAAACAATGTTCTGCAACAAAGACCATGGATTAGAACTGCGAGTAAGAGCACTGAGATGCTACATAAGTTACAGTCCTTTGAAATGTGGTGTTACAGGTCTCCCTACGGAGGTTGGCAATCATAATGGCTATTTTTATTTTAGAACTTGCTGCTCTAAACAAATCAATCAATCTGCATTGATGCCAATCACGTAGCTTCTTTAACCATGAGTTCTGCCTTCGGCCAACAGATCTTCTTCCTTGAATCTTTCCGTGTATTATGAGTCTCAAAATTTCATATTTTGGTCCCTCATCACGTGGCCTAGGTATTCCAGTTTTCTGGTTTGAATAGTGGTGATTAGTTCTGTTTCTTTACCAACCCTCCCCAGTACTTCTTTATTTGTAATTCTATCAGTCCATGATATTTTCAATACTCTGCGGTATAACCAGAGTTCGAAGGCCTCGATTTTTTATATTACATTTTTTTAATGTCCAAGTCTCAGCTCCATATAATAATATTGAAAATATATAACAGCGAATGGTACGTAGTCTGATCTCCAAATTTAGATTTTTGCACGTTAGTAGTGGCTCCATTCGTATAAATGCTGATCTGGCAATCTCTATTCGCCTGTTTATTTCTACAGTATATTCTTTTTTGTAACCTTCTTAGATATAAACCTAAATTTACCAACAATAAGAACATGATCTGATGATATATGTCAGCACCGGAGTATTTTTTAACCGATAGACATATTTAAATAATGTCTTGTTTTTTTTTTGTACGGAATGTATTTAGTATTGCAAATTCTTTTTTCTCTACAAACAATTTAACATTTCCCCCCTTCCATTTGTCTCTCCTAGACCAAAATGATCAATGAGTTCACCGTTTTTCCCTTTACCGATTTTCACATTCAAGTCAGCCATAATAATAGTTATATCTTTTTTTTTATACTAATACAATCTAATTTTACATAAAAAATGTGTCGATTTTTTTATATTTGTTTAAAAAATTATTAGTTTATATAAATTTCGGTGGAATATTCAACAGTGTGGTACACAATAATACACTTAACTAAATGTCAACAAATAAATAATATAGTATTTTAGACACTTCCTTCCTACCTTATCGATCTCACACAATATTCATGCTTGGCGAATATTAGTATCAAAATAGTTCACAGCACGGTTTCAACATTTGCGTATTAGATTTAAATAGAAATGACTTTTATAACCGTTCACATTCACGGAACTTGTAGAAAATCATCAAAAACAAATAAAAACAATTATTAAGCCTGAACATAGTTACACGTGCAATCGCTAATGTTATAGTTGATATTTTTTTTATCTCTTACATATCACGATTAATTTTTTTTGCTTTCGTTTCTGCGTACGACTGGAGAAGTATTTTATAAATTACTGTTTTTTTAATAACAATTATTTTAATATACATAATGCAAAAGGTGGGAAAGTAAGTTTTCTATAAATTTATAATGAAAATGTTAAAAAATATTATCCATTTCCGGAACTGAATTGCGTCAGTCTGAATTGAATAAAAATAAATATATTATATAAAACTTCAGACAATTGGAAGCCCTGTAGGTTATACATTTCAAGTACATCTTGATATATCTTCCATTTATGGTCGGACGTCGAATCTATAATTTCTTTCTAATTAATATTCGTCTACAAAAAGCTCTTAGACTACGAATAAACTCAGCTTTTCAGATTTCCCCGTATATATAATATATATATATATATATATATATATATATATATATATATATATATATATATATAAATTTCCATTCTTTTAAATGCCCTGACCATAGAGAAATAATAGCATAATATGCGATGGAAATGTGTCTAGAATGCTCTTGAATATTTGATGATACAGTTTCAGTTCTTGAGTGCACTCACTGAAATGAATAACTAAAGCACCTGTCCCATGTTCTAAATGTGTCTGAATTATTATATATCCTAAATGAAGTACTTCAAATATAACTACACTGGAAAACTTAGTTAGAAACTTACTTAGAAATTAAACATGTAAGAAAATGTAGGTTTTTAATCATATGCATTATTTGAAGTTAAGTTTATGTTGTGTTTAGTAAATTAATTCCTCTGTAGATAAGTGAGAATAGAGAAGAGACTGAGACAAGAAGTAGAAATGGTATTGGGAGAAGAATAGATACAGGGGAAAAACTAGTATTAGCATTCATAGACCAAAGAGCAGCATTTGACACGATAGAAAGACATATTATAGGGAAATGCTTGAGAAAATAAATGTACCTAATGCATTGATAAAAATTATAGAAAGTACTTACAAAGAGGTAAAAGGAAGGGTACAAATAACAGGGGAAAGATCGGAAGCATTTAATTGGAAGAGAGGTATTAAACAAGGAGATAGTCTCAGCCCTTTGCTATTCATAATAGTAATGAACGAATTGATAAGAAACACTAGAGTCAGAACCAATCAACTACAGACAATAATAGGTTACCACAGATTACAACCGGTAACAATAGAGTTCTTAATGTATGCAGACGACATAGTACTAATAGCAGATTCCGAGAATAAAATGCAGAAACTAATGGATATATGGGTAGAACAAATAGAAGAACTAAAAATGGAGATAAACGAGGAAAAAATTAAGATAATGATAATCAGTGGCAAGGGAGATCAGGAAGATAATCAAATAAAGATAAAATGTAAAAACTCAGAATTGGAAATAGTAACAACTTACGAATACCTGGGAAGTATAATAACTAAAGAAGGAAAAATAGACCTGGAAATAACAAATAGAGCAAAGAAATCAAACAAGTTATACGATGCGTTAGCCCCAATAATGGGAAAAAGAGAACTTACACGAGAGACAAGAATAAAAATAGATAACAAAATAGTGATACCGACTGTAATCTATGCAAGTGAAAACTGGACTATTTTGGAAAAACATAAGAGCAGGATAAACGCAATGGAGATGAGACATCTAAGAAGGATAGTTGGAAAGACAAAATGGGATAGATTAAGCAACGAGACTATTAGGAGAATGGCCAACCAGGAATCGATAATAAAAAATAGCATAGAGACAAATGAACTGGTATGGGTATCTGATGAGAATGCAATCCAATAGAATAACAAGAAAAGTTTATGAAGCAAAGAACATCGGAAAAAGAAAAAGAGGCAGACTAAGAAAAAAATGGATACAGTAAGTAGTAGAGGCGGGTTTGTTGGGGAAAGAATTTCCCCAACAAACACAAAATGCATGGAGTGGTAATATGCTTGAAGGACAAAATATAAGACTAATTCTACAAATTCTTACTGTAACGTTTATCCTATATCTAAAAAAGTACTGTATATTAGATACACTGATGTTGCATAAATTTTAACTGTCCTTTGTATCTTAAGTGTGCAATGTAGATAGCACATTTTTTTTTTGTTAGATATGTAAAGAAGTATTAATTCGTTCTTAAGTACATCTCTCATACAGATTACTTTCTTATTTCGTTGCTCTAGTACTATTTTTTATCAGTTAAAATATTGGCTCATTGTTGTGTACTTATATATACACAACACGTTGTATACAAGTAAAATTTACACTGCGAGACTTGTTTATTTAGCTAAGGTAAATAAGTTGAAGTTATTTCCAGAAATTGACTGGAATTCCTAGACTTTCTTTCTCTATTTGATTGATACACGTTCTACCGTAAATAATACCTTTATCTGTGTCTGGGAGTGGAATTTTTAAATATTTGTATCAGTAGTAGTCTTAAGTGTATTCAGCTGATTGTATTTTAATACATTTGCACAAAAACCAATGTTTTGATGACATTAATTTATACATTAGTATGAGATGTCACAACTATAAAATAAAAATGTTCATTTATCTATTAACTCTCTATCTAAATTTATCTGTTTGTGCATCTTGAGCTGGTAGAAAAGCTTTTTGTAGACGTAGACCATGGTAAATGATTCCTCTGATTTGATCTACCCAGCATGTGAAAGACCTCGCGGTCATTTACCATTAATTCTACCTTCGATCATAATTCTATACCTCCTGTTTTTCTCGCTATTTATACGAATTCGCAAAAATTTTTACCCATCTCGAAGGCATCTACAAGCTGACGCTGACCTAAGTTGAAGATATGGCAATAGGAAAGATTAAAGTATTTAATTCTTCTTCTTCTCCTTTCGAAGGTTGGCAATACAAATGGCAATTGTGGTTTTTCAACTGAAGAGGCAACTATCTCCTCAGGTCTTTCAGCCATGAGTTCTTTAAGTATTTAATAGTGTCAATTTATTTTGTTGAGGATATTGCTGAGTGTTTCGATATACGTGTTGCTTGCAAGACATTTCTCATAATATACTTACTTACTTACTCCGTGGCGTTACAACCTTCGTGGGTTTTAGCCGACTCGACAACATGCCTCCACTGTTTTCTGTCTTGAGCAACCTCCATCCAATTCTCCACGCCCATAGTGCTTAGGTCTCCTGCTATATTATCTCGCCACCGAGACGAGGGCGTCCGCGTGGTCTCCTTCCAGTTGGGACTTCCTCCCACACCAGTCTTACTGTTCGTTCGTCAGAATGTCTTCTGAGGTGTCCTGCCCATTGGAGTCTTCTGGACTTTATTTCTTTTATGATGTTGGCGTCTGGGTAAAGTTCTTCAAGCTCTTTATTAGTTCTTATCTTATATTGTCCTGATGCTTCATCAAGCACCGGACCGAAGATCTTCCTTAGGATTTTTCTTTCCCAAACACGTAGTCTCTCTTCATTTGCCTTTGTTATCATCCACGTTTCGCTTCCATACATCACAACGGGTCGTATGATTGTTTTATAGACCTGTATCTTCGTACTTCGTGTTAGTTGTTTTGATTTTATAAGGTTTTGGAGGGCAAAAATACATCTGTTGCCGTCTGAATCCTGTTGTTTATTTCTTGTGATCCGTTATTGTCTTCAGTTATTGTTGTTCCAAGATACTTGAATTCTCTAACGCGCTCAAAGTTAAAGTCATCGATGGTAATGTTCTGACCGATTCTGTCTCTGCTTTGATTATTGCGGCTCATATACGTATATTTCGTCTTGTTTTCGTTGATTTGGAGCCCCATCTTCTCTGCTTCCTTCTCAAACCTACGAAAGTCTCCTTCATCCTTAATCGCGTGTTTCCTATTAGATCTATATCGTCTGCAAATGCCAGTAGTAAGTTTGGTCCTTCTCGATGAAATACTGTATTCGGTTTTTCGATTCTTGCACTTCTGATTATGTGCTCCAGAGCTAAGTTGAAGAGTTGTGGTGAAAGTGCATCTCCCTGTTTTAGTCCATTGTTTATTTCAAATGTCTCCGAGTATTGTTGTCCAACTCTCACCTTACATCGTAACCGTTCCATACACATCCTATCACCGGACTAGTTTTTTTGGAAAGCCAAGTTCCTGCATCGCTGTCCACAGTCTGTCCCTACATACTCTATCAAATGCTTGTTTAAAATCTATGAACATCTGATGAAGCTCACGATCAAACTCCCAGCATTTTTCCATTATCTGTTTTATTGTGAATATCTGGTCAATTGTAGAGCGGCCCGTAATATACTCTCCATATATGAAATAGTACAGGCAATAAAATGCAGCCTTGTTTAATACCTGATTTTGGTCTAAATGTTTTGGAAATAATGCTGTTTTCAAATAGGTTTTTAAATAACAGTAAACAATTGAAACAGACTAGTTGCATAAAACGTGGAGTTCAATATCATTTCGTCTCATAACTCGTAATCTCATCGTTACGTCACTCTTCAAGATTTTTCCAGTTGTCACGCTCTATTTTTTCCTCCTTTGGTTGTATTATCTCTTCATCTCCTCCTTTTCTTTTTATGTTTTTAGGTCTTCGGAAAGTCACAGTGTTCCAGACAATGTTGTGTCTCTCTTTTAATCCAGAAAAAAAATTAATGATTACTTACTGAACGCCTTATTCAACTGCCAAAAAGAATGCTTTACACCTGGAAATCGCTGTACAACAAAAGATTTAAAAATAGACAATTGGCCACAAAGTCTACCTGTTTTGGGATATTAATTCTAACCATTCTAACCAATATCTAACCCGATAGTAGTGCAAGTTAGTATAAAACTCAAATATATGCAGAGCATAAATTCCTAAGATATAATTTGTCGTATTAATACCTAATTATTAATTAGATCGGATTCAGAAAAGGATTAGGTACAGGAGATGTTCTCTTTACCTTAAATGTCCTAACACAGAGATGTCTAGATGTTAACCAAGAGGTACATGCCTGCTTTATAGACTTTGAAAAGGCCTTTGACAAAGTACGTGACAATCACAAATAATATTTAATATGTACTGGAATCTAGAACAGAAAGAAAATGACATGATGTTTGTGCCATTTCTATTTCTTCCTTCCTCAGTATTTCTTCTCTGCATTTTATAATAGAGCTGTCCTCATCCACTAGACTGATAGAATACTTCTTTGTAATAACTTTGTTACCCTTCTATGATCCATTCTATATTCCATTGTTAGCAAAAATACCTGGCAGGAGTACTGGTAAAAGAATCTCCTGGCTTAAGTTCCTGATGACATTGTTTTAAACAATACTAAAGCACTTTTACCCAGAAACGTTCAAATTAATCAGCGAAGAAAATATCGAATTATTTGTCCTTTTATTCAATCGCATTTATGATATAGGTAAAATACCCCAAGATTGGCTGGAGTCAATATTCATCCCACTACCAAAAAAGCCAAACCCACAACACTGCAATGAGTTCCGTCTGATAAGCCTTATGAGTCATGCAGTAAAAGTCCTACTAAAAATCGTACATAATCGTATCTATAGAAAGTGCGAAACAATCATCGGAGACGATCAGTTTGGATTCAGAGCCGACATGGGAACGAGAGAAGCCTTGTTCAGTTTACTAGTTCTCGCCCAAAAATGCTACGACCAACAGAAAGATATATTTATATGCTTTATAGACTTCGAAAAAGCATTTCATAGAGTAAGACACGACCTACTATTAGAACGTTTGCAAGGAGTCGGTTTAGATGGAAAAGACATCAAACTCTTAAAAAACTTGTACTGGAACCAAAAAGCCAGAGTTAGGATCGAAGGTTCCACATCCGCAGAAGTAGAAATTAGGAGGGGAGTTAGACAGGGATGTGTTCTGTCGCCTCTGCTGTTTAATCTTTACTCCGCTGTTTCTATTTAAAGAAGCATTGGAAGATTCCAAGGATGGACTCAAGGTGAATGGCGTAAATATCAACAGTATCAGATACGCCGATGATACAGTGTTAATTGCGGATTCCGACTCAGGTCTACAACGACTCATCGACAAGACCAACTCGACCTGTGAGCAATTTGGTATGAAAATAAACATTAAAAAAACCAAAGTGATGTCAATCCGAAAAAACCAAAACGTACCTCAACCTTGCACAATAAATGGGCACATCTTAGAACAGGTCAATAGATTTAAGTACCTGGGATGTTGGATCGGTAGCAGCCTAAATCCTGATCAAGAAATAAGATCGAGAATAGAACAGGCTAGAAAATCTTTTGAAAAAATAAAAAAACTGCTTTGTGATTCTCGAATAAAACTCGAAATTCGACTACGTTTATCAAAATGCTACGTCTGGTCGACTCTTCTATATGCAGTGGAAACGTGGACCCTTAAAACATCAACCGTAAATAAATTGGAGGCCTTTGAAATGTGGATCTACCGGAGAATACTCAAAATTTCATGGAAATCGCGTACCTCAAACGAAGAAGTGCTGCATAGAATAGGCAAGGAAAGAGAACTTTTTAACACAGTTAAAGTAAGAAAAACATCATAGGCCACATACTGAGAAATAATAAGTACCAATATGCCCAACTTATAGTGAAAGGAAAAATCGAGGGAAAGAGAGGCCTAGGAAGGAAAAGAGTATCATGGCTCAGAAACATCCGACAATGGACGGGGCTAAATTTTGAACAGCTAATAAGAACAGCTGAAGATAGAGAAGAGTTTAAAATTGTAGTAGCCAACCTCCATTGAGGAGAGGGCACTTTAAGAAGAAGAAGAAAAAGCACTTTTCCGGACTATTGCCAATAAAGTAAGAATCTGTTTTTATATCTTCCCTAATCTTTGTTCATTTCCTTTAGTTCTTCTTCTGTCAAGTGATCTCTTAATTTGTATATTTTGCAAACTGGTTGTTTTTTACATATTTCCTCTACATTTCGAAGGACTTTTGGAGCCATTTAGCAGCCATCTACAAAATCTAGGTCTGCTACTAATCTTCTTCACAAAGAATGCAAAAACTGTTTTGGTTTAAAAGGTTATGGGAAACTGTATTGGAATCTTTACGCAGTTATGTGATAAATTATTTAAAAAAAGAGTATTCTGTCGGTTTTTGGCAACATCGCTAATTCGGAATATCGTTATCGATTATCTACGACTTTTCGCCATTCTAATTTGTCGTGCTTACCATCTTCAACCTTATTTTCATTTGTGCGTGTTTCGTTTTTGAATAAAGTTTTTCATGATTACTGATTCAAGTTGCACCTAAAACTTTTATCAAATATTAAATAAAAGAGGTATAGGTTTGAATGTTGACTTTTCCCTATAGAATATTAATGAGGCGTGGAATTGAGTTTCAACTTTGGGTAGTTCGGGACAGAACTTTGAAATTTAGGTAAAGACAAGTTCACGTGCTTGCACTCTTTTGTATTATTAGATGAGCAACGAAAGTGGGTTAATATTTTAAAATTTATTAAGCTAATATTATTGATAGGAGTGTTTTTGATGTTTCTTTCCTGCTTTTGCTCCAATTTTATTTAGTTTATTATTAACGATTTATACCTTGTATCAAATATTTTATTGTTCTATTTAGGCATTCTTTTTTAAATGTACGCTTACGAATAATACGCCTATGAAGGACTGGTAATTTTGATTTTGCTCAGTCGATTCGATTTTTCTTCTTTATTAACACCGGTTTTTCTTTCGCTTGAAATATAACTAGTAATGAGCATGAATCCGATAAAAACTTCGTACACTTATCAACGAAACTGATTCGTATATCAACGAATTTTTACTAAACAGTCATATCTTTTAACTTCAATTATCGTAATAATTTCCCAGCATCCTAAGTACTGCGCCTTCATCTGTTATTTTGCTTGTTCTAGGTTTCCAGATCCCTCTTTGGCCCTTTCTGATTAAATATTCTGCCAGCCTTGTTCTGAGCATATACTGTATATTTTGCTTTTCCGGAAAGCGTTTGATATTTTACGGAAACCGTTTACACTACATCTAGTTGGCTTACTGTACATCTTTCATGTATTCATGATACTAGCTCTGGACTGAAGTATTTCCTAGCTGATCTTCTAACAAGCTCGTCAGCTCTTGGCATATATTCCAGTGTGATCTTATTATGTTCCGGTAAGCTATCTATTGGGTTAGATCTCTCATAAGATCCCCATAGCCGTTTAACTTTTTTTTTGAACCTATTCTCTATCCTTCCATTGTTGGATATAGGTCTCCCCCAGTTCTCTCCATCTTTCCCTATCTTGAGCTGTTCTCTGCCATGTGGGACCTCCTTGTTTCCTGATGTCATCTTTCCACCTCATCTGTGGTCTGCCTCTTGATCTCTTTGCATTGTATGGACGCCACTTTCCGATGGCATTGTTCCATCGTCCGTCTTGGAGACGTTCATTGTGTCCAGCCCATTTCCATTTCAGTTTTGCTGCTTGTTCTATCGCGTCTACTGTCTTTGTTCTGGTTCTGATCCACTGGTTACGTTTTCTATCTCTAAGTGATACACCCAACATTTGTCTCTCCATCGCTCTTTGTGCCTTCCTTATCCTATCCAAATTGGCCTGTGTAAATGTCCATGTCTGTGCTCCGTAGGTGAGCACCGGTATGATACAGGAGTTATATACCTTGCTTCGTAAGTATAGAGGGATTGTTTGATTTTTTAGAACGTAAGAGAGTTTGCCGAACGCTGCCCATCCCATTCTTACTCGTCTCGATATTTCGGCTGTTTGATTTTCTCTATTAGCTCTGATTGCTTGTCCTAGATAGATATACTCATTTACCATTTTTATTTGGCTCTTGGTCTTCCGTGTTTGTCATTACTTTTGTTTTGTTGAAGTTAATTTTTAGGCCTTTTTGCAGTGATTTTTCATGAAGTTCATTCAGCATTAATTCCAGTTCTTGTCGTTCCGAGGAGATCAAGAGTATATCATCCGCATATCTAAGGTGATTTAGGTATTTTCCGTTAATACAAATTCCTCTGTTTTCCCAATCTGTTGATTTTATTATGTCTTCGAGGGTCAAGGTAAACAGTTTAGGTGAAATTATATCGCCTTGTCGGACTCCTCGTTTAACTTTTATATTATCCGTTATTAATTTGTCGTCCAGAATTACGGTCATGGTTGCGTTTGGGTAAATATCATGTATCAATTGTCGGTATCTTGAATCTATTCTACTATTGACCAGAGCTTCTTCAACCGCCCAGTGTTCAATGCTGTCGAAAGCCTTTTCATAATCTACGAATGCTAAGTACAGCGGAAGGTTGTATTCATTGGTTTTCTCAATTAAGATTTTAAGCGTATGTAGATGGTCGATTGTGCTGTACCCTTTTCTGAATCCGGCCTGTTCCACTGGTTGGTAGTTATCAAGTTTATAGGTTAGTCGGTTGTTTATTATTCTTATGAAGGTTTTATATAGTTGTGACAAAAGGGAAATAGGACGGTAGTTGTTTAGGTCTGTTCGGTCTCCTTTCTTACGTATTAAGATTGTGTTGGCATTTCTCCATTGTTTGGGTATTTTACCTTCAAACAGACATTTATTGAACAGTATTTTTAGCATTTTTTTTATCGTGGTTCCTCCTTCTTTTAGCAGTTCCGCCAGTATTTTGTCCTCACCGGCCGCTTTATTTCTTTTCATGTCGTTTATGGATTTTTCGATTTCATCTTCAGTTATTTCTGGTAATACCTCTGAGCCAACATTTTGTATTTTCCTCGTGAGATTCTGTTTAGATGATAGTGGTGGGTCATTTTTAGAACTGTATAGGTCTGTGTAATATCTTTCTGTGATTTTTACTATTTCTCCTAGATCTCTTTCTTCATTGTTCTCAGCTTTAAGCATGATTAGTTTTCTTTTTCCTATATTTGTCTTCATTGTTTTTAAACTTTTGTTCTTCTCTATGATTTTCTTAATGCGGTCTTCTTGGTATTTCTTTAAATCTTCCTTTATCTGTTTTCTTATGGTTTTATTCAGTTCGGTATACTCCACTGTATTTCTTTTGTTATCATTCAGTAGTTGTCGTCGTTTTTTTAGCATATCTTGTGATTTAGCGCTAATTTTTTGTTGTTTTCGCTTTTGTTTATTAGCAATCTTCAGGCCTGCTTCTAGTAGTTCTGTTATTATTTTATCGTTTAATTCGTCTAGTTGCAGACCCTTTAGCTGTGATATGTCACTTCTTTTTAGCTGGTTTATGTATTGTTCTTTGCGTTCTTTAACAAGTTCTGTATCTATCTCTTTTTTAGATGGTTTAAATTTTTGTCTGTCTGTGGTGGAATTAATTTTGATTTTGGCTCTAACAAAATTCTGTGATCAGAATTTAACTATATGTGTATATATCGATCCGCTTAAGTTAAAAAGCCTTCTTGTTAATTTTACTTTGAACAATACATGATTGTATAAATCTGCATTCCCTCCGGCCATATTTGACCGAATGTATCGGTTTTTGACATATCGATTTATAGAGTAATTTTTAAGACTTACAGTCTTTCTAGAAGCGCAGCTGCCAATTCCGTTTAAGAGCACAGATGTCTAAAAGCGCATATGCCAATTTAATTTAACAGCTGAGGGTCAAATTTGGTAAAAATAGAAAATCGTAAAATTCCAATTTGGTTCTAGAAATATATTTCTCGTTATTACATTTTCAGATATATTTCATTGCCGATAATAAAATCAATTCGATATTTTAAGCACAGTACTAAAACTGGAACGTGACCAAAACTGGTTTATGATCAGTGTTAAATTTTTTAAAATCACATTGTGCCATGAAATTGCAATTTACTAAGCCCATAGAATCGACCTACGCAAATTAATATAAAGTGGCTGTTTTTCATTTATTTCTTTAATTACGTCACCAATAATAATTTCAAATTTGCTGTGTAACTATGTTATATACTAACACAACATTTCCTCAGTTAGCATCGCATTATTGTTAGACCGTAGTAAAATTAAAACTGGTACGGTATTTTAAATTTGCTTTTTAACGATCTACAAATATTGAAGGGCATTTCAATATCATTTACTTGAAGCTACGGTTATATTTAACTATTTAAATAAGTCATAGAAATATTGAGATGATGGAACATCCCAGACAATTTCAGATCAGGTAAGACCAAGTAGGCACCAAAATTTCTAATAAAGAAATTATAGCAACGAAGGATACCTGAATGACTACACTTTGCACTTAAAAGTGGAAAAACTGTAAAAAACTGTTCAATCTCCAGAAAAAATTAAGGAAATTTCTTTGACAAAAAACATGTCACAGACGTACAAACCAACAAAAAGGAACTAATAATAGAGATGTGATATTTAATCCCTCGAAAATTGATACAGCAAAATTGTCCACCACTCACAGAACACACAAAACCTACCAAAATTTGAAGATGTAACATTCTCCAATGGACAACTCATAATTAGAACAATATATTTATTCAGGGATTCTACAGTGTTCAGTGCCTTCCCTCGCTCAACCGTTTCCATCTCTCTCTGTTGTTCCATCTCTTACTCATGGCGTCGTCTACTTCGTTCCTCCAGAATCTTCGGGGTCCGTCCTCTTTTCCTCCTTCCTATGGGACTCCATTCGGTTATTCTCCTTTATCCATCTGCTGTCGCTAGTTCTTCGTATATGTTGGTACCACTGTAGTCTTTTTTGTTCTATATATGTCTGTTTCTATTGATGTTCTTTGCTTTATTTTGTCATTACTTCTCCTGTCCATTCTTGTTACTCTGCAGCTTCTTCGCAGGCATTCCATCTCTGTTGCTACTATCTTACTGCTGTTTTTCTTGTTTATAATCCAATTTTTACTTCGCACTAATGTTTTATAAATCTGTGTTTTTGTCTTCATATTTAGGTGTCTATCCAAGTATTTGAATTTATCCTTTCCTTTGATTGTTACGTTGTCATCAATCTGTAGATCTTCTATGTCTTCTTCACTTGTCGATAGGTACTTTGTTTTCGCGATGGTAATATCTAGGCCATCCTTAGTATATTCTTCTTGTTGTATTTTCGTATTCGTTCGGTATTCTTTCCGTACCGATACTCCCATGCCTTAGCATTTTCTATTCCATGTAGTTATGGCTTTCTCTAGTCTGTATTTCTAATCTGTACATTGCCTCCCATAGTTCTGACCTTGGTACAGAGTCATACGCCTTTCTGAGGTCCACAAATGCCAAATGTATATCTCTATTTTTTGCTTTTTTCTTTTATAACAGTGTTCTAGTGTGTATATGTGGTCTATGCATGATCTTTCTGCCGTGAAGCCTGCCTGATCCTCCCCGATTTTCTCGTAGTATCTTCCCATATAATCTTCATATTGATGATATTATGCTTATTCCTCTGTAGTTTTCGCATCGTTTTCTATCTCTTGTCTTAAATATAGATGTCATATATGCCTCCGTCCATTCCTTTGGGAGCTGTTCTCCATTTATGGCTTTCTGAAATATCCAGTGTATCATCCGGTGTAATTTTTTTGAACCGTATTTTATAAGCTCAGGTGAGATGCCTCCAGGTCCCGGTGCTTTCTTATTTTTGATTGCTTTTATGACCGTTCTAATCTCCCTACCTGTTATTTGTATTTCTTGTTGTGGGGATCTGCTTCGTCTTCGCCTGTTTTCTTTTCCAATGAATTGTGGTCTTTGTTATGTTAAAAGTTCCTTGTAATAGTCTTCCATCTTCCATTCTTTGTCCTGTATGTTTCCCAATTTAATTTTTTCTTTTGAGTTTTTTTTTCAATCCTCTCAGTACTTTCCATGACTCCGAAGTTCTTGTACCTCCTATGTATGTTTCAATATTTAAGCAGGTTCTTTCCCATTCTTCATTCTTTTGTTGTGTTATTTGTTTTTTCACTGCTCTATCTGTTTCTCTATGTTCTTTTAATTAGAACAAAATGTTGCTAAAAATAGAAAAATTTAATCCTGAGATCCATATCACCTGACGAGACACTAATAAACGATGGAGGCCTACTAGAAATGGACTAACCCCATCATATATCTTTACAATCGTACTTACTGATAACTAATATTATAACTAATGACAATAACAAATAATTCATAATATAAAAAGTATAGGTTTTTGCATGGATTGTCCCAAATTACATACATTTTATTAAATTAAATAAATGGAGTGACTTTTATTCTCCCATTAAAACACAAAGTTTGACAGTGCAACACGATTGGTTATTGGTTTATCAGCTGTTTTGACATGCACATTTTTTTTGAAATTACAATGATTAAGGCTCTAAATTTTCTAAAAAAAAACCTAAGAATGAATTAGATCGATGACGCAGACGTGCGATATCCTTCTCCCGTGGCTGGTTTTATGAGACTTTCTTTTAGCTGCTATATCACGCGATCCAATTTTAGACATACATGTGAGTAATTTGTATACGGCTATGTAATAATATATATAGTTAAGAAAATAATTTCATATTTGTAAATTTTCATATTTCATACATAGTCGTCCAAGAATAACGCTAAACATACTACAATTACCCTTATCGACAACCATAATATTAAGAGTGCAAATATAATATACCTACGTTAAATGCCAAAATGCCAAATTGGTCACCAATAAGTTGTCACTAATAGCCCATTTTCCAAACTTTGATTTTCTATCTGGGTAAGATATTCGCATATTACGAAAATTAGATCTGGGACATTTTAATTTTAAACATATCCTTCATCTTTCCAAATGCAGCCCAAGCGAAGTTTATTCTTCTTTTCAGCTCGATTGTTTGGTTGTCTCGACTTATTCTGATCTCATGGCCCAAGTATTTATAGGAGTCAACTTGATCAATATCTTTGTTTTCTACTCAGATGTTTTTGTTGTGGACTAAATTTGTCATAAATTGTGTAATTGAAAAATTTATTTTAATACACTTTTTGTGCCAGTATGGAGTTCTTGGAGCATTATCTGTGCCTGATCACAGCTGTCTACAATAAGAACGATATCAATATTGTTCTGAAGCTATTTTCTTGTGGCATTGTAAATTAATTACTATTAAACTGGGAATAAGCCACAATTAAAGATAAAAATACGTTTATTGACGTTTCAATTTCCACTTCGGAAATCGTTCTCAAAATACGAGAACGATTTCCGAAGTGGAAATTGAAATACAAAATATGAGAACGATTTCCGAAGTGGAAATTGAAACGTCAATAAACGTATTTTTATCTTTAATTGTGGCTTATTCTCAGTTTAATAGTAATTAAGAACGATATCATGTGCAAACTTAAGGTTATTTAAAAATTTTCCATCTACATTGATGCCCTTTTCGTTCCAATCTATTGTCTTACTCTAGTTTATAATTTATTGTTGTATTCTAGCGAAGTAGTAATTATTTTAGGAGACATGTTGTCTCCTTTCCGAGCGCCTCTTTCAATACGAAAGGTCCCAGTATCTTCATTAAGTCTTACATAGGCTGTAGCATGCTGATAGATGTATCTGATGAGGGATATGTATCGGTGAGCTGTTCTACATTATGTTAGAGCTTGGGGAATTTCACTTTGATTGACCGTATCAAATGCTTTTTTAACGACTTAATGGTTTGCAAATGATCATTTGTTCCGTATCCAGCTCTAAATCCTGCTTGCTCGCAAGGTTGATTTTTGATGTCAACCTATTAGTTATTATCTTCATAAACAACTTATAAACGTGAGATAACAAGCTAATAGGTCTATAGTTCTTTAGCTCTGTTATATCTCCCTTTTTGTACATGACTACTATAACAGCTTTATTCCACTGAGTTGGAAAAGCTCTTTTGAAAGCCATAAGTTATATAATTATGTCAATGCTTTCAATACTGTCTTTTCTCCTGCTTTAACTGCCTCAATAACTAATTTGGTCATCACCAGCTGCTTTATTGTTTTTCATTCGATTTAATGACTTTGAGACTTCTTCGATCTTCTACTTCTTTGATACTTCTTAAAGAAGTTATATTAAGTTAAATATTATGTTTAATATGGGATTAAGCCCCAATTTATTGTTACGGTTTTAACTGCTGTTTGACGTTTAACATTTAACTACGGACATAACAAAGATTATTAAAAATTGTTTGAAAGATAAAACCAAAACGTTGTTAAGCGGGTTATGTTTTTCAAAAATGCAATAGTCCTGCTTCAAGTTAAAAAATCTGAGGATGCTTGTTTGTTCCCTTAGGATATCAAATTCTGATTTTGTGTGTTTTTGTATTATTTGTTTGTGTGTTATGTGTTTAAATATTGTATATGTATGTATTGTGTGTTGTATATGTATTATGTATAATTGTAGATGATGTGTCTCCCGACTTTCTATTACCTTTTAATATTTTATGCTGTTGTGGTAATAAAACATATTGGAAAATGTATTAATAAAACATTTTCACGGGTATAATTTATACAAGTACTATTGTTAATAATTTCATACGAATATCACACATTACATGAATATCTTCATTTTAATAAAAAAATATTCACATGGTTCTTCTCCTTTAAGTCGTCAAACAGGAACTACTATTTTTTACTGCATCTGCAATTTGAATCTAATCAAAATCAGTTAAGAATATATTAAAAACTAGTTTTGTAAGACCTGTTTTTAGCAATTTTAGTAGCATAGTTAAAAGGGTCCACGGAAATTAAACAGGCCGACAAAAAAAATTTGTGAAAAATTTTTTAAGCAAATAAATCTAATCAACATAATATTTTACGATACGGCGTCGATTGTACATTAAAACGGGAAGTATTAGGTACATGAAAAATGAAAACGTATAATTATAATTTAATTGTTGTACATGCAATGCACTTTGTTTTTTAGATCCATGTTCAGTTATTCTACTCTAGGCGAAAGATATATCATCGTTAGTGATTTTAATGCAAAAAATTAGAACAGGCAACTATAGGGAGAGAACTATTATTAGCTGTTAAAGAACAAACAGTGATTATTTTATATATATATATATACTGGTAGACCAACATACACCTACTGCTAATAATAAAATACTAGCTCATTCATTTCCTTATTTTCAAGAATATATCAGCAAGCTACCTTCATGTTGAAGGTGGCTGGATATGAGTTATTGTGATCATTCTCCTGTGGCACTAACTATGAGTAATGTACTCATTAAAAAAGACCTCGCGCAACGCTGGAATTAAAACCTAGATCCAAGCGACTGGAAACGAAATAAAATAACTCGAAAGTATACAGATTATAATAGATGATATCAAAGTCTCATACGCTACGTCATAGAAGTATTTGGGTATCAATCTAGACTCAGGATTTCCCTAGCAAGTCTACATTAAAAAAAATAGTTGATATTAGATACAAAAAAATTGATGGATTTCCCCAGCCTCCCAATCCTGGGGAAACCATGTTCAAACCCAAAGTATTTCCATCTCCACTCTTTACTCATTCCACTTCCAAGCCAACTCGCCCACACGCACTAGCCAAGCATGGCGTTTTAATGGCTTAAAACTCCAAAAGTAATTTTCCATAAAAAACGAAACTACTGAAAGGCTCTCAGTCTCCGGCGGCTCCAACACCCCCCCCCCCCCCCCAACCAAGGTAACGGTTGGAGTAGGATTGGAGCAGAGGGTATCAAGAATTCCCGGAAAAAAAAACAGGCTACTACAAAGAGCGATAAATTTCCATTCTCCCATCTTCAAATCTTCCATTTTGAATATCTGTAGTGTTCTTATTTTGTTGTTTTATTTTTTGGATACTCTGATTTATTTTATTTCGTGTTTTTTGGTATGTATTTGGTTCTCTATTCATATTGGCTACTACTGGGTGGTGGTCCGAGTTTCTGCTCCAAGTCTTCACTACTGTAATAGAGTTCTTGTACCTGTTCCTTATCAAGATGTAATCTATCTAATTTCTTATAATTCTATCTTTGCTGTCTCCAGGAGCTTTCCACGTGTAGAGCCGACGATTTGGTAATTTAAACATTGTATTCATAACTACCAGTTCTTCTGTCTGGCACATTTGAATTAGTCTTTCACCACGCTCATTTCGCTCTCCCAATCCATACATTCCAACACAACTCTCCACACTTCCTCTGCCCACTTTGGCATTAAAGTCACCCATTAGTATCAGAACTTCACGTTTTTTTGTTGTTTTCATTATTGTTTCCAATTGCTCGTAGAAGTCTTCTATTTCTTGTTCCTTCTTGTCAGCTGTTGGTGCATATACTTGAATAACATTCATTTTCCCCATATTGGTGTTAATTTTTAGCATTATAATGCGATTCGAAAGCGGGGTGAAACCAAGTACGGATTTATCTATTTCCTTGCTTACCATTATGTTCACACCATATTGGTTTGTTCTATCAGAATATCCACTATAATATATAGCTAATAGCAGTATTATCTACTTTACCTGATTGTAGTAAGCTTTGTATGTTCTATGTTGCAATTCTCATATTTCTTCTTGTGATATTTTTTAAAAGTGTTCCATTATTTACATCACAGGGATTTCGCTGGCTTACGACCTGGATCTGTAGCCCTGTGGCTAACTTGTGATTTACTTCCCCTGTCGGATCTTGATTTCCGCGGCCCATGATCAGTAAGGTTACTCATTTGGTTATTGCTAGCCATGATGATTATACTAGGGATGCTCTTGTTAGCCTTTACTACGGTGGTTTTCCGTGGCTTTTTGTAGCCCTATTGTTCATATTGACCGATTTCTTGATCTCAGGACAAAGGAACCAGCTCGTCCGCCCGAAGCAGTTGGCCAGTAGGTGGGGGATTGCTTATACCGGTAATCGCTCGGTGGTTTTTCGCCATATCTGGCTACCCTCACTTAGACCTTAGGGATGCAGACCAATGCAGTTGCCCAGGGTGTGGCACGTGCCGCCATAAGTGAAAGTTGCTGTGTTATGAGGACCAGTTATCAAGAACCATCCTATGACGCTCGATTTGGTCGTTCCGATAAAAGGTACTACCTCTATAACCAGGCATCTACAACACTTGAAAGACGATATAGAAGATGTAGAGCAAAAGATGAACGAAATTACTGTTCGTATAATTTACCCCATGGTAGTGCCATTGTCCGGTTGGACAGACACTAACGCGACGACATTAGCTCTCGTATATGAGGATCCTTAATTGGAGTTTGGCAGGACACGTCGTCAGATATCAGACAATCATGAACAAAACGTAGGGTAAGACAGGAAGCACTACGGTACAGGCATGCCCACCAACCAGATGGACTGACGACCTGAAAGATGTTAGCAGTAACGATGCAAGCCGCACAATACAAAGACAGATGGAAAGAGCTGAGGGAGACCTATGTCCAACAGTGGATACGTACATGGGGATATGATGATATTAGCTAGTATGAGATTTGATCTGTGGGTGGTCTGTGAGCACAGTGCGGTCCCAGTACATTTATTTATATTGTATCCTTCCTACAGAGTTCGTCATTTCATTGCAGTTAATGCCCGACACCTCTCTGTAAGGTGATGGATGGTTTCTTGAGCTTGACATACATATCGACATGTGTAAGTTGTTATTAGCAATATTTATGAGAGATAATAAGAGAGACCATCGGACGGTTTCTTAGTTTTAGGAAATCGTTGATAAATTAGTTGTTACCTAAGTAATTATAAAAGTTTTCGTATTGGTAATAATTGAGTATTTGGTAATAATTTATTTTCGTTGCTCTGTACGATTTTCAGTATCAATTATTAGACCAATTTTAATGGACAAGGGAATTCGTGGCATTCAATCTTATTGCTGCCCTAAAATGCTAAAGAGTTTTTACAGCCCTTAAAACAAAAGTAAACTAAAAAATAAGTATGATGTCCTTAAATATGCAGTTTTTATTTCTCAGAATATTTTGTCCTAAATATTCTAAGTGGATTCTTTACAGGTCGATTAAAAATATAAATAAAACACTAAAGATGTCGATTAAGAAAGCTGGTTTCAGAGGCAGAGTTGCCAGATCTCGCTTCTCTCACGTGTTCATTACTGGTGGGCAACATTTGCGTTGTTACCCAGTGTATTATTTAAAACACTTCGATCTTTATATTCTGCGTTCGATCGAATTTCAGATGATATAATTTATTAGAAGTTTTTATGGCGAAAATGAAAAACAAAGGTAGAGCAATTTATCAACAATAGCAGCAAGAAATGAGGACAGAACAATTTATTAAATTAAAGATTTTATAATGCAGAATATAGGCCAATAAAATATTCGTTTTTGTTGCGTCTTTCATTAAGAATGTATCTTTACTTAACCTCTATTAATATACTTTGTTCATTTTTATTGGTTTTATTGGTACAATCGGTTTACAACGTTTTTGTTAAATATATTCATGGTTTTAAAAAAGCAGGGTGATCTTTCTTTGTACTTCGAAATGTGTTCAATTAAAAAAAAATAATATATAAGTATACTCGATTTGGAAATTCGTGGTAATACAGTTTTATGTCAGAGTTTATAAAAATAATATGAGCACCCCGATAGACTTCGAATATAATACAACATAAATTGGGGTTAAAACTACTCCTAAGTGGAAAAAATAGGTAAACTTGTATTTATCGTTTTATGCAGTTTTATTCAGATTTCTGCTTTAATCTGTGTCTTCTAAGAATTGTAAGGCAAAACAAACGTTTCTCCTATTGTAATTGTGGGCTACACCTATTGATTTCCAATGCGACGATATCAAAAAATACAAAAATTCGCATATTTGTGGTGACTGTTGAATTTTTAGTTTAGAAATAAATTTGCACATCTGGATTTTGTAATCTTTAAGTCAGAGATAGAATCACTCAAATTAGTACATTTTTTAAGTAATAAAATTGGGTTTTTGGCTCGAACTTAATATTTAAGCCGAGGTATGTGACGATAATAAATTTCTTATTATGAGAGTAATAAAAATAAATATATTTACTTACGTGTTAAAGGTTTGGTTTAAACCTACATTACGCGGACTCCAAATAATTTTTCTTCTCAAAAATAGAAATATTGCTATTTTTGTTTCGTTTGGATGATCAAAGCATCTTGCACGTTTTTAAAGTTATTTCCACACAGCGTTAAATCTTTAATGGTGTATTTTTTTTGTTTTTTTTATTTCTGCACCGGTGTCTGTCACCCTTGGCCTTAAAAAAAAACAGTTTTTGTATTTTTTTCTTAACGCGATCCCATTTAGTCACAATTTTCTTTACAAATGTGTGAATTAACTCACATCATTTTATAATAAATATATCTTAACACCTGAACGGAAAATCTCTACTTCGTCCTTCTCTGCGTTACATATCGCCGGCGATATGTACTTATGGTGTTTATTACAACAAGAAGTTGTTCGTAGTGTTTGGTAACATCCTTTACATAGTTTCCTCTTTTTTCGACCTGGACCATCAGGTTTTACAAACGTATGAACCCTTTTTCTCATACCATCTACAGGGCGTTGTACTATTTCATCAGATACTGCAAGGTTTTCAGCTAACTGTTTCCTAAATTTCAAAATTCCAATCTTAGTTTTACCATATTGTAGACCACCCATGCAACAACTAATGATGTACCCAAAATTAATTCAAACATGACTTTTGTACGTTAGCAATGTAAAATGCTGAACAATTTGACAAACTATGTAACTTACCTATACGACTTCAGAGATTTTCTAACTGATGTATGGTAAGAAGACATTTGATCGCTAAAATCTACCCCTTTTTAGCTTATAGCCTTGCCTTACAGCAAGGCTGTAAGATTTACTTGTTCTAGATGATGATCGTCATTTTTTGTTTGATCTTATGGGGTTTTTACCTTTAAACACCCGTCTTTTTATCGATATTTTCGTTGAAATTCTTATATGATGAATATATTTTGTAGATGGCTCACTTTCGGACAGAATTTTGAATTATCAACTCATCATTGGGAAAAACTATTGCTTTTTTATTTATTAGCATTAACCGCTAATAGTTAATAGCCGGGGACATACACAGCAATGTATAAAGTTCACAATATGGTATACAATTTTGTTGTACAAAAAATATAAGTTCATAGTTTGGTATACAATTTGGTTGCCTTGAAAAGAATTAACAATTTATTTAAATCAAATTGTCACTAAGCTAATTTGCAATTCTTTGTTGCTGGTATAATGGGCACTCTAAAATGACATGTTTAACTGAGAGTAAGAGGTACAATTAGTTAGTGCATATAGGTTCAGCGACTGAATGGAAATAAAGTACCTAATGATTACACTGTCCATCTATGAAGACGTTGAAAAATAAATAAGAGATCCAGTACAAAGAGCAAATAGATTAGCTGGATGTCTTAATAACACTATATAGAGGAACGTACATATTAACTGTGTGATGAAATCAAGAATCTGTAAGGCCAATATAAGACCAATAATGACACACTGAGAGACCGAATAAGGAGTGACCAAATTAGAACAAAATGTAATATACAGGGTATAAACGAGTGGACACTAAATAGAAAAAAGAAAGTAACAATCACATATATGGATATTGCTTAGAAAATCTGGGGGAATATCGTCTGGTCCAGTTTTTAGTTTTTGTGACTCAAACAATATTCTGACTGTTGCAAGCTCACAGATTCATTCAGTGGTCCATATTTGCCAGAATTTCAAGAACGTGTTCTTTGTTAAAGTTTATTTATAATAGAGCATAAATTGGAAGCTTCAAACAAACCTACCAAATATGCTTCACATGCTTCCTATGAAGCCATAACTGTCGAACTCTGAAAACGCAATCTGTTTTAAAATCTTGTGAGATTTCACCGACAAGACGTTAGAAAGGTAGTTTTCTGATAAGTAACTCTGTACTTTTTTGATAATGTGCAATTTCACGAAGGACTACGGTTGCTGGCCTGTAACGATGAGGTTTTTAACTGATCTAGTGGCAGGTGCACTCTTACGAACACCTTTGGTTTCCAACTGTTTACATGGTGTTTTACCACCAATGGATTTTTGGTCTTCTTGTTTGTACATTTCCATTGTTTCCTCTTATACTGCGCTTTTAATTTTTTGTTAAGATAATGGATTATTTATTTTATAATAAAGCCTTGTCGTTAGTAGAACCATTTGTTTTTCTATAATGGCTTCTGTAATATTTTTTAATCTATTTTTAACAATTTTGGAATATATTTTATAGAATTGCGTTCAGTAGACTGATATCCTTTATAGTTTTTGCAATTTTTTATGGGTGCCTTCTTTACACATTGATATAACTTGTGCCGTTTGTCATGTTCAGGTATTTTGCCAGTATTTTAAAACCCAACCAGCATTGATGTATAAGATGTATCATTGTTAAATGTAGCAAGAGAATATATTGTTACACTTTTTGAAAATTAACGTTATTCAACACCAATAATAATACAATACTAGACATTTCAAGAATTTTCGATGTCATCTCGAATGTTCTCGAACTACTTCTTCTTTTTCGTCAATGGACTTTTCATATATGGGATAAATCTTTCGTAACACTTCTTCCTCCTTTATAGTTATTCGCCTCGAATAACTGGAGTATCGGGGATCGATTGAAGCCAACGGGGTGGATCAGTTCCATGGTATGGAGCTAGTCTCTCCATATAAACTACCTTGGGTTTACTTCTAGCTGAAAACTGGATGCGATAGATTAGATCATTTATTTTCTGCAGGACGGTATACGGGCCTTCCCAGTTTCGGTGAAGTTTCGGACAAAGTCCTTAACGTGTGGGATTGTATAACCATACTGCTAAAGTTCCAGTAGCATGCATATCGAGCCTGGCCTTGGCTTTACCACTTTGAAGCTTCAAACTTTTACGAGCAAATTCGTAGACTTTTTCTAATTATTCTTTCAAATTTTCAATGTAGGTCGGGGATGAACGTCCATCTTTGCAGGAAGGCAATCTTCCGAAAATAAGATCTTGAGGAAGCTTCATTTCTCTTCCGGTGATCATCATTGATGGAGAATAACCAGTTGCTTCATGTTCGGAACTTCTATAGGCTAACAGGAATAGAGGAATTCTTCTTCTTTGGGTGCCGTGTCCGTATTCAGACGTTGGCCGTCATCATGTTTACAATTTCCTGAAACCTTTCTCTGTCGGCTGCTGCGCGAAATAATTCTTCTACTGTGAAACCACACCATTGTCTAATATTACGCAGCCATGAAAGTTTCTTTCGACCATTCCATCTCTTTCCTTCCACTTTTCCTTGTATTATAAGGCGAAGTAAACGGTATTTGGGTCCTCTAATTATATGGCCGAAGTATTCTGTTTTTCTCCTCTTTATGGTGTTTATGAGCAGACGTTCTGAGTTGATCAGTTGAAGAACATCTTCATTGAAAGTGTGAGAAACCCACGATATCTTTAGGATTCGTCTATAGCACCACATTTCGAATGCTTCTAACTTGTTTAGCATTGTGGTTTTTAACGTCCATGTCTCACAACCATACAATAGGAACGACCACACATAACATTTCAGGACCTTCTTACGAATGTTCATTGACAGGTTTCTGTTGCATAAAACTGGTTTCCAGGTAATAAAAGCCTTACGTGATATTTCGATCCTGGATATTATCTCTTCATCAGAGTCACAATTTACATTTAACCAGCTGCCAAGGTATTTGAAATGATTTACCCTTTCTATCTCTTCTCCATTAAGAGAAAGCAGACCTTGATCTATATGGATCTTTCCAACTGCTATCCACTTTGTCTTTGAGATGTTGATTTTTAGGCCTCTCCGATAACTTGCTTCACTGACTAGATTTAGTAATGTTTGGAGATCTTGTAAACTTTCTGCAAGAATGGCTGTATCGTCAGCGTATCTAATATTGTTGATTACTTCTCCACCTAGTCTTACTCCCTCTTGTCTGTCATCCAAAGCCTCCCTAAAGATTTCTTCAGAGTACAGATTAAAAAGAGTGGGTGACAAAACACAACCCTGCTGTACTCCACGTTTGATGGGTATTTTTTCAGTGAGACTGTCTCCAATTTGGATAGAGGCTACTTGATTGTAATATAAATATTTCAGCAGTCTTTCCTAATTAAACTCCTAGAGGAATTAAACTATCCTAATATTTTTGATTATCAGAGACAAACATTGAATGGTATTGACAAACAGTTCTATTATGTCTTTCGACCATTCCGTGCGAGTTTTCTTAATACCCAAGATTTTCATTAATTCTTGCCATAATTCTGATTCAAAATTTCGTCCATGATCAGAATGTAACTCTAAAGGAACTCTATGTTTTGATACGACGTGTGTTATAAATGCTTCTGCTACTGTAGTCGCTTCTTGATTACGAAGGGGTACAATTTCAGGCCATTTTGAAAAATAATCCATTGCGACCATTAAGTATTTGTTCCCTCTTTCTGTGATCGGAAGTGGACCAAGAATATCCACTGCAAGTCGTTCAAAAGGCTCTCCGGAAAGATATTGTGCCATTTTACCACAATTCTTCTTGTTCTAGGGCCTTTTTACCATTACGTAAATCGCATTTCCAACACCAATCTTCTACATCTCCAATGTGCTCCAGAAAGGCTGCTATGAAGTTCTTGCAGCACACTATTAAGATGGGATTTCGGAAATATATGTCACTTTCGAGTATCTTCTACTTGGCTTTGTATTTTTTCGTAGTCTAGTATTGATCTTCATGCTCTAGCTGCTAGAGTCTAGCACTCCACGTGTATTTTTATTGGTAATTTTTTACTTTATGGTATTGCAAGTCATTATAATTTTGATCTTTAAAAAAACATAAAATAATGAATGAATACTTGTACTTTTGCTTGCTATTTCAATTATATGATAATTCATTGTACAGTGAATGACACATATGCCTATTTGTATGCTATAGAGACGTGTGCAGCGTCTAGAGAAGTAAGTAAATATAAATTTCATTATAGTGATTTGTTTTTGAACACATTTGAACAACCTCGTATAAATATTTGTTCTAAATATTGTTACCCTATTCATAAACGCCAGGAATGAGGAATTATGTTATAAATAAAAATTCGCGTGTCTTATACACGAAATTTAAAAGAAATTAATTTAGGATGCTATATTTTAAAAGCAGCTGACGGGATTCTTAGCAGATAAAGATAGCAGCAACCTGGTGGCGAATTTATTACACCGAACAAATTTTTATATTAAAATATTTTGTTTCCTTAAAAAACCGTTTCGACCCAATTTTCAGAAATAGATCTTTATAAAAATGTGTAACAGTCGAAAAATTCGTATTCGACTACAGTATAATATCGACGGAAAGTGTTGATGTATTGAAATTCCGTCGAATTGATTTCAGAAACGTCCGAAATTTTTGAAACGCGCCAAACGTATATTGCCCTTTGTAATTTTTTTCCCTTCGAAATATAAGCTGGTCTTGTACCAATATAAAAATATTTTACGTACCTATCCGGTTCCGTAGTGAAAAGGCTTCAGATCATTTACTTTATAGTATCATCAATCATATGATTTAAAATCGGTGAAGATTGGGGTCTCTAGTAGAAGATTTCCACCCGATTATTTGTTACGTTATGAACTATTTTACCCATGTCATATAGATGTGTTCACAACGATACCTTCAACATAATCTGAACGATGTTCATTTCTTAAAAACTTTTGGATTTTCTTTCGGAAAAAAATTTCTCTCTTATGCCTTATTACGAATCGATAGAGGAATATTTTTAAAAATGTTGGCATAATGTCTACTGGTGTCTTAAGGGTGTTAATTATGACCTGAACATGTAATGTTTTTAAGTCAATGTCCTTGATTGTTTCCTTCATACCATTTGAAAGTTTTTTTAATTCTTGACGATAAGGTACCTACAAAAAAAGCATAACGGCGGTCTTGAAAAAGAAATAACCTTGGAAACGTTCCGAAAATAGAATTAGATTTTCAGAAAAGCGCATCAAAGCTCAACTCGTAATTTTTTTGTGCTTATTTCATCGGAAATTTTCAGTACAGAAAAAGGCGTAATGGATGGAAATCCTACGGTCTATTTGGAAAGCTTTTGAAGGTATTTTGTTTAATTTTCTACACAAATTCCTCTCTTCTAAGTATTATCATTTTCGGTTGTAGTATCATCGTCAAGTTTATTATCCACTTTACTGTGTTCATGAGAGATACAACTGAATCTTCTTCTTCAAGTGTCCTGTCCGTTGGAAAGGTTGGTTATCAACATGGCAATTCTGATCCTGTTTAAGGCGCTTCTGAATAGATCGACCGATGTGAGCCCGAACCACTTCCGCAGATTTTGGAGCCACGAGTGTCTTCTCCTGCCTGGCCCTCGGTAACTGTCTATTTTCCCCTGGACAATCAATTGCAGTAGACGGTACTTATCGTGTCTCAATATGTGGCCTAGATATTCAAGCTTTCTTTGTTTAATTGTATTCACGATTTCTTTCTCCTTTCCGATTCTTTGGATTACCTCTATGTTGGTGACATGTTCGGTCCAGGATATACGAAGAATGCGTCGGTACACCCACATTTCGAATGCTACTAGTTTTCTCATGAGCGTCTTTGTCAGCGTCCAAGCCTCTACATCATGTAGTAAGATCGGAAAAATGTATCATTTAACTAAACGTAGTTTTAGGGGAAGAGACAAATCCTTGCTTATGAGGAGCTTTTTCATATTGCTAAATGCTGCTCTAGCTCGTTCTATTCTAGGCTTAATTTCTGTGACCTGTTCCCAATTTGGATTTACGTTGGTGCCAAGGTACACATAAGATTCTACATGGTCAATTAGTATGTTCTTCTTCTTCTTCCTATGCCGTCCCCATTAACGGAGGTTGGCGACCACATTTTTAAAAGCTTCTCTGTCTTTTGCAACGTGGAATAATTCGTCTACAGTCATGTTTGTCCAGTCTCGAATATTTCGCAGCCATGACTTCCACTTTCTACCTATTCCCTTTTTAGTATGTTACTTATCCGTAATTGTCGAGCAGGTTGTTGCTTTTTGCTTATCAGCATCCACTTTGTCTTCTTGAAGTTGAGACTCCGACCGTATTCCTCACTAACTGAATAAACTCTTTCTATTACCTGTTGTAATTCGTCTATGGTACTGGCAAGGATCACCGTGTCATCGGCATATCTTATATTGTTCATTAACTCGCCGTTTATTTTTATGCCCTCATTTGCATTTTCCATATATTTGTTAAATATTTCCTCGGAATAAATATTGAATAGTAGTGGGGATAAGATGCACCCCTAACGGACACTTCTTTTGATCTGTACACTTCCAATGAGTTCGTTGCCAATTTTTGCTCTTGCTGTTTGGCCCCAGTATAGGTTTTGCCAAAATTCGAATGTCCTTGTCGGTAATACCTGTCTTTCGCAGAATATCTATCAATTGTTCATGATTGACATTGTCAAATGCTTTTCTAAAACCCACAAAGCACAAATACACGTCCTAATCAACGTCTCTCCACCGCTGTATAAGCACCTGGAGAGCGAAAATTGCTTCTATAGTTAGTTCCAAGTGCTTTCCGAAAACCAAACTGCGATCTATCAATATTTGACTCACATTTACCATATATTCTTCTATGAATGATCTTAGTGAACGCTTTAGTGACATGATTGATCAAGCTTATAAGCCGGTAGTCATCACAAATCGGGGCATTTGGTTTCTTCGGGATTGTAATAAATGTTGACTGCAGCCAGTTCTCCGGGATTTTACAGCTATTATATATGTTGTTAGAAAGTACAACTAAATTATCAAGGAACTGTTTGTCTGATTTCTTTAATTACAACCGAGTATGTAGAATAAATTAGTCGACAAAGTTATTTAACTTGAAATTAACAAAATGTTATTTGTTTCAGGTAAGCCAAAATAATTCCATATAAAGTATTTCAATAATTTCAGGTAAGTTTATAAAGAATGTATATTAGTGTTAGTCTGTGTGGTCAAAAAATGTGTTGTGTATTCTATTCTATCTTATTCTGAAAGGACTACTTTATCAGCTTTCGAGATCTGATAGAATTTTTAGTCTGAAACCGATTCGGCTCTGAGCGCTAAAATTTTGGATTAATTAGCTTTATTGCTCGCCAGTGTATATTAGTAATACCTAAATAAACAAAAGTATTAATTATTCTTATTTATTTATTTTTCCAACTATATTAGATTGAAAAAAAAATTAATGTGAGTTGCTCGCGATGATCGATGTAGCACTCCAATAATTTTGGTAATATTTAGGACAAGACTAGGTAGTTATATTATTTTGATAATTTTTTCCTTGCCCGCGATCGACTGGTCGATCTCGATCGACGGGTCGGCCTCGCCTGCTCTAGAACGTATATCCTTTAAGATTGGTGCTAGAATGCCGTATCGTCAGCTTAAAACTTCGTTTATTTGAACGCCTCCACTTTGGAATACATCTTCCACGTAGATATCAAAAAGTACTGGTGGCATGAAAGAGACACACAAAAAAGTCTTAAATTCCTCTGTTGTGCTAGTTTAACATTTTGAATAATATTTTAGTAGTATTCTTTTTACACCGTTGATGTAAATTCTTTTCTTTAATTTCGACCATTCGAATATTTGGCCTAAATGCATTTCTGAAATAGCCTATCTAGCACGATTTGCAAGTCGGCTAAGTGAAATTGATTTCTATTTTGTTATAAGGACACCCATAAATTATTATATATTTTACGGTTTAGTCGTAACAAGTAATTCAAAATAACATAAATTGAATGCATATAATGTTCAGGATATTTTCCAATCGTACATTAAAATTTTTCAAGGATAGTTTGCCAATAAAACTGCATAGTAAATTATTTTAGAAAAGTCTATTTTGACGGGGACTCGCTTCCTGATTACAAATGCCAAACAAATTTTGTTCCCATTGTTATGTGTATGTTTTCAAAAACGATTTTTAGCATCGTTTAATTGTGAAATATTTTCTGCATTCAGACACGTACCACGCTAGTAGTAATAAAACTAATGTACCAGCTAAATATATAATCCTAGAATAATCTTGTGCTATTTTTTATTTTCTCTTGTTATTACACCAGTCTAACAATTCACGTTTAAAAAAATTAAACCAATTCGCATGCGAATGTTATTACTGACGCCGTGGCAAGTCATGATGCATGGTTTGCTAGTTGTGCCATTCATTCTCTTTTTAAAGTTAAAAAAGTTTTATAAACGTAGATTACTTACATGTAAAAAAGATAAAAGTAATTACATAAAAAGTAAGTGTACAACTGGAACAATATTCAGATCGAGAAATTCAGATAACTTTTGACCAAAGTAAAACTACTGGCAATAGGGGCAATAAGTGTATGTAGTTTGGGGCTAGAAGATGTGATAGAAGCTGGGTTTCTGGTTGACAGTGTTCTCGCAATTTTTGCTCAGATGTCTGGTCTCTTTTTACTATTAGTTTATGATGTGGTTTGTTTATAGTAGAGACTCTCTCTCTTCAATCCTGACCCCCCAGGGGGAGTGTAGTGGTCGACGTGATGTCGTGTATTGTCCGTCTCCAGAGATCTCTGTCTCTGGTCATTTCTTTTAATTCATGCATAGGTCTTTGGCATATTCCTGTAATTTGATCTATCCATCTTGTTGGGGATCTTCCTCATGATCTTCGGCCTTCTACCTTTCCTTGTATTACGAGTCTTTCCATCTTTTCTGTGTTTGCTCTCATAACATGCCCAAAATATTTTAATTGTTGGAGATGGACTTTACTAGAGAGTCGTTGGCTAACTTTTAGCTCTCTTAAAATTGAATTATTTGTTCTACGGTCGGTCGAAGAAATGTTATGTTGGAGACATTCGTCTCCAACATAACATTTCAGTGGCGTCTATCTTTCTTTTCTCCGATTGTCTCAGAGTCCAAGATTCACATCCGTAGGTCAGTATTGGGAATATTAAGCAGTTGATCAACCTCATCTTTATCGCTTTTGAAATTTGACAGTCCTTCCATATTTTGGTCATTTTTGCTGTGGCAACTTTTGCTAGATCACATCTACGTTTAATCTCTTCTTGTAATGACCCTGTGTTTGTGATTAATGATCCCAGATATAAGTATGAGCTCACAACCTCGAACCGGTCAATTGTGGTTATGTGTGGATGATTGTTGTGTAGTCTATCCACTATCATGATATTTGTCTTTGATATGTTTAATTGCAGACCAAATATTTGACTTTCGTTTTCGATCAGTTGTATGTCAGCTCTGCTTGACTATTTGCAAGAAGGGCTGTGTCATCTGCGAAATGTAGGTTGTTTAGTTTATGACCATTTATTGAGATGCCCTTTTCCCATCCTTCAAGTGCTCTTCGCATAATAGAGTAGAGTAGAATAGAATAGAGTAGAGTAGAATAGAATAGAGTAGAATAGAATAGAGTAGAGTAGAATAGTAGAGACAGTTAGTTACTTTTTACTATTTAATGTATATTCCATGCATTTACTATTTTAAGGGTTGTTAGGAACGGCTCTTTGATCAGTTTTTCGGGCTAATGCAGGCTATTACCTGCGATATTTCATTGGGATGGTTTCTACAATTTATTGTACTCATCAAGTAAAATATCTAGCCGTTCAGCATATTTCATAATCTAGGTTTCAACCGATAATGTCCCAAAAGTGAAAAAGATCGGTACATGGATCATCCGAAGCATGTACCAAGCAGGCAAGGAAGCAAATATTCAATAAATGACACGCTTGAACATAGATATTTTAGGATAGTTCGATGGCCAAATTCTATCACCTCAGTAAAAACATGTACAGGCGCAAGAAAAAATAAAAACAGAAATTAATAATTTGCGAAAATAAACATGTCAGATATTTTTTATAGTCGGAAAAGGAGTTGGACAAGACTGAATACTGTCTTCAGCCATTATTAACATCTTTAGAGAAGCCTTGGACGAATCAGGAAATGGAATTGCAGTAACTGGCTACGTATAATCAATATTAGATATGCAGACGATACGGTATTGCTAGCAGATAGTGCGCAGGGGCTTCAAATGATGATGGATAATGTTGTAGAAACAACAAATATGGCCTAAATTAAATTACAAGAAGACAAAAATAATGATCATTTGTAAGAACACCAACCAAAGCCCAAATTACAATAAACGATACACTGTTAAAAAGAGTGTAGAGTATATGTTATCTGGACTGCAATATTAAGGATACCTGGGATCATAGCTACGAAATAAAAACTCGTATTGAAAAAGCCAGAAGCCTTTTTAATTATTTGAGGAAGATTATCTGCAGCTTATCTTCAAGTATCAATATACGCGTATGAATGTTTAGATGTTGTTTTACCAACGTATGTTAAGGGTCTCACATACATAGACCACACAATAAGATAGAGGCAAAGAAAAGACAAAGAAATTATTAACACCATAAAGAACAGAACATTGGCTTACAGCTTGAGAAAGCTACTATTTTTTGGAAGTGGGATAAATGTAGACTCCCAATCATATTTGAGGAATTATTCCAGTTTCATAAATGTAGTTATAGATGTTTTATGCTCTGAGATTTCTCGTTATTTTCTCATTCTCATTACTCATGGAAATTCTAAAAAATAAAAACCTGGATGAAAGTGATTTAAGGCTAATAACAAGCCTTTATTACAATCAGCGAGCAATAGTACGAATTGAAAAAGAGACATCTGAAGAAATGGAAATAAAGAGAAGAGTCAGGCAAGGCTGCATACTATTACCTCTATTATTTAACGCTTATTCTGAAGAGGTAATTCGAGAAACTCTGGAAGATGAAACAGTCGGTATAACAGTAAATGGAGTCTTAGTTAACAACATCAAATATGCAGATGATACAGTAATAATAGACGATAGTTTACAAGACCTAGAAAGACTGATAAGTAAAATAGTAATGTGTAGTAGGGAGTACGGACTCTCGCTCAATATCAAAAAGACGAAGATTATGAACATTTGTAAAAACAACCATAATTCCTAACGAAATCTTGATAGTAGAAGGCCAATAGATCGAAAGAGTAAAAAGTACACTTACTTAGGAACACTTATAACAGAAAATAATGACTACACTGCAGAAATCAAAGTCAGAATCGAAAAAGCATGTTATAATTTTATGAAAATGATAAAGGTCCTAAGTGGCAAAGATTTAACATTACCTCTTTAAAGTATACGCCTAACAAAATGTTACGTATATAGTGTACTATACTATGGAGTGGAATCATGGACGTTAAATCTAGACACAATGAAACGACTTACGCCTTTGAAGTGTGAACCTATAGAAGAGTTATGAGGGTTTTCTGGGTAGATAGAGTTAGGAACAATGAAGTACTGAGAAGAATAGGTAAAGAGAAGGAAGTTGAACTTACAATTAAAGAAAGAAAGCCACAGTATCTCGGACATGTGATGCGAGGCGAGAAGTATGGCATCCTGCTACTCATAATGCAAGGAAACATAGATGGCGAATTTCATGGCTTAAGCACCTGAGAGAATGGTTTGGATGCAGCCTAAAACAACTATTTAGAGCTACTGCCTCAAAAATTAAAATAGCTATGATGATTGCCAACCTCCGTAGCGGAGATGGCACCTGAAGAAGAAGCCTTTCCCTTTTTGCTTGTTTTTTGCATTTGGTTTTTTCGCTTTAACTTGTAAATTTTCCCTTTTTAAGTTTCATACTTCATGAAGTATGGAATTCTTTTTCTCTTTGTGTAGATTATTTATTTAATTTTTTTTTAGTATATTGAACTCTTTATTTATGTTTTCTTTGTAGACCTTCCATTTGGCGACATCTTTGTTTGGTGTATGGTCAATTCTTCGTATTCAAACTTCGTATATAATCATATCTTAATTTTTTATCATCTCCAAATAAATTTTTTGACTAATCTAATGGAACACTCGGTATATAAGTTTTATATTTAGACAAAATAATAAAATATCTATGTTATCCTTGATTACGATCTTATTTTCATTTTTGGTCCTATCTTTCCCAAAAAATGCGGATCACTGGTCATCTTTGTGTGAATTTCGAATGATACTACCTAACCTTAAAATTATTATTCGGATATACATTTAAAAGGAGTATGACTTAAGCGTTTGTTACGGAACTGATAATAACATCACTAGTAGAAATACTCAAAAGTTTTAAAATACTATTACAAATTTTCTGGCCTTAATTTTAGCTCGAGCGTAATGCCAAAACCCTAAAAATATTGAAAAGTTCGACGTATTCATTACTATAAATAGTTAAGTGTTTTATATATGTTGTATTGTGGTGTTGGATTTTTAATTGGAAAGGTTACAAAATCGGGTCCCCTCGTAAGATGTTAGAAAAATATCGCTCTGCGAATCGTAAAATTGACGTAACGACATTTCTTTTTGTTTGAAGCTGTCGATAATTTTGGCCACGAGCTATCATGTAAATTTATGAATAGGTATCTAATTTTCTGAAGAACTCCTTCGTCATTCTGAGGTTGCTATGTCTAGCTAGTCATGTACATTTCTTAATACCAAATTTTCTGAAGAAACCGTTTGGTATTTTGAGATTGCTATGCCTAAAAGTAAAAGCCAAGAACCGAAAGATATATTTGCTAAGACAACTGCTAAACCGGAGGATTTATCCAAAAAAGTGCCGATTTGTTTGTCAACATAAGCGCTAGACAAAAGCCCACTGAGATTTATGAACCAGAGGAAGAAAGGACAAGAAAATTTGAACGAGATATGGCTACCATTCAAGAAAATCTAGAAGCGAGCAAGAAAAACCCGAAAGAAAAAAAATACTACAACATATTAGTAATTAACGTTTTTACCCACCACAAACGAAAGTCATGAGGAAGAGAAGGAAGATTTCTATGAGCAACTCAAGACAAAATATTAAAGAGATAAAAATAGTAATTGGAGACATGATAGGGAATGATAATACAGTGGTATCTCGAGTATACGAGTTTAATTCGTTCCGTAACCTTGCTGGCATCTCAAAAGTAATTTTCCCCATTGAAATGCCAATAATCCGTTCCAGCTTTCAAAACACCACAGTTGTTTTTGGTTTTTGAATCGGAAAAAATGTATTTACAAGAAGAAACATTTATTTATAAATAATAAATACATTTGCTCATTTTTATCTACAGATCGTTTAAAAAAACTGTCCAAGGAGGTTTGTTTCTTCTTCCCTTTCATGATATTGCGGAAATGGGTTAGGCAAGTTTCGTTAAACAACTCCGATGCACAGTTGCAACTTTGTTTGATGATTTTTATCTACTAACTCTACAACTTTCTGAAACAATCAAAAGATCTCCTTTATATCTCTTGTAGGGATAACCTTCTCCATCTATGGCTTCTCTTAAAAACCAAGTTTTTGTTGAATAGTTCGTTTCACATCTCTCTCATCCACCTCCAGACCCATGGATTTAAAGGCTCTGGGATTTTTCGAATGGTATACTAGCAGAGGCTGGATTTTGCAGTGGCCACTAGCTTTGGCGCAAAGTGCTAGAGTTAATCTCGCCTTCATGAGTTTGTGACCTGGCATTGTCTTCTCCGCCGTTGTGCCATCAGTAGTTTCTCCATATTTTCATGGAAAGAGGTGCGGAGCTTAAAAATCATTATAACGCCTTATACTCTTTATCAAATAAGTCAATTAGTCATGTTTTTCTATGATTGCACGCTTTAATTCAATAGATATCGTCTTCTTCTTTCGACCAATGGTTATAAAAATAAATGTGATAATGTTTTGTAAATGTACAAAAATCAAGAAACGCGAAGTCAACTTATCAAAAATGCTTCGAAAACGAGGGAAACAAGTAGGCATATTGAGGTCGAGAGTAAAATCATTCACACTGAAGGGCAATGCTATTCTTATGGAGAATGAACTTTTTTTGCTCAATAAAAATTCTTGCTAAAAATTTGTCTTTTTATTAAAATTCACGCCCCTTAGTTGACTACTTAAGGACAAGTATTTGAAAATATATGTATTTTATAATAAATATCAATGTTTCTCTGTTTTATTCTAATGTGCATTATACATTAAAATCCAAAAGAGGTAGTTTTACTTGTAACATAGCCTCGTCGTACAGATCTTGGTACGATTCTAACGTGACCACAATTTTACAGTACTAAATCCGGCAACTGCGCATTCCTTTCTTAACCGTACTGCACTTTCAATGTGAATTTGAAACTGTTAGATGCTGCACACAACCCCAACATGCGGAGATTATGTTGGGGTCGTGAGCAGCGATGCAGTGTGTGATTCCTCATATCTCAAATCTTACTCCCATCTTGAAGCAAAATATCGTTCGCTGGGCGGCTCGTATATTAGATTGAGGTACCACAGTACAGGACAGAAGTTATGGGAAAGGAAGGATTAGCAGAAAAAAATGATAATGAAACTCGACGTTGTGAACAAAGCGAGGTTTTAAGAGGTGAAACTATGTTTAAGCACAAAAAGATGTAGGAAACGTGGAGGTCTCCAGGACGAAGATACAGAAATCAAATCGATCATGTACTGATTCTGTCAAAATGGAAAAGCTGACTACAAAATGTTAGGAGCCTACGAGGAGCAAATGTGGGATCAGACCACATTCTAGTCAATGCCAAAATAAGATGTAATTAAGCCAGAGACAAAATCTGGAAAGTAAACGGAAAAAAAGATATAGTGTCGAAGGTGTTAAACAAGAAAAAACAAGAATCAAATTCACAGAAAAGACTGAAAATGAAAATAAGGAAACAATGGAGGAAATATGGAAGAACTTTTAAGGACACAATGTCTAAAACTGCAAACGAAACAATTAGGATGAAAAAAAAGAGAAAACAGAAAATGGATTATCCGAGACACTTTAATACAAATAATAGAAGAAAGGGAGAAAATCAAAGACGAATTTATTAAAACAGGATGCAAGTAAACGAAAAAAAAAAAATAAAACAAGAATCAAATTCACAGAAAAGACTGAAAATGAAAATACGGAAACAATGGAGGAAATATGGAAGAACTTTTAAGGCCACAATGTCTAAAACTGCAAACGAGACAATTAGGATAAAAAAAGAGAAAACAGAAAATGGATAATCCGAGACACATTAATACAAATAATAAAAGAAAGGAAGAAAATCAAAGAAGAATTATTACAAAAGGATGCAACCGATGAGGGAACAGTGCTAGAAAAAATAGCAGTCGAAAACTAAACCAGAAAAAGGAAAAGGAATTACGTAAATAATATGAAAATATCGAAAGAGCTGCGTAAGAAAACGACCTGAGAACATAAAAAGGGTTATTCAAGTAGATGCGAGAATTGACGAGCAATAATACTGCTAAGCACCACATCCAAAATAATGTCGAAAATCATATTGAACAGACCTGTAACTAGAGCTAGACAAGAAACTAAGAAGCAACCAAACAGATTTTCACGCTAAACGTTCTACTATCGACCACATTTGATAAGAATTATCTTGGAACAAGCTAGCGAATCGCAAAGAAATATAAATATAATATTTATTGACTCGAAAATGCCTTCGATAATATAAACATGGTGCAAATGTGGAAGATTCTGAAACTATATGGACTACCAATGAAGTACATTAATTTGATCAGATTATTTTACAAGAGATACAAAGCAGACTGAAGAGCATACTGGAGAAACGGTAGAAGACATAGCGATACAAAGTGGAGTTGAAACAAAGCACATATATAACAGACAATACACCAACACAAATCTACGTTAGACATAGGTAAAATTGGCATACAAAATTTTGTCCAACTTGCCAGTAAAATTTCCCCTTAAACTGCACAACCGTACTTGAAAACTTGCGCTATTAAAAAGATATTTACACCCAACCTCTGAAACTTGATATTTACAAATACAACGTGTAAAAAAGGAATTGAATTGAATTTGGGGCTCACACAAGAAAATGAGCTAAGAGCCGGAAGGACTTTCTAATTACTGAACGATTAGGTAAAAATTCATGTTGAGATACTGGAATAAAGCTGTGCTCTAACCAAAATGATACTAATTTAGTTCCAAATAACCTTTCCATTATTTTACTGATGATTTTGGAACTGTTTCTGTTGCCACATTGTGAAAAAATATTCAGAATAAAGTAATGTATGTAGTAAAACAAGGTAAAGATAAAATAAGATAAGTAAAATAATTCAATTGTAATACCAGCAAACCAACAAAAGACGTATTTCGCAATTAAACAACTAGACGACGACAGTAAGTTAATTCACAAATTTTTTTGATGTACTAGACATAACATTCTATTTTAAAACAAAACAAAAGACTAATAACCTAAGGTAACCTAAACTGGACTGATTATTCAAGCCTTTCTCAACACAGAAGAAATTGCAGACGGTTATAATTTTCGCCCAGGTCATCGCTGCAAAAAGAGGCTAAATTAATTATTAGCTTCTTGAACCCCAGACTGTCAATATCAGCTCTTTATTAAACAAATTAACCTATTTTTGTATATCAAAGTATCATTTATATACGTTTACTTGTTTGTTCAAGTCGGCAATTTTTAAAACATCTAAACACGTCTTTTGACTAACTGGATGTTGAAACTTAAGATATTAATTTATTTAAATTTGCTTTTCTTCAGCTGACGTGAAAAGAAATAGGTGTTAAAGTATTCAGAGTCTCTGTGACGCCAGATATTCGATTTTCTGTTTTAATAATTAATTACTAATATATTTACAAAAATTTCTCATAAATATATCTCTTTTTATATCTTCCTTAGGATTTATTATTAAAATTTTACATTTTTCATAAAATGTGACGAAAGTGATAGTTTCAAAGACTTTAACGATTATATCAGCATCGCTGGGTGTTAAAAGCCTCGTGTTTCGCTTTATAAGGCATATAATTATTAATCTTGCGGCTTCAATCATTGCACATCCGTACATTCATCTATGTCAGCTTCATTCGTTTAATATTTGGGCACCCATATTTTCTTCCATTCTTCTCTGTTTTGTTTCCATTATTCATCATTTCTTTCATGCTTCAGTTTTCATTACTCCAGGGATTAGACATTTGTTGGCTGCTTCGGTATCAAACTTTGCTCCATTCTTTTTATACGTAGTTTCCATTTTGTTCTCTATTCTTCTTTTCTCATTGCTCTCCGTTATTGTCTTATGTCTTAATTTTTCTGTCTATTAGTATTTTAATGTCTTTCAATCTTCTCAGAAATCTCATATTACTAGCTTGGATTCTAGAGTTCAGTAAGTCCCGGGCTTAATTAATGAAACAACATTTTTTTGTAAAAATTTTTTTAGTCATCAAAATATTCTCCTTTAGCGGCAGTGTAATAATTTCAACGCTTTTATAATTTTTCGATCCCACCCGTAAAACGATTTATCTTTGTCTTCAAAAAAGGCAAAACATCATCTTGGCATGGAGTTTTTTTGTAGATCGGGAACAAGGTGGTATTCGCTGGGGGTCAGATCTGGACCATACAGTGGGTGCGGAATCAATTCAAAGCCCGATGAGTTTTATCGACATTGGCACGGTGCATTGTTTTGGTGAAACATCAATTTTTTGTTCAACAATTGAAGCCTTAAAACGCTCCAATAAACCAATGTTGTAGTCGCTGTTGATTGTTACATATTTCAAATATTCTATGAAAATAATTCCTACAGTTCCCAAAATATCAGCTTTCCGGCAGTTTTTTGCGTCTCTGGTCACTTACGCTTTCTCCGGATGCTCTCCTCGCAGGTGACTGCCGATTTGATTCCCCAGTGGGTTAATGAATCCACGTTTCATCCATTGTGACATACCCACGCAAAACCTTCCTGACTTACTCCGTCTCCAAAAAGTTGTTACAAAAACAACTTGTTGTTTTTGCTCTGGTGTGCGAAAATGCGGCACTCATTTGGAAAACAGCTTTTTCATACAAAAATGTTCGTGTATAATAGTGAAAACGCTCCCCTTTGATAACTTAAGTGTCAGTTATCTAATGCTAACTTTTTAGTTTGTGGTCAACAGTCTCATTTGGCTTACAGACAGCTGTTTGGAAAACCATCATAGCTATCTTAATTTTATTCACTGCAACCTTAAATAGCGTGCTTGTATCAACACCATACCAATCTCGCAAGTTCTTCAACCATGACGTTCTTCTTCGTCCTGGACTGCGTTTGCCTGCTATTTTTCCTTGCATGATATTTTGTGGCAACCTATATTTGGGACCTCTCATTCTTCTTCTTCTTCAGATGCAAATCCACTAATGGATGTTAGCGATCACATTTTTCATTAATTCTCTATTTCTTGCACTTCTTGCAGTATGTATCAGAGATTATATGTCGTTAATCCCTGTCTATTGCCTTATGTTTCGAAGCCAGGACATTTTCTTGCGTCCCATTCCTCTATTGCCTTCAATTTTACCCTCGATTATAAGTTGGAGGAACTGGTATTTTTCATTTCGCATGATGTGACCTAGATACGCCGTTTTCCTTTTCTTGATGGTTTCGAAAAGTTGGCGTTCTTGGTTTATTCTTTTAAGGACATCTATATTTGTGATTTTCGCTGTCCATGATATTTTTAGGATACGGCGATAAAGCCACATTTCGAAAGCTTCTAATCTGTTTATATCCCTCGTTTTGAGTGTCCAGCCCTCTACGCCATATAGCAGCACTGACCATACGTAGCACTTAGTAAACCTTAGTCTCAGTTGAAGATTAAACTCTGAACAAGTCAGTACTTGAATTTTACGAAAGCTTGTCGAGCTTGCTCAATGCGACATTTTACTTCTAATTTTAGGTCTCTGTTACATAATACCTTGAACATCCTTGTAAAAGCAGCTCTAGCCTGCTCTATCCTAGATCAAATTTCGCCGTGACTTTCTGCGTTACAATTTAATTGCTGTCCAAGGTAAACAATTTTATCAACTTGCTCAAGTTTGGTATTATTTACATATATAGACGGTTTTATATGCTGTTGTTTACTTGTTACAAGTATTTTGATTTCGTATGTTCAGAGCCAGATCTGCCTCCTTACAACTCTCAACGACACTATCAAGTAGTTTTTGCATATCTTTTTGACTAGAAGCTATTAGTACTGTATCGTCCGCATATCGCAAATTATTGATGACTTCACCGTTCACAAACAAGTATTCCTTCTTGTTTTTCAGAAAGTTCTTTTCGGAATATGTCGCTTTCAATTATTTTCTACTAGGCTTTGTAACTTTTCATTTGCCATTATGGATTCTATTATCGAATATGAGAAAAAACACTTTATCCCAATGTGACTGTTTGTTCATTTTTACATCTTTAGCGATAAAACCGTAGACAAGCTATTTACTTGACCGAATTTTTTGTACCTCTGAATTTATTCATTCATTGACTTGTTTTTCACAGAAACAGCATTATAACTCAGGACAATTGATTCCGTTTTTCGGGATAGGTTAAAGAGCCAAAACTAATTTAATAAAGTTACAATTCCCCTGTGGACCATTATCTTTGCCAGGATAAGCTAAAATTCGTTTTAAAGATGTTGCGGCCTTTTGGTTTTATTGTAATTGCGACGGTTAGTCTTTATTACCCTAGTGTAGAAAATACAGGAAGTTTTGCAGCAAATCGCAAGGAAACTTTGAAAATATTTCTCGGGTTTCGATAAAACGTGCAAATATCTTCGGGTTTCGATAATTCCAACTACCGACTCAGTTTATTGGCGTTTTGGTCAGTGGACCTAAAAGAACTTTATCGATTTTATCGTGCTTAATTTGTATACACTTTTATTTTTGTTCTTTCGTTCATTTTATGTGTGAAAGAATAATTTAAATACAGTGGTCTAAGCAATTTACTTAACACCAAAAAAATAACTAAACATTTTATGTGTATTTTAGTGAAAAGCCACTCGGATAAATTGGACAAAGATTTTTTACAAAAATATACTTTAAATTTTTGATTATTTGAAGCTTATTTGAAGCCGGGAAGCTGGCTAACCTAACTCAAGAAATGAGCAGATTTGATCTAGATATTCTTGGGATCTCAGAAACCTGGTGGCCTGGATCCGGTAAATGTACTACAGAAAGCGGAACATTCTTTTACTCAGGCAATGATGACCGCGATCATAGAAAAGGCGTCGGAATTATGATAACTAAAAAATTGGTGAGAGCTGTCACAGAGTTTGTACCATATTCCGACCGCACAGCCTTAGTAAAACTTGAAGCGAAGCCAAATAATCTCAACATCATACAGGTTTATGCACCAACTACAGACGCATCAGATGAAGTAGTGGAAAACTTTTATTGTGAAATCAAAGAACTACTTAAATTGACAAAGAAACATGATGTCAACATAATTATGGGAGATTTTAATTCCAAAATAGGGAAGGGCAGCTTTGAAGACGTAGTTGGACCCTATGGTCTTGGAACAAGGAACGAAAGGGTCGACCGACTTATACAATTTTGTCAAGAAGAAAACATGAGAGGTACCAACACATGGTTCCAACTCCACCCCCGTCGCCTTTATACTTGGAAATCTCCAGCCGATAGAGCTCATAACATAATAAGAAATCAGATAGACTTCATTCTTATAAACGGTAGATTCAGCACAACTGTCAAAAGAGCTTGCACATACCCTGGAGCAGATGTCCCTTCTGACCACGTACTATTAGTGGCCGTCATAAAGATCGCTCTTTCATGCAAGAACAAGCATGAAACTCAACAACAGATAGCACTGGATAAACTGAAAGACCCAGTGATACAAGCAGAAATAAGCAATGAAATAAATGCACAAATTCAAATATTGACGACAAATGTTACCGAAGATCTAACACCAACATGGAATACGATTACAAGTGCTGTAACAGACATCATGAAAAACAACTTAGGGTACAAACGAAATAACAAGAGGCAAAAATGGATGACAGAAGAAATACTATTACTATTGGAAGAACGACGAAGACACAAGAATGACCAAGATGGCAGCAATATGTATGAAAACATTAACAGGCAAATAAAAGCAAAAATAAGAATAGCAAAAAATGAATGGCTTAAGCAACGATGTATCGATCTAGAACATTTACAACGACAACACGACGACCGTAATTTACATAAAAAGCTTAAGGAGACTACTGGAATATACAGAAAACTAAGACCAACTACCATAGTTAATCAGGATAACCAGATAGTGCTGGGTAAAAAGGGAAAATTGATATATGGGAAAATAGGAGCTCTTCCATGACGAAAGACCCATGAGTGAAGTTTATACAGACGACCAGCTGACTGGGGAATTTCAGCACTACACAAAATATTTAATTTAATTTATGAAACTGGCTGCTATCCTCAACAGTGGTTACCCTCTACCTTTATTCCCCTGCCCATGAAAGTCAATGCAAAAAGATGTGAGGATCACAGACTCATTAACCTCAAAGAGTCAGGGAATTGGAGAAGACGCCGCAATGCTGAGTTGGTGACTCTGTATAGAACTGAAAACATAGTTAAACATATCAAGGAAACTGAATAAGATGGGCAGGTCACGTGGTATGATCAAAGGATGACACAGTGTTAAAAACAGTGTTTTTTGAAAGACCAGATGGTAGAAGATCAGTAGGTCGACCGAGAAAAAGATGGAAGGATGATGTTGAAGCCGATTTATCTAGAATTGGGGTACAACAATGGGAAGTAGAAACGCAAGATCGTAGAGGATGGAGGGCGATAGTGGATACGGCGAAGACTCACCCCTAGTTATAAAGCCAGTGTAGAAGATGAAGAAGTAAAAGAAACTGCTTACGGAAGAGTTTTCTACAGAATAATCCTTAATTACAACCCTAGTATATTCATATATTCAGCAAGTATTATTGCCTGATCGTTATTGTGCAAAAAAATTTTGGTTATAGTCTACCCTGTATATAGGTCCCAAATATTTTCCAATCTTTGAATAACTACAAATCTTTGTCCACGCGTCTGAATTTGTTTTGTTTAAAATGATTATATAATATTATCAACCATTACAAGCTGATTGTGGTATGGGGTATGGAGATAAGAATAATAAACATTCAATTTTTACGCGTTTTACACATTTTTATTTACACCACAAGATTGACATATTTAAGTTTGTAGTATTAATAGCATTTTGTCAGTTTATTTAGAAGATTGAGTAACTCTTACATACTTGTATCACCAGTATCTCCTCGCATAATGCTATTAATATTTTATAGTACAAGCGATTTTATTAATTATATCTAAAAAGCATTTTTTATCTATTACGTTTCAACAGAGTGACGGTTGTACTGAGACGAATACAAATAACAATTTTGGACATTAAAGCTGTACTCAGTACAAAACAAATAACCTTTTTAAAAAGATCTAAATGAAATTACTAACATTCAATAAAAATATAGGAGGTGACTTCAACGCTAGAGTAGGGAAACAAATACAAGTAGAGCAGTAGGAATACATGGGGAGATAACAATAAAAAATACTTAAAAAATATCTGCAAACGTTGTGAATGGCTTTTTTTGGCGAAAAGAGCCTATAATAAAAAAGTAAAATTCTACCATTATTTGAAGTACTATCGAAGTCACACAAAAATCCATACAAATTAGTGCAAAAATAGAAGAAACTGACAAATTCTATTCTTTCTAAATTGTAGTGGTAAATATTTACTGTTAATATTAACAATAACACTCATGGTATGCGGCATTATCCAAAACTATTAACATATCATGCACGTAAACTTGGCGAAAAAGTAGTTTTTCATCTTCATTTGCGGCCACTAATTACTCAATTGTTTCCTTAACGTCCTAATAACATCATGTAACATTCGGTGTTGGTAGTAAATAACTCATATTCTAATTTGAGTTTCCAAAAATTCACAAACTTTCAGTTTTTAATCAGTTCTTTTATTGTAGATAGGCATTCCAATACTTTTTGATAGGCCACCCTGTATAATAATATTTTTACATTAATTGGACACCAAAATCAAACTACAAAGTAAATGTTACTGAATAAAGATAGTTTGATTGTGGTTAAAACAGATTTTTCATTTTTGTCAGCTTGTTTTTTATACGATTTAAAAATGAGTTTTCTGACACACCTCAAGCGAATGTGAACAATTGATATTTTCAGAACACCCAGCTCTGTCGTGCACACTTGAATAAGTAATATCGATATACAGACGTATCTCAACTTCTTTTGTCGACGCTATTTTAATGGAAATAAAGCCTTGTAGATAAGAAACCTTTTTTAAAGCAAATATTTTGCCTTCTTTTAAAAAATTATGCAACCGACCTCTAGTCTGTAGGTTTGATTTGAACAATAAAACCGTTTTTTAACCTCAATATTTAGATTTTCAGAGTGTGTAAAAATGTAATGCTTTTAAAAACATCTATTTTAGAAAATTTTATTTTGAACAACTTTGCTGTCGATTTATATGTACGAAAACTGCATAAAACTCACCCAAATGCACCCTAGTGCATCGGTTAGTAGTAGCACTCATCGGTTTTTCATATTTGGTGGTCCATTGACCATACGAAACAATACAACCCCTTTAACGTTGTAGTTCTTTTCTTAAGTATATAATCAATATACAGGGTTACGCAATTGAACTGTTACCTATTTAAACGACCATAATTTTTTTGTGTGAAATTATTTTTTATTGATTCAAATGACAAAAATGTGTGAAAACAATCAAAATTTCAGAATCTACTCACTTTAGCTCGATGTGGTCACCTTTTGCCTTGACTATGACCTTCAAAGATTAAAAAACGAGTTGCATGCTGCACGAATGTGATCTTCCGGTATTTTGGCCCATTCACGTATAATCGCTTTCTTCAGCGCATCCATACTGGCATATTTTTTAGTCCTCACCTTGTTTTCCAAAATGGACTAGATGGAGATTAAAATGAGCAAATGATTACAGCAGAAAATAAAATAATCGAAAGATGGGCTGAATACTTTGAAAGTCTTCTAAATGTCCAGGTAGACGCGGATGGAAATAAAGCAAATTGTGAGTACCAAACGGCCGAGATAGAAGTACCCCCGCCAAGCCTGGAAGAAATTATCACGGCGATAGAAACCCTAAAAAATGACAAATCCCCGGGACTAGACAATATTGATGCAGAACTGATTAAAAAAGGAGGGCATGAACTTAGAACTAAAATACACCAATTAATGAAAGAAGCCTGGGAACAAGTAATAATGCCAAAAGAATGGAGTGGCTGTATTATCGTGCCATTACATAAAAAAGGCAGAAAGGATACATGTGGCAACTACAGGGGAATCTCACTAATCGGTACTACATATAAGATATTAGCTTCAGTTGTACTAAAACGATTACTGCCATATACAGAGGAAATTATTGGCGATTACCAATGCGGCTTTAGGCCTGGAAGATCAACAATCGACCAAATATTTACTATCAGACAAATGCTAGAAAAGTATTGGGAATATAATAAAGAAGTACACCAGATCTTCATAGATTTCAAACAAGCATATGATTCCATAGATCGCTTAAAACTGTGGAGTGCAATGATGGAGTTAGGCGTACCAAAGAAGCTGACCATGATTGCGCGAATGTGTGTCAACAATTCCTTTGCACAAATTAGAATAGGAGGCAAAACTTCAAAGGCTTTCGGCATAAGCACCGGGCTCAGACAGGGAGACTCGCTGTCCCCATTACTATTTAACCTAGCATTGGAATACGCAATGCGAAAAATCTATACCAGAGTCAAACCAGACATAACTGCCAGAGGAGCAAAGATTATTCTCGCATTTGCAGATGACGTAGATGCAGTAGCACAGACAACACTGGAAGTTAAGGATATAGAACACTATGTTCGGAAATTCGCCACGTTCGTGCAGGCGTAACAACTCCTTTGCTCTTTCAAGCCGAACTTTTTTTTGCTTTGGTATAAGATTGTGTGCTTTTTGGAACTTGTAAGACTTTACCTTGAGCTCCTTTTTCAATATTCGTTGAATGCTTCGCTGAGATATTTTCAGTTCTTTGGCCATTTGATTATCACTAGGACGTGGATTTCGCTCAAGTCGAGCCTTCACTTTCCGAACCATTTTAGGTGATGTTGCTGTTTTTTTTTCATCCACCACCATAGCGTTTAGCAATGCTACCAGTATCATTATAACGAGTTATGGTGCGATACACAAACATTTTATTCACTTTGAGGTGTTTGAGCTGACGAACAATAGCTGGTTGTGATTTTCCAGCCAAATATAAGGCAATCACACTATTACGTTTAAATTCCATTGCGAATAACTTTTGTTGTATGTATAAAACTTAAATGCAAATGATTTTGACAACATACTGAAGTGAAATCAGGTAAACTTCGACGTAGCTGTCATTATCGATTTGCCAGATATATCGATGTGAAGTTGGTAACAGTTCAATTGGGTAACCCTGTAATATAATCCTAACTAAATTATTTTTGTATAAAAATTTTTATCCCAATACGTATTATATCCTTATCATTTATTAAGAAAGACGAAATATTTTTCTGTAGTAAAATATAGTATGAATTCATTTTTCTCGGATTATGGTTAACAAGCTATTGTTAGATGATATTAAGGTGTTAAAAAACAAACTTTTCTTTAATCATACAATCTACTAAAACTTAAATAGATCTCATAAAACAAGAATTCTGTTGGTCCGATGAATGTGTAAATGTTTGTGTACGTGTTTTTGACATTTGAGACATAATCGATTACGTCGAGGGAGACAGTTGTTTCTATGTGGACGGTAGTCTATACATTAGTCAGGAGTAATGATGATCCATAGCCTGGATACACAATGCACACCTTGGATTTCAGTAGTTTACAAAGCTCAACTTCGTGGGGAAGAACGGCGTATTGAAGGATTCTTTGTTTACTGGGAATTGTGTGCGCTACAGCTTTTAGAAATGTCGTTTTTAGACAACAACAACACGAATTATTAATAAAAAGGTATTGTTACGAACGTGCATTTAACGAGGCACGTATTACGGTTGTATCTCGAAACAGCACCTCATGCTTCCATGCGGCGTCTCGAAAGCGACTCGATATTTCGAGAATGATCAGTATTGAATACGCCTAGAGGTGGGAACTTTCTAGAAAATAGTAACTTTGGTATATATATGTAACGATCTTAGGAGTTAGTTTAGTTGATAAGAGAATACCGAACTGTAAAGTTATAAATAAATATATTTATATAAATTCGAACCGCTCGTTTTATTTAATCTCGCTGCAGTGGTGTCAGGTGTGGGGTTTGAAAATAAATGCAGCAGTGATTTAAAAAAAAAAAAAAAGACTTTTGAACTTTTGAACTTTTGAAAAGTATTGTTCGTCGGGAACATCCGCGTATTTCGGTAGTGATCTTTGTACGAAAGAACATTTAAAAAAAAGTACGTGTGTGCTAGACCAAAGATGCTGCTAGTAGAACTTTCAGTGAAACAGTTGCGTGAGCAACTAGAAGAACGCGATGAAGACTGCAGCGGGTCCAAGAAGATACTCCAAGAACGACTGAAGACTGTTCTGAACAAGAATGGAGACGACCCGGAGATATTCCAGTTCCAGTCAGCAGAGGAAGCAGTTTTAACAAAAATAAAAAATGTGTCACAAATGATTGAAGAATCTTCAAAAAAAAATGATGATAAATTCGAGACTGTTTCCAAAAGATTCGATGAAACGTCTCAAATGATTGAAGAATCTTCAAAAAAAAATGATGAAAGATTCAATGAAACGTCTCAAATTATTAAAGAAACAGCTAGACAAAACGACGAGAAATTCGAAAATATGTCTAGAAGATTCGACGAAGTATGCATTCAGAACAGTGAGAAGTTTGAAGAAGTCTCTAAAACATTCGATAAAGTAGAAGAGAAGATCAAACAATTAGAGAACATGATAACTAACACGAAAGTGCTACCACCAATTAATACGGTAGCTTTAGATCCGGTAGTAAAAGAAGAATCACCGAGAGACGAAACGACACATCATATGAGATTCAAATTGCCACCATTTGATGGAAAGTCCTCTTGGTCTATATACCTTAGACAATTTGAAGCTATTGCGACAGCCAATCATTGGACAGAACAAGAGAAAGCTGTTTCCTTGACTGCTGCTTTACGAGGTGATGCTGCAGATATCCTAAGATCAATTCCTAAGGGTCAAGAAAAATGTTACCAGACCTTGTTCACTCGACTAGATAAACGTTACGGAGATGCCCATCTACAACAAGTCTACAAGGCGCAACTAAGAAGTAGAACTCAACGAGCAAGTGAGAATTTGCAAGAGTTTGAAGCAGATGTTGCTCGTATAGTGCGGTTGGCTTATCCGGAGGTACCAGACAACATTTTGGATGAAATTGCCGTAGATACCTTCGTCAATGGGTTAAAAGAAAGTGAATTACAGAAAGCTTTACGACTAGCAAGACCGAAAGTTCTAGATGAAGCGCTCGCTATTGCCTTAGAACATGAAACAGCTAGTCAAACTTCACGGAGCCATCGAGTAAGAACCATTGAAGAAGGCGACGAACTAAACGATGAACGTCTAGAAGAAATGGTACGAAAAATAGTTCATAACACGATGCCGAAGAGACGCGAGCCCAGATGTTGGAATTGTGGTGACGTAGGTCACATTCGCCGTAATTGCAAGAAAATGATACAACAGTCGGAAAACTAGAACGGGTCGACACTAAGGGGCAACTGCCGACCTCGAGAAACACAGCCCCCATAGTAACTGTGAACATTACGTCCTCCGGTGGAATTCATAGCTTGTACATCGAGGGTCGTATTAATAATAAATGTATATCGTTTTTGGTAGATACAGGTGCAACAAGAACTATAGCACGGCCAGAAGTAGTACGAGACCATCTTAAATTATCGCCTGCAACAGTAAAGCTTAGAACAGCAACTGGTGAGATAATTAATACATATGGCGAGGCTAATATGTCAGTATCCATTGGCCAGACCACAGTGACACATCGAGTATTAATTGCAGAGATCTCTGACGAGTTCATATTGGGGATGGATTTACTACGGAAAGTTGGAGCTGTATTAAATGTCAAAGATGGAGTTCTCGAGATAGGTGGTGAAGAGTTGCCATTTCATGAAGACAAAGAAGATGTTATCAGCTTAATAACTACTTGTGACGTAACGATACCCGGTAATAGTGAGAAAATTTTGATGGCCACACCTGATGGTTACTGCCGAGAGGGAAGTTTAAGGATGGTCGAAGATATGAACAATGCCGAGTTCCTAACGGCAAAAGCTTTGGTGAGAATTCGAGATGTCGTTCCTGTAAGAGTTATGAATTTAAAGGGAACTGCTATTAAGTTAAGTAAAAGAACTTTGATCGGACAGTGTGTTCCCGTGGCTTCGATTTGTTCCATGAGTACTAATGAGAAACCGTCGAAATCTAAGTATCCAAAGGAGCTTGTTGAGACGATGATTAAAACGTGCCAAGATCTTGATGATGAACGAACTAAAAAAGTAAAGTCTATGCTGATAGAATTTCAAGATGTTTTTTGCCATTGATAAGAAGGATAATGGTAAAACAAGCATAGTAAAGCATAAAATTAATACCGGAGACGCTCAGCCAATCAGACAACAACCTAGACGACTTCCATTTGCGAAAAGAGATGAAGCCGAAGACATCATCAAAGATATGAACAAACAAGGGGTAATTGAACCATCAAACAGTCCATGGACATCACCAGTAGTGCTAGTAAAGAAGAAAGATGGTTCAACACGTTTTTGTATTGACTACCGACAGCTCAATGCGGTAACTAAAAAAGATAGTTATCCTTTGCCCAGAATAGACGATACTTTGGATACACTTTCTGGTTCTCGTTGGTTCTCCACACTCGATCTGAAAAGTGGATATTGGCAAGTAGACATGGAGCCAGCTGATCGTGAGAAAACCGCATTCTCGATAGGATCAGGGCTTTGGCAGTTCACAGTTATGCCCTTTGGTTTATGTAATGCTCCGGCCACATTTGAAAGATTAATGGAGGCAGTTTTAAGAGGTCTAACATGGAAAACATGCCTGGTTTATTTGGATGATGTAATTGTAGTTGGAAGATCCTTCGATGAACATGCCAATAATCTGACAGAAGTCTTTCAACGATTGCGGGCAGCGAATTTGAAATTGAGTCCGAAGAAATGTCACTTGTTTCGACGAGAAGTGAAGTACTTGGGACATATTGTAGCAAGTAATGGTGTAACAGCTGATCCTGAAAAACTTGCAGCAATTAAAGATTGGCCAGTACCAAGAGATAAACACGAAGTTAGAAGTTTTCTTGGCCTATGTACATATTACCGACGTTTTGTCAAAGGATTTGCCAACATCTCCAAACCATTAACAAAGTTGACAGAAGAAGGCAAAGAATATACATGGAGCGAAGAGTGTCAAAGAGCTTTCGAACACTTACAAATGGCTCTGATCAGCGCACCGATTTTAAGCTACCCTAGACAGGCAGGAAAATTTGTGTTGGACACCGATGCAAGCAACAGTGCAATAGGAGCTGTTCTCTCCCAAATCCAAGATGGGCAGGAGAAAGTCATCGCTTACTTTAGCAAAGTCTTGTCGAAATCAGAGAGAAACTATTGCGTTACCAGGAGAGAATTGCTAGGCGTAGTAAAGGCTTGCGAGCATTTCCATAAATATTTATACGGCAGAAAGTTTCTTCTTCGCACGGATCACGCTGCTCTAAAATGGCTCCTACAATTCCGTAATCCAGAGGGCCAGATGGCAAGATGGTTAGAACGATTACAAGAATATGATTACGAGATCGAACACAGGGCTGGAAGAGTTCATTTAAATGCTGATGCGCTTTCGAGAAGGCCGTGCAGTGAACATTGTAATCACTGTCTTAAATTAGAAGAAAGACTTTGCTCCGTGAGACGAACCACCGTCATTAATGATCAATGGCAGCCTCAACAGCTACAAGACGCTCAAGCAGATGATCCATGTATAAAAAGAGTATTGGATTGGATGCGTCGAAGTGAAAGGCCCTCTTGGCAAGACATTAGTGCATGTAGTCCTGAAGTCAAGTGTTACTGGAGCCAATGGAATTGCCTAGTGTTAAAAGATGATCTTCTTTATAGAACCTTTGAGAACGATGATGGTACAGAATCTAAGCTTCAGTTGATTGTACCTAAAAGTAAAGTGTCAGAAGTATTGCGCCAGTTACATGACGGTGCATCAGGTGGACACTTTGGTATTACGAAGACTCTGCAAAAGGTCCGAGAACGGTTCTATTGGGTGAACTGTAAAGATGATGTAAGAAGATGGTGCCGGAAATGTGAATTGTGTGCAACCAGTAATGGTCCAGTTGGTAAAAAGAGAGCCCCCATGAAACAGTACAATGTTGGTAGTCCTATGGAAAGAGTAGCAATCGACATTGCAGGTCCACTTCCAGAGACAAATGATGGAAATAAATATATCCTGGTAGCCATGGATTATTTTACGAAATGGACTGAGGCCTATGCGCTACCAAATCAAGAAGCTGCTACCGTTGCAGAGGTACTGGTTAAAGAATTCTTTAGCCGATTTGGTGTTCCCTTGGAGATCCACTCCGACCAAGGGCGAAACTTCGAGTCAAACCTTTTCCAAAACGTTTGTAAATTGATTGGTGTCAATAAGACCAGAACGACACCCCTTCATCCTCAATCAGATGGAATGGTCGAGAGAATGAACCGAACGATGGGTAAACACCTGTCCAAAGTTGTATCAGAACATCAAAGAGATTGGGACCAGCACATTCATTTATTCCTAATGGCCTACCGCTCGGCCGTGAATGAAACTACCGGCCAGACTCCAACCTGCCTGATGTTAGGTCGTGAAGTTCGTTTGCCCTGCGACCTAGAGTTTGGCTCCAGACCTTCCGAAGAACATGTTGCAAGCGAAGATTATGTCGACCGCCTGAAGTTAAGAATGAACAACATTCATGAACTTGCCCGACAACACATCCAGTTAGCCAGTGACAGAATGAAAGATCAATACGATTCTCGATGCAAGAATGAAAGCTATGAAGTAGGTGATCTTGTTTGGCTTTATAATCCACAACGTCGTCGTGGCTTGTCTCCTAAACTGCAAAGACAATGGGAGGGTCCGTATGAAATTAAAAAGAGAATAAATGACGTAATATATCGAATTAAGAAGTTGCCGAAAGGTAAACCAAAAGTAGTTCACATAAATCGTCTTGCCCCTTATGCTGGCTCAAATGAAACCGAAGAAGTCCGAACCCTTCAACATGAGATCAAAGATAAACGGCGACCAAGCTTTAAGGAGTTTATGTCAAATTACGCAGAGAGAAAGAATGCTAGATTCGGCGTGACGACAGAAGTTCAGCAGGATCTTTTTAGTGTTCCGCATAACGTCTCTCTAGCCCACTGTGTTGCCCAAGATCTTGAGATGACTAAAGGAATCTCATCCGTATTTTATAAGAAATTTGGTCGCTTGGACGAGTTAAAAAACCAGCAGCCTAAAGTTGGAAGAGTGCTGAGATTAGAAGATGGTTCTCGATCGTTGCTGTATATGGTGACCAGGAAGTCGTATACAGACAGGGCAACCTACGAGGATATATGGTGTGCTCTAACTAATTTGAAGAAAATCGTCTGCAATTACGACATTAAGAATTTGGCTTTACCCAAGATAGGCCATGCACTAGATAATCTGGATTGGAAGATTGTCAGAAGCATGCTTGAAGTGATCTTCCGAGAAACCGGCGTAAGAATTACTGTGTGTTGTACTAATCCGAAGAGATCGTGTCCTTCAAAGACAGTAGACTGTTATTTCTTTCTGAGGGGTTCATGCAGAGCTGGAGAGTCCTGTAGATTCCGCCATCCTGGGCCTACATATAGAGTTGCTGATCGGGACGCTCAGATCTAAGAGGGGAGCAGTGTTACGAACGTGCATTTAACGAGGCACGTATTACGGTTGTATCTCGAAACAGCACCTCATGCTTCCATGCGGCGTCTCGAAAGCGACTCGATATTTCGAGAATGATCAGTATTGAATACGCCTAGAGGTGGGAACTTTCTAGAAAATAGTAACTTTGGTATATATATGTAACGATCTTAGGAGTTAGTTTAGTTGATAAGAGAATACCGAACTGTAAAGTTATAAATAAATATATTTATATAAATTCGAACCGCTCGTTTTATTTAATCTCGCTGCAGTATATAGAGATATAAACAATGTGTTTTACGAGCATGGCTGATCTGTAATTAGATCTTTTCACATCAGTGTAGAGATAAAAAATTATAAATTAGTAAGCGAGGGTAGCTTAACTATTTAAAACTTAATTTTCTTTGTCTTTTATTATTTCAGGTATATAATTGTATACGAAGTGAATCTCTGAAAACAGTTCAGTGAAAATGCTGAAGCAGGTCGACTTTTATTCCAAACTCGACACATTTCAATGATCATACATATGCCACTTACCAACTAATATCTTCGACAAACCCTTAATTTTAATTTGGAAATATACGATGTGTGAAACATAATTAGATAGGTATTTAGATTGACTCAGGCATGCAAGCTTCGTAAGAGCTGTGATTTGGTGTGCCTCTAATAGTTTTAAAATATTACCATATCTGTCTTTGGGGGTCTCCAGTATCCATTCTTTCAAGGTGTCCTTTTTTTTAACCTATTCTATATCCTTCCATTGTTGGATATAGGTCTTCCCCAGTACTCTCCATTTTCCCTATCTTGAGCTGTTCTCTGCCATGTGGGACCTCCTTGTTTCCTGATGTCATCTTTCCACCTCATCTGTGGTCTGCCTTTTGATCTCTTTGCATTGTATGCATGCCACTTTCCGATGGTATTGTTCCATCGTCCGTCTTGGAGACGTTCATTGTGTCCAGCCTATTTCCATTTCAGTTTTGCTGCTTGTTCTATCGCGTCTACTGTCTTTGTTCTGGTTCTGATCCACTGGTTAAGTTTTCTATCTTTAAGTGATATACCCAACATTTGTCTCTCAATCGCTCTTTGTGCCTTCCTATTCTTCTATTTAAGCGACCTAACAGTTCTTCGTCGCTTCTTACCAAAGACCATATCTCTGACGCATATGTCAGGACAGGTTTAATAAGAGTTTCATATATTAGTATGCTAATTCTGTGTGATGTTAAGAACGGCTTTAGTCCAAAGTAAGCTCTGTTCACAGGTATATTCTTCTCTTAATTTCTACGCTTACTAGGTTGATGTTATTTAGTTGTGTTTCAAGATATATACACTCCGAGACCCCTTCCAATGTGTGTCTGTCACCAGATCTTGTGGTGCCTCTATTTGTGTGCTGTTCGTGACCTTCATGTATTTTGTTTTGGATACGTTGACCTGCAGTCCCATTGTCTTCGCGGCTTTTTTTAATGTTTCAAAAGCCTGTATCAGGTCTCGTTTTGTCCGTGTTACTATGTCAATGTCATCTGCGTAGGCCAATATCTGTACACTTCTATTTCTTCTTCTTCATTTCTAGCGCTTCTTCTTCTTCATAATGCGAGTCGGATTTGAGTAGAAGAGGCTAAGTGGAGTAAACTGGAAGCAACTCCATGTTTTCGTATTCCACCCCTTTACCCCCCTTGCCATGCAAGGCGTACCCCCCTTGCTCCATTGGAAAATTACCATGCACTTTAGGTCCTGGTAATTTTCCATCTTTAATTTACGTAATGGCCATAGTCTATTGCAGTCGATCTTCTTCGAATAATTCTTCCATTTATTCTTTCTGCATTCTTAATTTATCTTGAATTGTAGTCAAAATCTGGCCTTCGATGTCTACAACTATGCCTGCATTGTGTTGTTTTCTGGTGTTCTATACCTCTTTAATAATCTTTTTGTGCATATTTTATGGAAATCGTCATCGTTTGCGTTTTAGTGTTTCAATTTCCGTACATTTCTCCATTGCTTCTTTTATAATTTTTATTTCCCGTACAATAATCCACAGTAAATATAATCAAAAACTACATTAAACAATTTAGATATGTTTGTAAATTAGGATGAGTTCCTGTTACTAAACATTTTAAGTTAAAACCTGTACAAAAATACCTTGAAAAATGTAAACCGTGGTTATAATTAATAAATTGCGAGTAATTTTTATTGTAGACATTTTTATCGCGCTTTTATCCTTTCTGGAACTGTAAAGGTTCAAAATCCTCGAACCAGATAAAGCAATAAAATAATTAAATGGATTATACATGTGCCCGAGTGCCCTGCGGTTGCGGTTGGGACCCTGATCGAAAACCAAAATATAACTGTTTATACTTTTTCCAATTACCATTTCCTGTTTTGTGTACGGCTCTTTGAAGTGATAGCGGACTTATTCTGTAGGATATACAACCGTATAAACCGAATTTATAGTATGTAGTAATCGTGACACCGTATTGACTAAATAAAATGTTTTATGAATCAAAAAAAGTTACGAATGGGATGGAGAAGCTGGTCCTAAATTGAAGAATATATCAAATAAGTACAGATGGCTTCGGAACGCAACAAGGTATAGATTGTAGTAAGGTTGTATAGCCACTCTGTATCTCGACCTCATAAGATCTTTTTGTGCATAATCTAATCCATTTAAAATTTACTTTTTCCATATGTAGTTGTTTATCTAATCTGACTCGTTTAAGTACAAATTTGAGTCTGTTTGTCTGTTGAATTTGAGGACGTTTGAGTCCTCATTGTTCCTGAACGTTTAGGTTAGTTTTTGTTTCTTGAAATTTATCCAAATCAGCTTTTATCCGTAAGTAAAAAAGAAGACTTCGGAACGTTTTTGACCGTCTGAGTGAATAGTAATCTAGGCCAATCAGCAGGAAGTATATATATCTCAACAGCGGAAATTGATTCTGTGAAGATGTACGCTAACTGGATAAGAAATATCTGGGACAACAAATTTTCGTAACCTCTCATATTGAGCCGCTATCAGGGATTTGATTTCACCTACATAATAAGATCGGATTGATATAGCTATGCTAAAGAGAACTGAAAGAAGTCAGCAATAACAGCGTAGTGTATGGATTCTAGATCAGACCGAATAGTGTCTGGATAAGTTGACAAAAAAAAGAAATATGTGATCTATTTTCTCAGAAGCTTACTGCAATCAGTTAACTTATTATATAATTATCTTCCATTTATACCTCTTACCAGGATTCTAGAATGTTGTTTGTCGTCTGCGATTTCGTGGTTGCAAGATATGGTTAACTATTTAAGATTCTCTGCTACAGTCTGAAGTTCGTGAAGCAGGCCCATTATATGCAGGTTTTCCTCGTCTGGCGCATGTCCAGTAACGACTAAAGCTTATTCCTGCTTGTTTTTTGCAGTACGTCAGCGCAAGGTCTGAAGAAATTTAACTCCTCATTATCATCCAGCCCCAAAAGTCCACTGCTGAACATAGGCCTCTTGGCCACTTGGTCTCCATTTCAATAGCCTAGCTACGTGTCCTTCCCATCTCCATTTTAGAATGGCTATCCTTTGGATCACGTCAGTCACCTTGGTTCTTCTCCTGACTGCTTTGTTTCTTATGTTGTCTCGCAGAGTTATTTCTAACATGGATTACTCCATTGTTCTCTGTGTGACTCTCAATTTGGTAGTCGAGGGAGGCTTTTGTTAAAGTAAGTGTTTCTGCCTCGTATGTCAACAAATTAACCGAAATTTAACTAGTATCAAGTTAAAATTAATTCTGCGTTAAATGGAATATATTGAGAGAAGTAAAATAAAGTACATCCTTGATGGAGGTCATACACGTTAGAGTTTGCATGCAGTTTTGCCATTAACTCATCTGTCTAAGTGACAGTGTGTGCAGGACGTCTATGGTACTTTGTGCGGTATATACCTACTAAACTACAATGGACGACAATGATGTGATAGCTGTACTTTAACACTTATTCTTCAGAAAAGAAAAAAAAAGAGAGATCGCACTGAATGGTCTAAACCTGGTTAATAAAAAGAAATCATTTCTCTCACGTAAATTTGATACATGAATTGAGATTTAAACGAAAAAATTACAAAAATAATTATTTACGAATGGATGAAAAACTTTATTTGAAACTATTATCATTGATTACTCCGTTAATACAAAGACAAGATACTGTTATTAAGAAAGCAATATCAGCACATGAGAGACTAGCAGTAACATTAAGATTTCTTGCAACAGGAAGAACATACGAGTGTCTCAAATATTCTGCTATTATATCAGCTCAGGCTTTGGGCCGAATAATACCCGAAACATGTGATGCTATGATAACTATGAGCTATGATAACTATAAGCTCGCCGGATGCCACACACGCTAGGGTATGCTCGCAGGCAAGCAAGACCGAGTAGACATGCACCGATAACTGTACAGTTTTATTACATACACACTAGGGCTTGCCTGTCGGTTATGCATGCAAGGTTAAAACCATCATGCAAACCCTAACCTGTATGGCCTCCATTAGAGACTGCCTCTCGAATTAATAATTAGTCCTGTTGTCATTATCGAACTGGCGCTATTGCGATTAGTATTAGTGTTAGTGACTTTTATCTCTGGGTGTTCATTTGTGGCGTAAACACTAAAATGAAATAGACATTGGTTCAGTTATTTGACATTAAAATTTTTTTAAAAGTGTACGTCAAACTAAGCTGCGTCTGTTGTTAAATATATCACGATTTATTATGCATACGCTGTTTTTAAACTAGTCGATTTAGAAAGCTACTGCCCGTGGATCATTCGAAGAACTCTGCAGAAAATCCTTTGTAGATGCAAAATTGGCAACGGTCTGAGCTTTTACAAAACGTAGATCATTTTAAAAATTTTAATACGTGGCACTGGTCCAAAAAATACGACAATTTATATCGATAGGTAGTACGAGTAGGTTAAAACTGACGTATTTTGTTTCTACCATCACTTTAAGTTGAAATATTTCGGAATAATCTCACCCGATTTGATTTTATGGGGACATTTAACTTAAAATCCAATACTACTGCAACGAACAGTAAAAATATGTATACGTAGTGTTCAAAATATTATATATAATCTTGTGGAATGCGTGAATATAACTTTTTCAGGTCTCACGCATTAAATACCCTTATACAGATATTTTTCGGTAACTGCAATATATCTAATACACAGTTTTATCAGCATAAATCGTGTTAGTTACTGTGTTTTAGAATTACTAATGCAATTATTTTTAACTTCTTGAAAAAGTAAAAATAATCAATGGCAAATATCAAGTTAGCGAATAAAACAAATTTTTTTAATTGGATATTGATGTTTTTGTTTTATAGAATTTCCGAGAGTTAGCTGAGGGGTTCACTATCGGGTGATTTTCTTATGTCAACCTATTTATGTATTTATTAGTTAAATTTGTCTTTCTATAATCATATCAAGCAATTTAATGTATTTTTTGTTTCGTGGCATTTAATCTTTCTTATTATACGCATTGAATGAATATTCTAGTTCTAAATCTTGTTTTTTTGCTGCATCTTCTTCTTCAAGTGCCTTCTCCGCTACGAAGTTTGGCAATCATCATTGCTATTCGTATCTTTGAAGCTGTTGCTCTAAATATTTGGTTAGATGTGCATTGGAACCAGTCTCTTACATTGCGCAGCCAAGATACACGTCGTCTCCCCACGCCTCGTTTGCCCTGAATCTTTCCTTGGACAATTAACTGGAGCAATCGGTACTTTTTCCCTCTCATCACATGACCAAGATATTCCAACTTTCTTCTCTTGATAATGATTAACAGCTCCCGTTCTTTGTATCTCTACTCTGTACAGCAGTATCGAAAAGATGTAGCATCTAACCAATCTCATTTTCAGGTTTAAGTTAATGTCATGACTTCCCTGTCCTTCATATTAACAAAAGCGGCTCGAGCCTTTCCAATTCTAGTTTTTATTTCTTCTGTGATGTCATTGTTGTTATTAACACTTTTTCCCAAATATATTTGTGCACATATATTTGTTCTAATCAATGAAACAAGCAAATACATCTTGATTAACATCCAAACACCTCTGTGTCAAGATGTTAAAGGCAAATAATGCTTCGCGAGTTCCATATCCCTCCCGGAATCCAAACTGAGTTTCTCCGATATCTTCTTCCAATTTTCTGTAAATTATATTGTGAATTATTTAGAGGAATATTTTTAAGGTATGGCTCATCAGATTGATGGGGCGATGATCACTGCACTGCTTAGCATGTGCCTTCTTGGGAAGAGGGACAAAGGTTGATCTTAGCCATTCTTCAGGAATTATACTGTTTTCATAAATCTTGTTAAATAAGTCTACTAACAAATGTATTCGATCTTCGTCTATCAACTTTAGTATATCCGCTGGAAGCTCGTCTGGTCCTGGAGCTTTGCTATTCTTTGATGACTTCACCGCTTGCATTACTTCTTCTTTGCTTATTTCTGGACCTATATCCTCTGGAAAATTATCACAAGGAGGCTGCCTTTGATCGTCAAACAGTTCTTCTTCTATGTATGTCTGCTTTAGTGTTTTAGTTTCTCCTCTGTTTCTATTAATGTTACCTTGTTGGTCTATAAGTACTGTCTGCTTCCTGTTTCTATTGTTGATCATTTCTTTAACTTTCTTGTGAGGATAGAACGAATCATATTTGGCTTCCAAGTTTTCAATCTCCTTACATTTGTCTTGTAACCATTGTTTTTTAGCGTCGCGTATTTTTCTTTTGATCTCTGTGTTAATTTGCCTATACTGTTCTTCATTTTTACCTTTATTTAAAACACATTTAAACATGGCTACCTAGGGCGTGTTTATGGAACCATTAGAAAACTCAAAAACTTGGCACATACTCTGTGCCGTCCCAAGGGACAATCTTTTTGCCTCTTAAAATTGTTGAAAGACCAATATGATTGACAAAATGTCTTCCTATCCTCTTCATTAAAATTTAATGAGAATTTATATCTGCAATTTGTACAATCAACAAACATTTGGGACCCTTTGCATTGCATTGTTTAAATTTGTTATAATATGGCTCACATTTGGAACGTTTCTCTTTAGTAATGTTTACTTTCCAGTTCTTTTCATTTCGTTTTCGCCTTCTTGTAAATGAACATTTTTTGTTATTCATTGCTGTAGCTTCAGCGGAATCTGATAAATCGGAGATATCTGGTCTCGGAGAAAGAGGTGAATTGACTGTCACTGCTTGATGAATATAGAACGATTTTTAATTTACTTCGTTGTCTTTTAACTCTTGCCATTACAATATCCTCTTTCGGCAACTGAAATACAAAAGTTAATTAGTCTCTGCACGATGATAACCGATTGGAATAATTTTATGGAGGCCTATGTCCAGCAGTGGACGCAACATCGGGCTGGATTATTGTGATGATTATGAATTACTTGGATAACAAATATAATAAGTAATATGTGTTTTTTTACCTGATCTGGAACAATCTTCTCAGCTTCAATGTGACCAAATAACTCATTGACTTTGGTTTGTACGTTTCCGGAATTAATTTCACTAAACAATAAATCATTTTTTATCGTTGTTGATTCTGAACATTAAATACAAAATTCAGTAATTACATACACAACTTATTATAAAAAAAAACGTTTAAACACTAAGTAGGAAGTAGATATTTACATTTTTTGTTAGTATCATTGGTTCTTCATTTTCTTTATGTAATAAACTTTCGACCATCCTAGTAGTTTTGGAACTGGCAAACATTCGTGTAATACAATTTTGAAATCTCTGAAATAAAAATTTAATTGCTTTTAAAGTAATCTTAAACTATTTCACTTGATATTATATACCTCAGAACTTTTGAAGGTTTTGATGAATCAAAAAGTTTGTCTGCATAAGTTTTTCTAATTTTGGCACATATATAAAGACTAATAAATGAATCTTTATATATCATCAACTATGAACTGCCAACACTCTCTTGTAAGGACGGGATCATTAAAATTATAAAATTATTCCTTATTTTCAGTTTATATTATGTCTTTATTTTATATAAGTGCTTAATTACATGCAAATATTAAACAAGAAATTTCTATATTCTGATAAGGAAATGTTTACAACATTTATTATGTAGGTAATCAATATTTATGAAATTTTGAGTTTCAAAACTTCGTCTCTTTTCAATAAAGCAATTGTGCGGTGCGACTACATAACAGTGTCGCTAAAGGAAATTCAATAACAGTTTGTAGATGAAGCTATTATATTAAATTTGACAAAACTTAATCAAGTTCATCTCGTATTTTTTTTTAACTTTTTTTTGACACCCAGTTTTCAGTTTGTATATTTCCATTGAACTGACGACACTTTCTCGACAGATACTTAACTTGGACACTCCCTTCTTTGACTTTTCTTTTGTAGATCTGACTCTGTTATTCATGACCTTTCTTTTCTATTTTGACTACACCAAATGGGTAAACTTTACTATTTCAAATCTGAAATCCTATCTCTTTTATATTTACTTGCAAATTCCTCTATTCTTTTCTCGTTCTACCTCTCGTGAACGACGACAGACTACTCAACAACCAGTCGTAGACACAAGTGACACTAGAAAACCAAAAACAAGGGATTAAAGCAAGGATGTTGTTTGCCCCCCACTTTATTTAAAATATACCTTGAAAGTGCTTTAAAAACATGGAAACAAAAATGCATGACAATAGGGATACCGCTCACCAAGGCTCAAGATCAAGGCCTGAGCAGGCCTCGAGGCAATGAGCTCAAGGCTCATCTCATATTAGACGATAACACCACGATAAAACACTGCTGTGACTACAAATATCAAGGTATCACTATTTCATAGGATGGACAATTAGACAAAGCCATAAGAGAGAGAAATACGTCAGGGAGAAAAGTCATCACAAAGTTAAACAGCATTTTATAGGACCAATCCATCTGCAAAGAAAATAAAAAGAGGATATATGAGACTATAGTAAAAAGTATCACTTTATACAGCTGTGAGGTATGGCCACTAAAAGAAATAACACGGAAAGCGACGGAAGTGGATTTTTGGAGAAGAGCCGCAGGAAGATCTAGAAGAGAAAGAATTACCAACGAACTCATTAGAGAAATAATTGGAATCAAACGAACAATCACAGATGACCTAACAACAAAAAAACTTATCTGGTTCGGACACATTCAAAGAATGGATGAACAACGAATACCAAAAGAAATATTAAAATGGCAACCAGAAGGAAAGAGAAAATGAGGTAGATCGAGAAAAAGTTGGAGCAAAGGAATAAGTAAAGAACTGAAAGAGAGGGCCATAGAAGAAGACCTATGGAACAACCGAACTAAGTGGCAATTGGAAGTCGGAAAACGGCGTAGAACTTTATAAACCGACAAGTAGTAATAGTTTCTTAACAAAAACTTTCTTGCCAATTCATCAAAACTAAAAGGAGAAAAAATTAGAATTTCACGTGCCTGGTTAATTTTGCGGGAAGTGTATTTTGCCTTTTCTTGATTTATTTTCACCCTAAATTTGTTTGCTTCCGTTACTATATTCCTTGTGATTCTCTGAAGTTCCCTTTTTGTGTTACTATTGTCAAAAACCAAACGTGGTATACCAACAAATCGCTATAGGCAAGGCAGGTTTGTTACATTCCAATGTCTCCTCAGCAATTTTAAGTTTAAAAGTTGTATTGAACAAGATGATTACAGAGTAATACAATGTCTTCTATTTTGTTTTTATGTATTTCGTTGTAATGCTCGTTTTAAAATTCCCTGACGAAGTACCTCTATGCTCTATTGTTTTCCCTCCGTATTTTAAGATTTCATTTGGTATGCCATTAGGTTTCGAACTTGTCCTGTTTTTAAATTTACATTTAGTTTTCCTCTTTCTAAGCTTGCTCCATCATCACTTTCTCCTTCTTTTGCTCATATGGGCATAATACTGTCTCTATTGAATAAAATTCCCATTGCTGTGTCAATATTTCTATATCAACGTACTTTTTCCCCATTGAAAGATTTTCCAAACTCTTCATCGCGATCAATACAGGTCGAATTCCATCGCTTTGGTAAATCATGTCCAATATTCTCTTTTTTACTTCTTAGCATATCATAATTAATGTAGTTTCTTCTACCTTTATATTGTTAGTATTGATATTTTCTTGACTATACTTTTTTTGTGGTTTGTATGTTACAATTCTATTTTTACCTACAACTTGTTTCCAGTTCTTCGTTTTATTACAGTTTATTTCACAACCGTCTTCTGCACGTTTTTATACAGCCATTTCGTAATCTGGTCCTCTAGAGACTCTATGGTTAGTTTTTCGTAGTATTTGGATGTTTTCTCTTGATTAGATTAGGTAGAAATGGTATTCTTAAACTCATTGTTTTATAATTTTTATGATGCATACGAAATTTTGTTATTTTGATATTCTTTTGTTTTTCCTGGTGTCCGACAGTGTGGACATGTTTCTTGTTAAAGTTCTTTTATCATATTTTGCACTTTTTTGATTTGGATGTTTATCTCACATAAAAACTAAAATTAGAAATTTAAATTCATACTCACGTAAAGTACCAGAACTAGATTTTCAAAATGAGTGACGAATCTGTTAAGAAAAGGCGCAAAAGAGGCCGAAGTAATAAAAGTACAAAAAATATAAATGACAACAGGGTGTTATCGTGGAAGAATAAATTATGTACTTTTATTGGTTTGCTGTTTAATGCGTTACAACTCATATTAACATCACTAAGCTCCAGTATCACAGTTTAATGATCTGTACGTGCCTGCCTACCTCTCAAACATATTCACCAAACATAAATTTTTAATACCTTTCTACGAAGGTATAACATAATATTAACAAATATTTTATGTAATGCTCAGCGTGAAATGTTTTTGAAAAAGATTTCCTATGTATGTCGAATAGCAGGTTAATTATAACAAGTTTACTACTTACAGCAAATCAATGAACCATAAATATCGCATTAGGTTGAAATGTAATCTTAGTCTTACGTTATTTTAATATTTAAAAGCACAATCGTTAAACGTGTATGGAACAAAATGGAAGAATGTATCCCATCTGTTCAGTGTCATGGCGTAATTTATTTTTTTCTTACGGAAACTGTCTGTTTTACACCGGTCGTACTGCAAAATTAGGTTCTATTGCCTTACTGTTCTGAAGATTCGCCTGTAAATTCGTGATTTGTGTGTTTATCATAGCTCGCCCGGAAATTCTTGACACCCTCTGATCCCTTATCGTCAAAACTGCTACCTAAAAGGCTTTGGTTTTTTTCTGACTCACTTCCCACGCTGGCCAGATGGGTTGGCGAGTTCTTATTCAGCCGCAGATTCAGGATCAGCCTCTCTTTACTTCAGCCCATTTTGGATTGGTGGTCCGCAGGAGGTACTTTATTTAGTTCCTACAGACTCCTCAGATATATATATATATATATATATATATATATATATATATATATATATATATATATTTTAGCAGATGTGATAAGGAAATACCTACTGCGATACAAGTGGTCTGACCTAAATATTAGAAATAATTTTTATAAAGCAAGCTTAAGATAACATAAAACGACTGATTTAAAATGAAATTTTGCATTGGTGCAATTGACTGACATATGTAGACTGCAATTGTTCGACAGATCCGTTTAATTCATGTATATTGCAATATTCTTTCCATAGTGTTTAAATTTTGTTTAAAAAAACTCTTTTTGGTACGGACGTATTTATTTATTTATTTAATACACGGGATAACCCCATTAACAATTCAAATTACAATATCACAGTTAGGATTCAAAACTTGAAATTACTTAGGTATATAAAATCAATATTAAAAAGTTTAAAGAAATGAGACCAAAAATCTTACATACTAAAAAAAATTAAAGCAACAGATCTTTTTAACTGTGGAAAGGAATATTAAAAACATTTTGGTACCGTAGAGCTTGATGGGGAACATTAACGTTAATCTGGCTTAAAAGGTTTGGACAATCAATGATCTTATATATAAATGTATAAACTGACGTGTCACGACAGTTCTTGAGTAAGAGTAAAGATAATTGTTGCTCGATACGAAAATAATCATGATTTTCAATTGTACTGTGGACGTGGTAAGCACAAAATCTCAAAAATTTATGCTGGACTCTTTCTATGGTATCAATATTGTTCTGAAAATAGGGTGACCAAATAACTGAACAGTATTCTAACTAAGCAACAATACACTAATCTTGTTGAATTAATGGAGAAATACTTGCAACTCCTAGTAACAAAACCAAGAAGTTTAGATTCCTTTATTGAAATAGAGTTTATGTGGTCACATAAAGTAAGCCTCTCATCGAAAATAACACAAAAATTCCGAATAGAAGAAACATAACTCAGTGGCTGATTATTAATAGTATAGCTTGTTCCAATTCTATTGACTTTGCCAGAAAAACTTATAAAACAACATTTTTTACATTTAAGTGGAGTTTGTTCTGATTGCACCAATTTTGCAGTCTAAGTAACCTTGTAGCAAGGTTTGACCTTTTAAACTGTCTATAACTTTCCAAAATTTCAAGTCATCTGACAATATTAGACATTTGCTAGTTAGAAAACAGGAAGTGATGTCGTTAACGATAAGATTAAGATATTAAAAAGAAGTGGAGAAGTGTGGCTTCCTTGAGGAACTCCATATGTTACTGTGATACTGTCAGATAGATGACAACCTATCTTGACTCTTTAACTTCTCCCAGATGTAGAGTTTTTAATCCATTCAACAAACCTGCCATGAAAGCCTACATTAATGAATTTGCACATTAATGTATTTGGTGATCTACACAATCAAATGCTTTGGAAAAATCTGTGTACATTGTACCTGTTTAGGGCATTCCATATGAGATAATATATCAGATTGATAGCAAACCAAATTTGTTGCAGTTGATTTTTTGATATGAAAACCATGTTGTGATTGAGATATTAAGCCTTTACATAACCAAGAAAGTTGCTTTGCTTCAAGACTGTCGAAGAGCTTAGGGATTGCATATTGTATACAAATGCTACGATAATTTTCAATATTGTCTGTCTGACCATTTTTAAATATAGGAACAACATAACTTTCTTTCCATGAAGAAGGAAACACAAAGGTTTCCAGAGATCTATTAAACAATATAACAAATGGTATTACAAAGGTACAGACACACCTTTTTAATAAAAAATTAGGCACACCATCTGGACCAGCAGCAAGCTTATTGGACAGCTCATTTATGCCATTAAAAATATCAGTCATGGTAATCTTAGAAGGACATATATTTGTACTAAAGTTGGTATTTAATAGATGGATAGGTATGTAAAGGCTGTTGTTATTTGGTGAATACACAGTTTGGAAGAAGTTCATAAATAAATTAGCTATGTCTTGACCATTTATTGCAGATTGGACTCGATAAAATAAAGAGTTAGGTAGGTTATGACTAGACCGCTTATCATTGATGTACTTCCAAAATGATTTTGGATAATTTCTTAGGCCAGTATCTATACCTTTAATATAGTTGCTGAAGCAAATTTCAGACAGTTTACATTCAGCTCTTAGGTAGGAAAATCTAATATAGTCATCATCAGTACGATTGTTAACATAAATATAGTGAGCATATTTTTTCTCCAGTCAGTCTTCTGATCAGCAGAGAATCACTTAGGAAAAGTTGAAGTTCTGTATTTCTTCAATGGCACAAAGTAAGCAATTCCTATATAGAGAACTTCATAGAATAATTTTGTAGCAACGTCAACATCATTAACTATACATACCTGCCAGTCTACGGAAGCAAGGAAGTTGTTAAGCGCAATTCCGAAAATCATAAAACAAATCATCATAAACCAACTTATTTCTATTTGTTTCTTTAACATCGAGGTTTAAGCAACATTCATAACCCACAAGGGGATCACTTGCTTATTATTAATATTATTGAATATTATTATGTTGATACAGTTTAAAAAAAACCAAAGGCTTGAGCAATATTCACAGCTAGATCACCTGCAGGACAATGCACCATTACACCAAACTCATCATTCTCCCATGATGCATTGGGAAGATTGTAGTCACCAAAAACATAGATATCCTGTGCTGAGTATTGCAGGACAACATTTTCCACAGTTTGACAATGCCAGTTGTATACTTCACGAGGTGATTGTGGAGGTATGTAAACACCACCGACCACAAACTTGACTTCATTAAGTTGACATAAGAGATATATTTGCTCAACCGATCTTCACGAATACTAATGGTTTATGATTTTAGGTTGTTGTTAACAAACACTAGTACATCACTGCCACTCAACTTTGCACTGGTTCTCTGGGATCTATCACATCTGTAGATACTAAAACCATCACATTTAATTTCACAGTCAGTTATGTTATCATTCAAGTTACTCTCCACTAAAATAATTATATTGTACAAGCAGCAGGAAATACTTTGCAAGATCTCCGAAATCTTTCTACGAATGCCTCCAACATTTCGATAAAAAACTGTTAATGGGAAGGATACTAGTTTTTTTTGTAGTTTTACTCCACAAACTGTAGGAACACCACTGCGGTATCTAATGCATAAATTTTTATCGCCAGCAGATTTTCTTTCCTCTAATTCCTTTTTAGCTGCCCTGTAAGCGTCTTGTTCTATCTTAGTTTGATCCTTTGCTTGTAACTGGACACTGGTCTAGCTTGATTGTAACTGGACACTTTGCCAACTCGGATAACATGTGATATGGTGGATTCCTCTTGCTGTAAGCCAAGTAAACGAAACACCTCACACACCTGAGGTTTGTCGTGGCTAATGCGATTAGTTAAAACATTACAGGTATATTCAGGAATTTTATAAATCATAAGATTTTGAGCTCTCTCTATACGCTGTTGTACTTCATAAAAAACTGAATTGGCTGTTGTTTGTGAATTGCTATTTTCACATCATCACGACAGGTAGAGCAAAATTACATAAGTAGACGTTTCTGTAAAATAATTGCCAGTATCTCGGATGTGGACAAGCCAGAGCATTTTTCTGCAATGTGTATCCTTGAACGGCAACTGTCGCATGCTATTATTTGCTTTTCATCAGTACCAAAATATTAGGATCAAGCGCTACAATTATTGGTCATCCAATTTTTGCGGTCTATTATTTATGAAATATAAAAAGCAATAACCGACTTATTACGCACAATATTATTTTTAATATGCTTTCAAAACTTAAAAAGTTTTTATAAAATAAAAATAAAGCAGCAAAATTTTGTTTGTTTTGATAACCTAACCTCTATAGATTTAAAACAATAGTTTTCTATGCGATTACAGAAGTACTTGAAACTTTCTGGGAAAACTTGTTCCAAATCTTATAAATAGTTTGGATGATCTAGCATCTATGATTACGTCGCCTTGGTAACAAAATTTATATATATTTTTGTTTAGGTACTAGTGATAGTGATACATGTGTCAAAGGTTTTGCATTGGGTTATTCTGTGCCACCATTTCGGTGCTGCATAAGACAAAAGTATGATTTATCAAAAATGCTGTTAAACCAGTTAAAAAAGTACATAAACCGAATAAAGAAAATCAGACTGACGAAATGAGAAAACTAATTTGAACAGCATCTAGTAAACTGAGACAGAAGGACGATACATTGAATAAAAAAAACTATAAATTGGACACTAAGGAATTAAAAACGACAAAGAAGAAAGCCACAACTTGACGGCCACATGCCTGATTACGTAGATGGAAAGCTTCAGAGAGCGGTGAGACTTGTGTATATTCTATAATGCATAGGCTTAGTTACCCCAGAATTGCGAACTGTTTCTTATGTAGTATCGACGCGAAATATTAAGAATATATAATTTAATTAATACCTAAAATAATTCCCAACAGCGTATTGTGGACGATTTCAAATTTGTCCGTCATAATTTAATTATTCACCCCAATGCGATGTTAAACAAAAACAACCCTATCGTAATTACTCACCCGAATTAAACATAGACCAATGTTTTTGTTGCACATAAATATACAAATAATACGTGGCTGCTACAAGGCCATAGCTATTTAAATGGATAAATGATGCCATCATAATTATATCATAAAATCGGGTGGGTTATAAACAAACTTAATTTTCCTCTATATTGATAATGCAAATTACTGTTTTCCCATAATGGGCAGTAAGTATATTAAAAACAGTTCATAATTTCACATATTCCAAATGTCATTTCTAACTCAAAGAGAATGAGTGGAAACTCGTATCAGAAAAAAGCTACAAGGCCATAGCTATTTAAATGGATAAATGATGCCATCATAATTATATCATAAAATCGGGTGGGTTATAAACAAGCTTAATTTTCCTCTATATTGATAATGCAAATTACTGTTTTCCCATAATGGGCAGTATATTAAAAATAGTCCATAATTTCACATATTTCAAATGTCATTTGAGTCAGAGTTGCATACGAAATAGAATTGAGAAAGCCAGAAGTTATTGAAATGCATTTTTAACTCCAAAGAGAATGCGTGGAAACTCGTATCAGAAGAAAGCAGTAACAAAATAGCAGTTTTCAAAAATTGATGTTGCTGCAGGTTCATACATGTATAATATCTACTTTTTTAATAAAATTTTTAGCTGAAATGGAAAAATCAGATGAGCTCATAATCTATATTTCTCATAAGAATCTTAATAAGGCATCAAACATTATTCAACTTTCCATAAATTCCCTACAAGAATCTTGCGATTTTATACGCATGTCTGGTTGATTACGAGAAAGCGTTTGATCGAGTGCAGTACGCCAAGATGATGCAAATACTAAAAGAAGCAGGAACTAACAACCACGATCTGAAAATAATTAGAAATCTTTACTGGAATCAGACAGCAAATCTCAGAGTTGAAGGTGAACACACTGACTATGTGAAAATCATGCGTGGAGTGATGCAAGGCTGTATTTTGTCCCCTCTAATCATTAATCTATATTCTGAAAGAATATTTATCGAAGCTTTGCACGAAACTGAAAAAGGTATTCTACTAAATGGTTACCGGCTTAATAACATTAGATATGCAGATGACTTCTTCTTCTTTTGGCATCATAACCCTGGATGGGTCTTTGCCTGTCTGGCTATGTCCTTCCATTCAGATCTCTCTTGTGCCCTTCTTCTGCATTGTCTTATGTTCATTGTTTTCAGGTCGTCTTCCACGTCATCCAACCATCTCGTTCTGGGCCTTCCTTTTTTTTCGCCTTCCTATGGGCTTCCATTGTAACATTTTCTTTGTTGTTTTTGCATCGTTTTGTCTCTGCACATGTTCCAGCCATGACAGTCTTTTTCACACATCTTACAATGTCATAACCTTCATTTAACTCATTAATCTCGTCGTTTCTCCCGATTCTCCATGTGCCATTTTTCTCTCTAATGTCCTGAGTTGGGCTTCATCTTTTTTCGTCATTACCCAAGTTTCACATCCATAGGTTACTACGGGTCTAATCAGTGTTCTGTAGATAGTCATTTTGGTTCTTTTGTCTAATAATTTCGATGTCATCAATCTTTTATTAGCATAGTATGTACGATTCCCGCTGGAAATACGTGCATTAATTTCGCTACTTACGGAGTTCTTCTGATTGATTTCTGTGCCGAGATATGTAAAGGCATCCACTCGTTCGATAGTATAGTTGTCTATTGTGATATTATTTTCATTGTCAGTTATTCTTTTGACTATCATATACTTCGTTTTTGCTTCGTTTATTTTGAGACCTCATTTTCTTGCTTCACGATCAATTTGTTTGAACACTTCCATTAGTCGTGGCTTATTCCTACTAATGATGGCTACATCGTCTGCATATGCAGTAATTTATACTGATTTGGTGTTTATATGGCCGGTTATATTGGTTTTTCTGATGACTGCCTCAAGAACTAGGTTGAATAGCATGGTTGATAGGGCATGTCCCTGTCTTACTCCCATGTTGATGTTAAACAGGGGAGTCAGTTCTCTATCTACTCTGACTGCGGCTTTTGAACCCTGCAACGTCTTTTTTATGAGGCTGATGTATTTCTTAGATATACCTAGATTACAAAAGTCTTCCAGCATTCTGTCTCTTTTCACACTATCAAAAGCTTGTTTAAAGTCTATATACATATTATATAGGTCTATGTCATATTCATAAGCTTTTTCTTGTATCGTTTTTAGTATGAATATGTTATCTGTAGTGGCTCTATTTGGTCTGAATCCATTTTGATAATCACCAATTATATTTTCGGAGTATTCTAATAATCTATTGTAGATTATACCAGAAAGAATTTTGTATATTACATGTAGCAATGTAATTGGCCTATAATTCTGGCATTCCCCCTTATCTCCTTTTTTATATATTGGCTGTATGAGGCCAACTGTCCATTCCTCTGGCATTTGCTCCTTCGTCCATATTAATGTTATTAGGTAATGGATTCTTTCCCAGAGTTCGGATCCTCCATGCTTTAATAATTCTGTCGAAATTCCGTCCGTTCCTGGTGCTTTATTGTTTTTTAGTTTATTTATTATCTGAACTACTTCTTCATAACTCGGATTTTCGATGTGCAGCTCCGCCGTATAATATATTGTCTCGTTCTGATCATTTTCGTTGTCTGCATTTAGATTTTCTTCGAAATCTTGTTTCCATCTCATTATAATTTTTTGCTTCTCTGTTAGTAGTTCTCCGTCCTTGTCTTTGTATATCGTTAGTTTTGGTCTAAATGACTGTGTGCTTTCTTTTATGCATTTACAGAATTTTCTGCTTTCGCGTCTGTTGTTATGCTTTACGATTTCTTGTACTTGTTTTTTCATAGCCTCTCTTTTCTTTCTTCTGCATATTCTAGTCTCTTGTATTCTTTTTTCGTTATAGATCTCACTGCTATTTCTTGTGTTTCTTTGAGGTTGGTTAAGCCTAGCATTCCTTTTTTCCTCTTCTCTTCTCCTTTTTAATATCTATCCACATATTAAACACCCGTGTTATTTTCTTCCCCATTTATCTTTCAGGCCTCTTTTGTAGTGCTATTCTGCTTATTGTAGCTCCGTATTCAATTACTATAGTAGCTTGAATTAACAAAACTTGTTTTGTCTATTTAGAATACTGTAAGCGTTCATGTCCTTCCCGAATTTCAAAATTTAAAAAACATGTGTAACCAACGAAATATATTCCTTCTAAAAAAATCGTTACATGCTAACCATCTAACGCTTTTAAAAAATAACTTCCGATTTTTTACCTAGATAAAAAAGGGAAACTTGCCTCCCATAACTAACCACCTTTCTGGGGCTTTAGTCAGGCCTTGAGGGTAAAAATTGTAGCTCTAAATGCACCTGCTTATTTTTATTGCGAGAGTATACAATATAACCTACAAACGAAGAGGTTAAAATTGCTACATTCCATCGGGAAGTTTTCAACAACGATAAAGGCATGTAATATTGTTATGAATACATTAAACTTTTAAATGCTATTTAAAAATACATCTTATCAAGTAATATATGCCAATGTGTTTTAAAAACGAAAAAATTTGTAATTTTTAGCTATTAGTAGACTGGCACGGACTCATTTCAGTGAATATCAGATTTTGATAATTGAGAGTCATTAGAAAACGTCAAATAGTTGATATTTTGGCTTTTTTAAATCGCCGTGTTTCCTCATATGTGAATAGATATGCCAAGTAAATGGTTTGTTTTAGTATGTGAAAAAAACTGTGATAAATGAAATTTGATAATGTGGTAAAACTAAATGGCTTAATTTTCAGAAATATAGAAATTGTTTACAGTAATGCATTCATTATTTCTAATTACTCCAATGATAAGAGCGATATCCTTGGTATCTATCATATTACGACTATAATAGACCTCTCCCATTCGTCTATTTATCGCTGTGTTTCGTTAATTTTTTCACATTGCACCTCTTGATCTTTTTGCAGTATACGATGTCCAATTCTCCAGGCTTTACTCTCTTTGTTCCCCCTTTATATCCGTCATTTTGCCCATCCTTATTTTAATTTTAAAGCGTATTCAACGCCACTTCCGTTTTTGGTTTTTCTTGTCCATTTATTTTTCTGTCTCACGCAACGAGAGAAAGAGAGAGAGAGAAAAGTGCCTTTCATGGCGCTTTGAATTTTCTTAATTCTTTTGCTGATACAGTGCAGCTTGATTGTCAAAATCTCCTTTCTTGATTTCCTTCAAAAAAGTATTTTTTTGAAGCAGCAGTTGCTTAACTGAGACAAAATCTTGGATATTTTTGTAGTGTACGTTCGTCAGGATCGAATCTCTTTGTTCCCTTATGTTCACCTCCATTTTAGTTCTGGGTAGTTATTCGACGCCACTTTTGTTTTTTTACCCTTATCGATTCATGTTTTTCCCCGTAATGATACCTAGCATTTGTCTTTGGATGGGTCTTTGCGTTCGTTCTTTATTATTCCGTTCTCTTGCTTCCTAATTGCATTTCTCCGTTTGCCACGTTCTGCAGAGGTTGCGGCGGTTAGTATGGGAGGGAAAATTTTCTCGACCATGAGAAAAAGCGTCAGGTATGGCAGGTGGCTGACAGATGGACTTTTTCTGTCTGTCACATGTCAATTCTTCTTTATTTTCTGACCTACCTGTCCAATGAAGAGGATAGATATTTATTAACGAACTCCTTTGCGTAATTGACATAAAATATCAATTAGTATAAAAGTAAATATAAGCTACTATGCGTTTAGGGTACTGCGAACTGAAACATCTGTTTTTTATTGGTAATAACCTATTGACAAAAATAATCAAAGTTGTACACTGTGTAGTATATAAAAAAATATATAGCAAATTTTTGAATATCAGAGCACTGGAAATGATAAATTTAGTTAAGTAGTGATTCTAATACCGATTGTTTTTAAAGTATAAAAATAAAAAAGAGCAATTATTTAATATTTACTAACATTAATCGAAAATCTATAGTCAGTTCTTACTGTAAAGTAAATATTATTACAAAATGAAGCGCCCTATACACACATTTCCTAAAAATATGCTTTTGTAATACATATATTAACAAAAAGATTGTATTTATATTGTTGTATCTGTGAAATACGTGATTTTAAATTTATTGGACAACTATAAATATTGAAATAAAGTAAAAGTTACATAAAATACACAAAAATCCTTGACCCACAAAGTTCACTGAACACAATCTAATATGAAGCAAACTCTCCCCAAGTCCACTGTGAATTCGCTCATTTTTTTTTAAGTGGATAAATACAGCAATTTTTTGTTAATACTCAAATTAACCACATAAAGTTCAACGTTTCTCGAACTCCAAAAAAATTCACAACACAAAATTCTTCAGCATCATTTACTTTCTGGATGAAATTGTTTAATTAACCCGATGCATTTGTCGTTGTTGTTTACTGTACTCTTAACCATTTATTAAATTTCGAAGCCCATAGTTTCTAGTTGTGCCATTTATAAATCCAGTACAAGTCAGAAAATTAGTTGATAAAAATTTAAAAACAAAGTTTTCAGTGTTTTATTGTTACAGAAAATTATTACAGTAAAACCTTGATATAACAGACCTCTATTTAACGGACTTCCGATATAAAGGACAATAAATCCGGTCAAATGCAAAAAAAAATAAAAACGTACTCCTAATTACGATATAATAACGCGTAGGTTTATAATATGATTATATGGGGCGCAAAGATATAGGCGCAAAATTTCGGGCCAATGCTTTTTAAATGCATTCATTTTTTTCGAATCCTGAGAAAACTAATAAATATTTTTGAAAAATTTAAACGCAGAATGAAAGAATACATTATTACCGAGGGCCGAAAGTCCCTGAAAACTTCTATAATGTTTATTTTAATAAGTTACAGGGGTAAAAAAAAAGAGAAAATTTAGTGTGATTTTTAATTTTAAATATCTCATTCAAAAAATTTTTGTTTATTCTGAGGGACTGCCATTCATCCACCCAGCTGTTTAAAAATAGAATATGTCAAACGAATCTCATTTCAAAGAATATTTAAATTGCTCATTCAGAAATGTAAAGGTTTCTAGTTACTAAGTTTTAGTTCATAGTCACCTTGAGTACGCCATTGGCTGGTTTGATGTTTAGAAAAGAACTAATTGTTTTTCACATCACGAATCGAATGAAGTTGACAGAGTATATGGTAGTAAAAGATAGTGCTACGCCACATTTCCCAGTTGCGGTTCGTGGATATTTAAATATTTTTGTCGAAAAATATAGATGCGGTAAAACGGATTGGCCCCCTCGTTCTCCTAACTTACCACTCCTAAATTATTTTTGTGAAGTATTTTCAAGAATATATTTGTTCTTTGGTTTTTTGAAGGGACAGGTATATTTCGAAAATTATGCCCACTTAGTACTGGTTGATATTCAAATTTATAAGGCCATATCACTGAGATGGCCTTATAAACTTTTATTAAGTAAATATTTTCTTTTCAATTTGTTTTAATATCCAGCAGTAAAAACGTCCAGACTCGGTACGGACACGTCCAGAGGATGGATAACTCAAAGTATCCCAAAATAATTATATAATGGGTACCACCAACTGCAGAAGAGAGGAAGAAAAGCTCGGACAACGTCACGAGACGTTTTAAAACCGATTATATATATATATATATATATATATATATATATATATATATATATATATATATATATATATATATATATATTTCGTTTAAGTTGACCTAGATATACATCAGAAAATCCTTCCGTAGAAAGTTCCAACTCTTGCTTTAGCATTTATCTCCAAATACTCTTTGTCAGCGTAAGTTCTAATAAGAGATATATACAGTCTTAAGGAAAGGAGAGCCCTGCATGAGTCTTAATACCTTATTTAATTTAGTAGGCTCTAAGAAGCAGCACGAAGCCATCTGTCTAAGCTTCAATAAATTGTAGGGTAGGGAGGGATCGATTTTTCCCTCAATCGTTTTTATTAGCTTAGTTGACATTAAGAACGCCGTATTTTTGCATTTCAATGACTTGAATAATACGAAATTCTTCGAGAACAAACACAAAGTAACACAAATCTTGACCATATATCCCGATTCCTTTGTTTCATGTCGAGCACCCTAAAAAGGGAGTAGAACCTCAATTCACCGAAGGGGGTTGAAATCGTTTAGCGCATAAAGGACGAAGGCACAAAGTTCCTCCAAAGCCCTTGCAGTAAACGTATTTTAGGACGAAAATGGGGACCGACAACACTGTCGTGTAATCTTGCGACCAAAAAGGGGGTGGACCGGGTTTCAGGGTGACCTATTAAAATTCAGGGATGACTAACAGGGGCGTCGCCTTAGTATATCTTAGTATATACAAGTATACATGAATCCTTAAAATAATAATTCTACAAATATAAATTAATTCTTAAATAATTATTTCTAAATAAGAAAGAGCTCAGTTAATGTTAAGTGTTAATAATGACTCCTTTAATCTTGAATGGTAACTGGCATTGTCCATAACTACGACAGAATTGATCTGTAGGAAATGTATCGTTTGATCAAAATAATCTTCTTCGAAAACATCATAAACCATTTCGTCATAGATTTTAAACCAAATTTTAAAAAACCTTGATCAAGAAATCCTTTATGTCGATTAGAAATTTCAATCCTTTCTAATATAGATTTATTATTTAGAATCTCTAAGTACGACAGGTAGGGATAATGAAAGTCTGAGTGTGAAAAACGCTTTTAAATACTAAGGAAATTCGTAACGACACAATACCTGTTTCGGCATTTAAAAATACCGATTTTAAAGGATGTCTTGATTGAATGCGTATTACATTTTACAAGTTATTTCCTCTATTGGCAATTTGGGTGCCACATCAGCGCAGAGATGACGGAACTCGATTTACTCCGAAGTAAGTGAATGGGTCGAAAAAAGAAGATTTATATTTAAAACGTTTTGAGCGATCTGGACGAAACAAGTATGAGAAGCCATCACAATGTAAGAGGTCAAAACAGAGATGGCGTAATGAAGAGATTGGTTAAATTTAAGTAGGTACTTATAAGATCCTTTCTATTCACCAGATCTGGCCCCCGACAAGTTCCATAGATTCCAAATCTATAAAAATTTCTACGTGGATAGCCTTTTTAATCAAATGAAGTTATTTATGGGTTATAGTTATTACTACAAGCGAAAAATCGCTTCTAGTTAAAAAAGTATATCTTCTTCGTCCACCATTTCACTCCTGAATATAGGTCTCTCCCAATTGCTTCCATTTTCCTCTATCTTGCACTGTTTGACTGCCACTGCTCCTATGTCATCTACCCATCGCTTTTGAGGTCTCCCCATGCTTCTTGTCGTCCTCCTTGGTATCTATTCTATGATTCTACTTGTCCACCTGTTATATCGTCAGATAACTACATATGACGATATATGGCATGGTCACATCGCTACCATGGCTATGTGACCGGTCCAGTGCCATTTTATTTTTTTAATTTCTTCCACGGTGAATCCCTGATTCGTTCTACGTCTTATCTCGGTGTTCCTAATCATGTCTCTCAGTGATATTCCAAGCATGATCCATTTCATTGCCCTTTGCGTTGTTTAAGGGTTAAGGTCTTTAAGCCGTAGGTGCAAACTGGTAGTATGCATGTGTTATACACCTGAAGTTTATAGGAATGGAGGTGTTTTTGATGGTATTATATGCTTTTTTGACACCGACTGACTAACCCTACTGCAGAATTCGTTCTTCGTACTCCCCGCGATAGTTCCCGAGGTACTTTTAAATGCCCTCTCGTCGCTGAGTCTACGCCGAATGCCTACCTGCTAAATCAGACCCTCCTCTGTCATTAAGCGATACGGAAGCGGAATAGCCGCTGTAAGGCCGGCATCACTTCCAAAGAACTACCTTTATTCATTCATTCTCCATTCATACACATCCACACTCTATTCATCAGCAAGGAGCTCCCTTGTGTCCCTATCTCGTTTCAGGTAGCGCGTAGAAGACCCTCATCGCTACTAGTTCGGCATCATTCCCAGACGGGCATTTCCTCCTTCCCCACAGTCTGACTCACACATTCTAACTCATACAGTCAGACCCACTTCTCTAGCTTCACTTTTCAGCATTTTTCATTCACTCTTACGTTTGCCGTTAGTCCAGCTGTCTTTCTTCCTCTTCCTTTTTCTTGATCACTGCACGGATATAGCTGTGTATGTTAGTCCAACCTGATTTATTTTTAATCATTTCTCTCACTGTAACAAAATTGATACCTGTCTCTCCATTCTGTTCCTTTCCACTATCCATCTGCTGCATTCTAACATCGTATATGTCACAGTGTCCGAGTATCCACAGTATAGGCATTCATCTATGTCAGCCTTTCCGATCCCAGAGAGGTAGGCCCTGAAACACCCGTGTCCTGTGAGCACCTGCGTCAGGAAATAATCCAGTCGTCTGTTTATTTATTTAGCGTATGGCTCAATACATGGAGTAAATACAGTAATAATTATAAAAAACGTAAGTACATAATTCAAAAATACAAACAGAAGATTATAAAAACGAACATAGACAAAATACAGATAAAATGTAACATAATGCAAACAGCTATCCACTCAAGGCTTGCAGGCGTAGTTTTGAAAAAGTCTTTTGGGTCCCCTCGATATTCACATGTCTCCACTATGTGTTGGATGGTTTAATCTGGAGCTCCACAGTCGCAGCTGGAGGTAGGCTGTTTCCCCATTTATGTAGGTTGTGTGCGCATACTGCATGTCCCGTTCTAATTCGGTTTAGGCTCTTCCATATATTTCGTGGCTGGTCGAAGCCATCAGGCTTTTGGACTGGGTCAATAAGGTTGGATACTTCAGGTGGGGCTTCCTCAGTCCACAGCGTGCGCCATCTGGACGTACCATTGAAATCATCTTCTGTTAGCTGTTGGGCTGTTCTTATGGGTGGTTTTCTGGATGGGAGTCGGTTTGCTGCTAAACTCGGGATGCCTTCATGGATTGGTAGTTGCAAGTTGCTATTTACTTTCGAATACCCCGTTATCAAGGCCTTTTGTCTTCGTAGAATAGGCGGAGGAATATAGCTAAGTCGTCTGTGGCCATAGTCCACCCAATCTCTTATGTTCGGGATCAGCATTTTCGTCCACTGTGCCACATCCTCCGTGTTGTTCCATTGCCATCTTTCAATTAATCTTTTCCTTTCCTGTCTTCTCTCAGAGCCACAGTAAGGTTTAGATTTCTTCTCTCATAGAGCTCTTTTGTTTCCACCGCTAAAACATGCAACGGAACACATCCAGTGATGGTCCACAAACTGTAGCAGACACAGTCCTGTAGGCGCATGCCACTCGCAACGGACTTGTTCTGTCCACTCATGTCATGAGACTCCTATAGGCCGTTATCTCTACCGCCTCGCTCCATCCAGACTAGTGCCGCATAGAGGACGATCGACCGTACAACACAGTGTAAGACCCTCCCCCTTTCGGATTTGGGTCCTCCAATGTTCGGCATCACCCTCCCCAATGTTAATGTATATGCTAGTTTACCGAAAGCTTCCCATGCGAGTTGAATTCTTCGTTTAATTTCAGCATCTTGATTTAGTTTTCCCCGTTTGATGACATGGCCCAGATATACATAATCAACTTTTTCTATGGTATAGTTTAGTATTGTTATATTTGTCTGGTCTTGGCTCATTATTTTTATTTTATTTTTAAGCCAACAGCTCCGTTAACTTCATAAATTGATGTAACATTTAAAAGCATATACGGAAGAATAAAGTTTTTGAACTAAAATCTTATTTTTTTAATTCTACTCGCGAACTTGTCCACTTATTCCAGTACTATTATTAGCTTCATATCAAATTTTACTTTTAAATTAAATTATATTAACACTACAAAATTTATTGTAACGAATAATGTACTTAATTAATATATTTAAGTTTGGAGGTTATTTATCTATTTTAAGACATTTTTAAATCGAATAGAAACATAATTGACGAATTTTTCGGTCGATCTAAACACAGTCCCCAAGCGACGCTCCTGATGACTATTGAGATTGGTCGTCAAGGTTATATTCCGAGTTTCCTGCTGAAATCTTACTTGTGTGCTCGCTTTGTTAAGTTATTTCGGTGTTGCCAAATCGTGCAGAAGGTACTCTGTTTCCATAGAAGCGGAAAATAAGAAAAGAAGTATTTTTGTAAAATATTTTATAAACTCCTAATTTTCTTATTCGCAACATTTGTTTGAAATAAATTGAATTTTTCTTGGTTTTTTTATAAAAAACGTCGATACATTAAAAAACACGTATAGATAGGGTGTTAAATTATGGAAAATGGGTTGTGATAAAAATAATTGGCAACATAAAATAGAAAACGTATTAGCTTGATTAGTATTCGGAAAATATTTAATATTTCGTTCTTTCAAAACATTTTCACTTCTGAAGATCGGGCACTTCTTTTTCTTCCGAGTCATCTTGTCAGCATACTATCTCCAAAATTGCTTACATGCTCTAACCCGTCCCACCAAATCCTGTACTACCAGTTCTTCTTCTTTTTATCCCTCAGGGTTACTTCACTCCCTTAATAATGTTTATATTTTCATTTCAATCATTCTCATTATTCTTTTTATTGTTGATGTTTTGAGTTTGTTTTCTGTGGCGTTCGTGAGTGTAGAAGCTCTTTATACACTGCCGTGCAAAATTAACCGGACACTCAGATTTTTCCTAAAAACTGCTGTTTAAAAAAGTTTAAGTTGCTCCTAATTAAGTATTTAATTATAAACAAAATATAAAGCCAAATTTATTAGAACTCAAGAATGTTACACAGAAAAAACAATAAACAATTAAAAAAAATCGGAAATCTGCAAAGAAACATTATTAAAAAATATATGTTTTTTAAATATAAACATTGTTTAGGGAAAACAATATTTAGTATAGTGTATTACCTCCATAAGCCCTAATTACGGTTCTCATTCGATTAGGTATACTTCGGATTACGATAGCAAAGTCTGCTTGAGATATTTCCTCCCATTCGTCACAAAATCCTTATCATTCATGGTTTCAAACTCACCATAATTACGTAGAATACGTCGTTTTCTATTGGATTTAAGTCTGCACTCCTTGGAAGCCATGGTAATAAACGTATCCTAATTGTGAAATTCATAACTTTCCCTGTGGAATATCATACTTTTATATAAGTTAAAAATACTTGTTTCTTACTTTCAATAGCCTTGTGAACATTTGAGCTCGTCTTGGTTGTGATTTACGTATTCTTCCTAAGTTTGTGTTTAAACACTGTCTTCCATTTATTATTTATTATCCTTTGCTGTTGCTGCTACTTTTCTTTCGTCCAAATTGTTATATATTCTCCATTAATCCTTTGTTGTCAGTTTTCTCCTTTGAATTCACTCTTATGATTTGTTTAATTCTACCTTAGATCCTTGGTAGTAAAGCCAGCATTTTTTGTGCATTTGTAACAATAATAAAATAAAAGGGGTCCAAATACAACGATTTTGTCTTTTTATCAGAGACCTACTTGAGTTTCTAAATATAATTTTATGTGCACTTTTATTTCATAAAAGTGAGATAACTTCATTTTCCAATCGCCGATAACGTTGTAGATGCTATTTTTTATTACCCTAGTTACTAATTAATATGATCCAATCGCCATTTTTTCTGTGATATGATAAGCCAATGTAGTTGAACGTTTTTTAAATTGATAACAAAAGGAAAAAAAGTTGACCTCTGTTATCGTGGACTAAGTAATAAATTGGTTAAAAGTTTTACACGTGTTACTACATGCAATTAATAGAGATGTGCACTTCACGTTCCTAGAGTGAGTTGTTTCAAATGCACCGAAAGGAATCATATTTGGATTGAAAGTGATAAATATCCATATCAGTATATTATGTATATACAAACTACTAGTACACAGTGGATCCTTTTGTTTGTTTATTTATCTGTTTTACTATCAGAATGTAGTGTTAAATATCTTCCATTATCATCATCTTTGGCTCTACAACTCTGGGTGTCGGCCTGTCTAATTCCTCGCTCAATTCTATATTTATCGGTAAAGTTATGGAGTTTAACAGATGCTGTTGCGTTGCTGTATATATGTTTTATCAAATTTGTATATCTATAGTCAGTCTACTCGGCTTTGTTCTAATGCTCCTAATACTGCCGCTAATTTCACGGTATCAAAAGCTTTCTTGAAGTCTATGAAAATCAACGTGAGTGGTTTATTATATTCAACACATTTTTCAATTAGTATTTTAAGTGCTTGTAGGTGGTCATTTGTTCCATAACCTTTCCTAAACCCAGCTTGCTCCTTAGACCGATAGAAATCTAATTTTCGTTCTAAACGTTTTGTGATGATCTTGGTAAACCATTTGTAGAGATGTGACAACAGACTTATCGGTCTATAATTCTATAGGTCTGATATATCTACTTTTTTGTGTATTAGGATAGTAATTGCATTGTTCCATTTTGTAGGGATAATTACCTTGGTTTAGACATAAGTTGAATAGTTCAGTTACTACTTCCAGCAGTTTCTTGCCTCCTACTTTAACAGCTTCTATTACTATTTGGTCATCTCCCGGAGCCTTGTTGTTTTTCATTTGTGAAATATCAATGCCTCGATAGTTGTCACATAATAGTGGATCCACTTTCTTGTGAATAGGTATTATAATACCTATACTCCAACTGTCTGGGAGTTTTCCTTCTCTCCAAATGGAAGCAACAAGTTTTATTATGTATTTTTTAGGGTGTTTGCTCCATACTTAAACAGCTTAGGGGGTATACCTTCTTCTTCTATTGGTATATTATTTTTCTCCCTCTCATCGACTACGTCTCCACTGTGGTCATTTCTTGGTTGCCTATATTTAATTTCTCAGCAATATCTTCCTCTTAGTTTATGTCTGATAGATCTATGTTTATTGAGTTATGTTTTAATTTTTAAGATTCTCATGACCAGCTGTATCACCGTCTCCTTTGTGGATTTCCTGGTAATCTCTTCCTACTAGCTTCCGTCTCTTACAACCTTCATTCTGGTTACGTGTTGGTCCCAGTCCTATATAATATGTCCTATTTTGTTTTTTTTTTGTATCAGCTGTCGTTTCAAAATCGTTTGTAATTATTGGTAAAATGGAGACTTATGTATATTCATGTTTTTGTTTTCAATCTCAAATTCAAGTATGCAAGTATGATTGATAGTCAATGTCCTTTTCTACTAATTGACGAATTCTTAAGATTGAGGGTTGTCTCGATCTATTTTTCCGAAATCTGTGTTATTCATATCGGGGAACAAGGCTTTTTCAGCTGTAATTTTGGCAACACTGCCTTGCTAGATCCTCCATATTTAATTTGTCCGTCAGTGAGTGTCTTCTTCTATTGTTGTTTTTTTGTTGATTTTTCAGCTCCTATATTCAACTAGATTTTGTTCTGTTTCTGTTTTTCTTCCTTATCGTTTTAATTTGTATTATATGCTTCTCTATATCGTTACACAATACTGTTAAAAACGTCTTATTAAATAAATACCAGTTTTGTATGTTAGGATAACATTTTGGATAGCAGCCAATGTAGGGGCAACGAGAAAAGATAAAATACACCAAAAAGTTAAATTCGTCTCTTATACCAGAGAACGAATTATCTTTACTAAACCAATTGTCAATATTAATTGGTCATTTAACTCAGGTTAAATGTTGCGTTCAGCAAATTGTTCAATGTCAACAAAATGAGTGTAATGTAGCAGCAATTTAAGTCTCGATAAAGTAATTATACGAGGGAAGTCTGATACAATTTTAGAGTATGGGTATTATACAAAGCGTAATCATAGATGTGGGCATAATACAGATCAATAATTTTTTTATTCTGCAAAAGGTGTTGATGCATTACTATATACGGAAGTCAAAGAGAGTGGAGCAAAAAGTTCAAACAATCCCGGTAAAATTGAAAAAGTTGTGAATCGTGTGATATTTTGAGATTGTGCAGATATTTTATGGGATTTTCTTCATCTTATTTTTGCAAATTTTGGAGAGGAAATACTCTGAACTGTCACTCTGTTGTCCAGACCTTTTGCTATGTGATCCTCTTGACAAAAATCCGCCCTCGTATATTTGAACTCCTCTGTATGCGAATTCAATCACATGTTTTTGGTTTTTTCCTTTTCGCCGATAAGTTGACAATGTAATCTTTTTAATTCACTTAATTAAAAATTCCGCTAGTTTTAATCAAATCTTGGTGAAGTTTTTTGACCGTAGAGTTATCAATTTTAGAATATGTACATCATCATAAAACAAACTTATCATATTTTTATGACATCAATTCTAAAAGTCATGTAGGATAAGTACAGAGATTTATAAGGACTTATTTGAATATGTCACGATGAGATTATCTACCTCACATGCATGTCTAGGTTTCATGGATGATTAGTTTTATTTTAAAATACAATGAAAAAAATTTACTCATAACATTGATGAGTACAACTGTACAAACATTTTAATTTTATTTTGTTCTTTTTTGTGATGGTCTTCAATTCGTTAATTTTATCTTTGTTGTTATGCCTATATAGGCCAGCTATCACAATACTTTTCCATGTTATAGAGTTTTTGGCCTTCCCATCTTACTCTTTATAGAAACTTAACGTTGTATGACCCTTCTTTATGCTTTTTCTGTACCACCAAATCTAGATACCTAAAACTATCAATTTATTTCACGTAATCCATGATGTTGCATGAAACTTACCGATCTCTTCTGCACCTATCCATACATAATATATATTCTAAAAATTACACATTTATCGCGTATTTCTTTCTTTTTGGGGATTTCCGTTTCCTTACTTAATTTTCATCATTTTTATGAGTACCTGGTAAAACCAATAATGGTAATAGGCTGTGGAACGTGCTCCCTCCACTCTAAATCCCAAGAACTATCTGATTATCTTGCTATATACTACTAAACTGCTCGAATGTTATTAAAATGAGAGAAACAGAGTATACAGAAAAAATATTTACATGAGCTAAGGGCATTTTAGTCTCGTTTCAGTTTAGAGCAACAACACTGAAATTATAATTATCTTTACTCTCATAATATACGTTGTAATTAATCCATATACTAAGCAAACAAACACAACCCTTTTTTTATAGAACATTTGATTTTTGTATCATTTACATGAATTACGAGTTAATTGAGAAAGCAGCATTAATTACACTCGCTAATTACAACGTACTTTAAGGCACACAGTTTGTAAAAAAATTAACTACAGTCAATATATGTAATTACCGTTATACAGGGTAATTAAATATACAAAAGACATGAATTCCTTGTACACTTATTCTTACAAAAAATTTTTAAGCTCAGAATTTCGTTTCATTTTTGTTTCTTCTTTTATTGCAAGTTCTTCAGTACCAATTAGTGGTCTGTCATGATAGGTTTGTAACGTCAATCTAGGGACTTCCTTATTTTGTTGTCAATTAAATATGTCAAATATAACAGCTCAAAGCGGTCTACTACACAAATATTTTTGAGCTATTCCCATCATACTTTTTATATTAGATAAATAATACATATCATACTTCTGTTCAACGCCAGCTTTTTTATATCACACATGCATACTTTAATGTGCTATAAAAGGGTAGCTGAAAGCGAAAGCGAAGTGAGGGATCCGACAAAAGCTTAATACGCTGTAGACCTAAATACCCTTAAAATTTCCACTCTTCTATTATTCGAACAACTACAACAACCAATACACACAGCTTTGATAGACCCCTTACAACTTGAATATGTCGAAATTTCACATTCCTCCTTACTCTAGAATACATATTCAAATCCCTTGAACAATCTTACAGTGAAATGATAATACTATGTAAGGGTTTACGTAACGAGCTACACTGAGAATCATAATTTTACATTTTCAATAATTGTAATGGAACTAATAGATTTTAGAAGAAAACTCTCAACAGTGCCTTTATCACATAAGAAGGGAGGTCTTTGCGAAGGCCAAATCAACGAAGGACACACGAACTCTTTTGTTATCCGACAATGCTAAAAATGAAACCCTTACGCGAGGGCATTAAAAAAATTCAGTGTGACAGCTGCCCGTAAACTCTAAAAGAGTTTTGAAAAAATCACTTTTTAATACCTTCATTATATATCATTCATTACAAGGTGAGTAGAATAACTTCTCACATAAAAATAACAATAAACTGCGCTTGCCACAAGCGGTAGCCTAATGGACTATCGATTCTAATTATTTTGTTTCTCTGGTCAGACTCATGGAATTGGGTGTAAGGAGAAAAGAGTATTTCAGACTCAAAGCAGGAAAACAGATTAGTCAAAGAAATTCTTCAATCAACATGATACGAGAAAATACAGCCTGATAACATTTAAACAAATCATAGCTATAATAGCATCGCTTATAAATATTAAAAAATATTATACTTTACACATAACAAATTACAAGGGCGGTTTTCTGCCTGACCCACTGCGACCTTTACAGTTCTACTCTTCTTCCCTTTGTCCTAAAGCTCCTCATCCAGCCCTATTCTTTTAATGAGCTTCCATCGCTTAAGAGGCATCCTTTCATATAGACTGATACTTTTGGCTTTCCTCTCAGAGTTCTAGATACTGCAACCTTCACACTGTTTTAAGACATGCAGAGCGGTTTCCTCTTCTAAAGTTTATTTCATTAGGCGATGCAGGGCATATAAATAACGATAAATTTAACAGATAATTGTTAAAGATGTTCCAAATGAGTAGTCTACTTGTTCCGATAAGTAACAGTATAATTATGACATTTTATTAATTTTTTTTATTTTCTCCGCTATTAGTGTTTATTGCATAAATGCGTAAATAAATTATTGTTATCACTGAATACATATTAAGAGTAAATGAAAAAATAATCCGATTTATAAAATTAATGAATATTTTACGCATACATGCAAGTAACAGTTCTTCAAGAATATATAAAAACTAACCGAAATGTCCATATTTATTTCGTACTGCCGACGTTGTCGGCAGCTCATACAGGTTCAGACACGATTTAATGTTTACATCCCCCTGCATCGCTTAATGAATTTTACTATAGTACCTTTTATCCAGAACCGACAAGTATCCTTTTCCGTCAAGCTCATACGCCTCAAATGCTTATTGAGCCTAGTGTCCAGTCAACGCCGATATGCAATGTTGCTGCTGTAGCAGTAGCTATATTACTAACAAGCTGTAGGACGAGGGCTCGATTTCCGATACTGACAACTTTCTGATATATCTGATATGATTTCTAATTTAACTGAGCTGCCACTGTTCTTCGGAGGTCACGTAAAGCCGTCGGTCCCGGCTACATAAGTGATAGTGATAGCGAAGTTAGCCACCTTACCATTTAGCTCCATTAGCATCCTGGCAGTCTTTCGATTGTGGGTCAGTAAGTCGACTGTGAATTTGGCTGAATTTCTCATAATGAACTGGTCGGCTGTATATTTGACTGAATGCTCCAAAGACTTCTTCTTGCACCCATTTACCATATTGCTGCTGTTTTGTGTGTGTTCGCAACCCCAAAACGGGACAATTACTGGCACACAAGCGCCTTTTCGGCCAAATTTGTCAGCCTTCTCATTGCCTCCTTAGCCTTTGTGTCCTGGAAGACAGGTTAGTATCAATCTATTCCGACTTCCATCCTGGTAGAGGGTATCCAAACAGTCCTACAAGTTTTGAATCAACCTGCATAGAACTGAGGACTTTTAGTGCTGCTTGACTATCGGAGTAAATTACGATTGAATCATTCTCCACTTGCCGACATATTAGTTCCATAGCACACCTGTGTATAACGACAACTTCTGCCTGAAATACGGTGGTATGTATACCAGCCCCTGGCAGACCTGTTTCCCAATCGTCTCTCTTTGGTACTATAATATTAAAATGCTTAACACAGCTAGGAGCTGGACTCTATATTAGCCTTTGTACTGTTTACATGGCCTCTCACTGTATAACTATGTGCACCAGTGGTAAGTTTAGCAACATCTTTAAGAGCCTGTAGGGGTGATTCTCGTCACCCCCGTGGCACTCAAAAAAGCAAACTTTCGTGTACCATTAAGCAGCCGAATCACTCTCACATATTGCGTCTTGGTCCACCATGTCTGATCTATATATATGTTAAAAAGTTTAGATGACCAGATCCCTGTTTGAGGCCTTTTGTTTTTGTTATTTGCACCTCTGTTTTTTTATACAGTATTTATTTTATATTCACCCATTTCTTTTCCTCGAGCATTCTTCTCATTGGCTAGGATATAAAGGCCAGATGTGTTTAAATATTTTTCTCTTTGTTCTTTTCTATCCTCTGTCTCGTGATGAATATATTATCTGGATACGATCTCGGTTTTCTATTTTTTTTATTATAGTTTGTGGTGTTCTATTTTTTCTTTTACTACTGTGGAAAAGATTCTTGGTAATGAAGGCATTAAACTGATCCCTCTATACTTATTTGTTGACCTCTTATCACCTTTTTTTGAAAATGGATGACATCTTTGACAGATTCCACTACTCTGGAAACTCATATCCTGCTTCGATTTTATTGAACAACACTCGTATATATCATAGCAGTCCCATTTTTATGTACCCTGGTCCTTGTGCTTTGTTGTTTTTGGCATTTTTAGTACTTTAAATCACCAAAGAAGCACTCTTTTTTTCATAAAACAGGAAATACTTCTGAGGAAAGTTGATTTGGCACGTGTCTTAATATTAGGAACCAATTTATGTCGTACACCGAGGTTCCAGTGTATTAAAGTACATCTGAGTAATTTTTTATCGATGATCTGATTCAACTACTGGAGAACAAATTTTTCATGGCAGCATGGAAAAAATGTTTTAGATATAACTACGACATACATTAACAACCATCACTTACATTGAACAGAATTATTGTTGATGAATATAAATACCTGAATTGATGTGTGTAACTGGAACATGCTTGTGTTAAAAAGTCATAAAGTTTAACAACATCAATTTAACTATATAATTTTTACGCTGTTGAAACCCACATTTACGTAATTCAGTCAGACATAAAATACTGCTTATTTATTTTTATAGCCTTATCATAGTACACATAAGGCAGTAATCCAACCAGCAAAAAGGGCTATACAGGGAGTAATTGTTTGCAATATAAGCGTAGTATAAAACTTTTATTTCTTTTAAGAATGTGGGTCGTAAAGGATTGTCAAATACAAGAAAATTCCTGACTTTCTATAAGAGTTTTTCATATCTTAGTCGCTAATGTTCGATATTTTATAAATATAGAAATATCTTTGCAACACTTAAGAATGCTATATCTTCTTCTTCTTCTTGTTCCTATCCGTTTCGGGTGTTGGAAATCATATTGGCAATCATAACCTTGCTCGCTGCGGCTCGAAACAGCTCCGTTGAGGTTTTCTTAAACCATGTTCTTAAATTCCGCAGCCATGATATTCTCCTTCTACCGGGTCCTCGCTTACCTTTGACTTTACCTTGCAATATAGACTGTAGCAGGGAGTAACGGTGCTGATTTCTCATAATGTGTCCCAGATATTGCAATTTTATGCGTTTGATCGTAAACACAATCTCTGGTTCCTTCTTCATTTTTCCTAGAACTTCCTTGTTCGTGATCCTTGCTGTCCATGATATTCTCAGCATTCTTCTATAAAGCCACATCTCAAATGCTTCAAGTTTTTTAATAGTGGTGTCTGTAAGCGTCCATGCCTCCGCCCCGTACAACAACACAGAGAAAACATAGCATCTCAAATGTCTCATTTTTGTATCAAGGGATATGTTGTGACTTTTGAAGATGGCGCTCATTTTGTTAAAGACCGTTCTTGCCTTTCCTATGCGGCACTTTATTTCCTGTAAGTTGCTCCACTGTTCGTTAATAATAGTTCCCAGGTAACAAGACTGTTTTACTCGCTCTATCTGCGTCCCGTTAATGTATAGATGAGCCCCATTTATATTCTCCTTGCTGATAATCATTTGTTTCGTTTTGTGGGTATTAATGTTTAGTCCGTACTGTTGACTGTACTCGTTAATTAGCCTCTGAAGTCCCTCTAAACTATCTGCTATCACCATGGTGTCGTCGGCATATCTAACATTGTTTACTCTTTCACCATTTAGAAGGATGCCTTCGTCTATTCCGTAAAGAGCCTCGTTAAAAATTTTCTCTGAGTACATATTAAATATCAACGGCGATAGGATACATCCCTGTCTAACTCCACGTAGTATTTTTATGTGATATGTTTCTTCTTCGTTAATTTTATGTATGCGGTCTGATTCCAGTAGAGTTCTGAAATTATTCTGAGGTCTTTGTCATCCAGGTCTGCCTCTTTTAAAATGTTTATCATCTTTTGATGTTGAACTCTGTCAAATGCCTTTTCATAGTCGATCAAGCACGCGTATACGTCGCAGTTAACGTCCCTGCATCTTTGAACCAGTACCTGTACTCCGAAAAGTGCCTCTCTGGTACCCACTGCGTTAATGAAGCCGAACTGTCTGTCCGATATTTGTTCCTCGCACTTCTTATAAATTCTTCCATGGATGACTCTAAGAAAACAGTTTCAACATGTGGCTCATTAGGCTGATTGTTCGATATTCTTCGCACTTTTTAGCCCCCTGTTTTTTAGGTATCGCTATGAATTCTGATTCTAGCCATTTATCAGGGATGATTCCTGTATTGTATATTTTATTGAAGACAGCCGTGATCCAAATTATTCCTTCTTCCTCCAAGAGTTTTAAAAATTCAGCTTCGATATTATCAGGCCCTACAGCTTTCCTGCTTTTCATCCGTTTTATTGCTTCTTCTACCTCGGATTTAAGTATGTCCGGACCCGTCATCCTCTCTGAAAATGCTATATCTTATCGTTCAATATTAGTTGGAATCCAAAATACCTGAAACGTGGTAAACGGCACAAGTTATAGAATTTTTTTAAAAAGCGGCTGTAACAATTACGAAATCTGTGTATTAATCTATCGAACGCAATTTATAATATACTCTAAAATTCCTCGATACTTGAAGAACAACACGATTTTGGGTCTATGTCAGCGGAAGAAAGTCTTCTTCTTCTTCTAATGGCGCTACAACTCTTTGTGAGTCTTGGCCTGCTTAACAATGTTCTTGTATTCTGTCCGGTCGGATACTTTCCTTCGCAACTGCCTGATGTCATGGTTTTAAGATCCTCTCTCCGTCGTCTATCCATCTTTTACGAGGCCTTCCTCTTGTTCTGTTTCCTTGGTGCTTCCATCTCTTGACTACTTTTACAGCTCGATTATCTGGCATTCTTTCTAGGTGGCCAAGCCAGTTTAGTCTTTGTGACTTTACAAATCTAACTATATCTGCGCTCTGCATTAGTTCATCCAGGTTGTGGTTCATTTTAATTCTCCACGAACCTTCGCTGCATTGGGTTGGTCCAAATATCTTCCTTAGTATTTTGCGCTCAAATATTCTCATTTGATTTTCATCAGTGGTTGAGAGGGTTTCATATCCATATGTGACCACTGGTCTAATTACTGTTTTGTAGATTCTCAGCTTAGACTCACGATTCAGTAACTTTTCATTAAGTCTTTGTATGCCTAAAAGCACTTATTACCGCTAAGAATCCGTGCTTGTTAAAAAATTTGCTCGATTATTTATCTTAACGTATGGTTATTTGACTATTTTTATTACGATCATTTGGATCAATGTGCCTGTTAATCTCTAAATACATTTTAATTATTATCTTGTGGGAAATCCATACTCATTATTGTTAAATAGGTAATATTTGTTGGATTCGTTATAAGTACAAAAACAGGATAATATCTTTTAGGAAGTGTATTTATAATTGGATTTAAAATTAATTTTTTTGTTTAAACAACGAAAGAAGAATGATTATGCGGGCGGTATATAGTTTCTATAGTAACAATTTACAAACGTTGAAAATGATTCAAGATCAATTCGGTAATACAGCGATATTTTGCATAAGACACTGAATTTCTTCACAACGGCCGAAAAAAGATACGGAGTCGAATCGTCAAAAGGAACGATTTTGACCAACTCCCTACCGTTTTTACGTGTCTAAATATTCTTCGATTCGTACTCGTAGTTTACACTAATAGCAAGCTCATATTCTATTGTAACTCCTCTTGTAAACATTTCCAATTATACTTGCATAATTATCGTCTACTGAACTGCAAGATTATTATGTCAATTTCGCCTACGTCACACGAGAATTTGATAAATTATAAAAAGGTGTATAAATGTGTAATGTGTTTATTTACAGTTTCCAATAAACGGAACTAGCAACAACGAATTTTTATATTTGTTATTACCTTATTCGTTAAGAAAATAATAAAATGCAAGGTTGTAATATAAGCTGTACTTCAAATCTAATAAAAGTTGCCTTAATGAGAAAAATATTGATTGTTTATTAAAACGTGAAAGCAGTAGCATAAGTAGTAACGTAAGTTATTTTATCTTATTTTGTACCCCTCAATATATTTTGTAGAAGGCGAAGACAAAGCCTCAGACTCTAAGGTAGGTGGAGCAGAGCCCCGCTAGTCGGCTCCCTAGAGTTTAGGGCTCTAGGAGAGGCCGAGGTAGACTGTCCTTTGGTATAAACAAAAATAAAAAAATAAAGATGATCTTAACGAAACTTAACGAAACCATGAGATAATCACTGGAACAATAAAACCAACGCCAGTGAGATGGCTGCCTACTCTGAGCAATATTGCTCCACCAGATCTACGCCCTACAGCAGCATTAGTGAGAGAGTACCAGAAAATTGTAGCCAACGTACAATTACCAATACATCAAGATATCCCAGACATCTCAAAAGAGCACCAGCGACTGAGATCTAGAAATCCTCCAATACGATCTGCCCGAAAAATTGGTAATTCCTATGATATACATAGGCAATGGACAACAAGATGGATGCCAACAGTAGAATCGGACTATATTAAGATATCCACCCCAACTCAGGGTTTCATCGGATCAAATCTGCCCCGGTCCACTTGGGTAAGGCTTAATCGTATACGTACCGGACATGGTAAATGTGCTGATTTGCTGTTCAGGTGGGGTCGTGCAGAAAGTCCACAGTGCGATTGCAGACAATCTAGACAGACCATAAGCCATTGTGTTTCAGACTGCTTGAATCGTGCCTACCGTGGAAACCTCCAGGACTTTGCGGAATGTTCCCCAGAAGCAATTGAATGGCTATGTAAATTGGACATTAATATTTAGTGTCATTCATTCTACCTTTAGTGTTTGAATAATATATTTAATATATATGTATATATTATTGTATTTGTATATTTGTCGTACTGTGAAAGTCCATACGCTAAATAATAATATATATATATATATATAATATATATATATATATTTAATATAAATATACTTTTGTGTTGTCAATAATCTATAACTTTTGTCGTGTTTACATTCAATTAAATGATGTGGCATGTTATTGCCACGAATATGAGTTTAAACTCCGGGGTTTGGTCAATACGAAAGTTTTCGAATAGAACTGCGAAATTCATCTGGAGCGGTCAACCCCCAAGTTCGTAATTTGCACATTTATTGCTTTTTCTCCATTTTCATTACCTTTGCATTTGTTTACACTTTTGGATTGCTATAAAATCAAATGTATGTTTGTGAAATGAGTTAGCGACGAGGGTAAATTTATTGATACACACAACTGATTAGAATTGAGAATTCTGTGTCCACGAGAATGCAAGGTAAACAAGAATATTAAAAGCAGACCAGAGTTTGTGGATAAACGAAAACCTTGGAACTAACCAAAAACGAATTCTGCGTAATTAAATCCCTTTCGGGCCTCATAAAGTTTGCAGTTTCGAAAATTATTGATGTTTGCTTATATTTGTAGCTCTTCAATGGATTTTCCTGTTGATTTTCAAATATTTGTATACACCTAATCAAACAAAGATTCGAAAGCATAAAAAGTGTTTAACTGTTTATTTGAACTTTTCAGTCTGCTTCATGTTCTCCCAAGAACACAGTTTATTCTAGAAAATTGTCAGTTTTGTTACTGAGGTACATCCTCAGTAACAGTTATTTGTCGTGTGGATTTGTGCACCAAGTAATTATAAATTTCTCAGATTTTTAGTGTATCTACGTTGTTCGTTTTAAGTTTATACTGTGGTCCTCCTCATTTACACGGATATATCGTCGGTTTACTGCCAAAACCAGATAAGTTACATTTTGTTTTGTGAATATCAAGTTTAAAAGTTTAAGCCTACAGTAAAACAACTACATGAAAGGAAACATTTAATAACCGATAAAATAACATAGATTGTGGTACTGTGAAGATAATTAACGCCAACAATCGGAAAAAAATTCATAAATGTTCAAGAATTTTTTAAAATTTTATATCTTTGTTTTTCCTTCCCTGTTATCAAGTTGATCGTTTAGTTTTGTACCACCGAGTATCTTTATTCTCAAACTTCTTTCCTTTCTTATTTCTTCGGATTTATATATAGACCTTAACTGCCTGTCACTGCGACCATTTTGTTGAGGTGTATATGGAGCTGAACATTCATGTAATATACCATTTTTCTTAATAAAATCCTAAAAATCACTATTGATATAATTCTCCTTTACCTTGGTAACTTCTTAAAATCTTAATCTTATTACCAGTTTGATTTTCGATCAGTATTTTAAAATCCTTAAACTTGTTGAGAACATCTGACTTGTGTTTTACAAAATAAACAGTGCAATAACCACATCACTACATCTTAAAATAATCTAATCCAGTTGGAGAGGAAAGTTTACTGGTACATACATCTGTGTGAATCATTTCACCTGGTTTGTCTGATCTGCTTCTTGTAAGACTGATTTCCTGGACTGCTTCCCATATTGGCATGACTTACAGAAAAAGTAAGTCCCTTTTTTTGTTTATAATGGCTTTGGCAGTTAAAAAAAAAAAATTCGACGTAAAATACGAGAAACAAAGAGTCAACATCTAGCCAAACAGTTTCATGACATTGAAGAACTTGAAAACAGATACAACACGTTTAACATGTATAAAAAAGTGAAAGAAGCGGCTGGTATCTTCAATAAGAACAAACTGCATTGCTACAGGGATGAACATGGTAAAGTAATATTGGAGGTAGAGGACAAACTTAAAGAATGGGAAAATTACGTCAAGAACCTATTCGAAGACGATAGAAGTAGTTCACCTCCCGATATTACTAACTGCGACGAATCCCTAATAAGACGCTCTGAGGTAATAAAAGCAATACAATCATCAAAAGATGGCAGACCGGTTGGTCCTGATGAAATTTCAACTGAAATATACAAGCTTATAAATGATAGCAATGTTTAGAGGCTATAACTTCGTTTTTCAATACCATTTATACCAGCCGACAACTTCCTAATGGTTGGTCTAATTCATTGTTTATAGCTCTACCTAAAAAGACAACAGCAAAAACCTGTGCTGATTATAGAACCATCAGTTTGTTAAACCATTTATTGAAAATTTTTCTGAAGGTAATACATGGTCGTATCTAAAATAAATGCGAGGAATACCTGGATGACACTTAGTTTGGTTTCCGTAACAGGTTTGGAACGAGAGAGGCACTGTTTGGAATGAACGTACTTGCTCAAAGATGTCGAGATATATCTGTAGACATATACTATTGTTTTATTGACTTCCAAAAGGCATTTGATCGTGTTAAGTACTCTATATTAAACGAAGCTCTAAAAGACATTGGCTTGGACGGTAGAGATGTTCGAATAATTGCAAATTTATATTGGAATCAAAACAACATCAATTTTAGTAGACGGTGACGGCAGGGATGCCTCTTGCCACCCCTGCTCTTCAACGTATACTCCTAAAGAATTTTCAGAAAAGCAATTTCTGAAAAACAAGAAGGAATTCTTGTGAACGGTGAAGTCATCAATAATTTACGATGTGCGGACGATGCAGTACTCCTAGCTTCTAGCCAAGAAGATCTGCAAATACTACTTGATAGTGTCGTTGAGAGTTGTAGGGATCTAGTTAAGTAAACAACAGCCTATAAAACCGTCTATATATGTAAATAATACCAAACTTGAGCAAGTTGATAAAAATCGTTAACATTGGACAGCAATTAAATTGTAACGCAGAAAGTTACGGCGAAATTAGATCTAGGATAGACCAGGCTAGAGCTGCTTTTAGAAGGATGCCCAAGGTGTTATGTAACAGAGACCTAAAGTAGCCATTGAGGATCCGCCTACTTCGCTGCTACGTGTTCTCGGTCTTACTTTATGGTGTCGAATCTTGGACTGTGAATAAAATTGATCTAAATCGCCTTGAGGCTTCCGAAATGTGTTATAGAAGAATTTTAAAAGTTTCCTGGGTGAAGAAGATTCGAAACTCCACAATACTAGAACGTCTCAGCAAGACTACTGAGATCATAAAAAGCATCAAGCAGAGAAAACTGGAGTATTTCGGACATGTAATGAGAGGTCCCAAATATAGGTTGCTACAAAATATCATGCAAGGAAAAATAGCAGGCAAACCGCAGTCCAGGAGGAAGAAGCAGCCCATGGTTGAAGAACTTGCGAGATTGATATGGTTTTAACACAAGCATACTATTTAGTGTGGCAGTGAATAAAATTAAGATAGCTATGATGGTAACCAACGTTCTGAAAGGACATGGTACATGAAGAAGAATATGGGAGCAACCTGGGCACCCAACGAAACCGACTAATTTCCTCATTGTGTAAATTCACCAATTTGAATGACCACCCGCGCTTCAGATCTTATTGCTGTGGATGTTTTGGAAAACTCTCGAAAATCTGTTAATTCCGCTAAAATTTCAAGTACAAAATAAGATATTATATGTCATGTCTTCAAAATCATTTAATTTAAAAAAAATCGTCATTATTCATTTTTAATGTGTCTACAGGAAGCAGGATATAATTTTGAACAGTTAAGTATGAAATATTTTCGAGTATAATGAACTATTACGATTAAAATTAAAAAAGTGATTTCACAAGACTCAATGCTACACGTTTTAGGTAAATATATGATAGGCAACAAGAATTGTGACCTGTTATATTTTTGAGAACAATAGTATAGTAATACGTTGGTGTGCTGAACAGACAAGTTTAACAAGGTTCGTTTAATTGGGTCAAATTGTAGGATTATATAATTCTTAAAACTTGGCAACATTTCTATTAAAAAAGCGTATTTGAGATATAGAAAATAATTCATATAGCTGAAAGGTTATTTTAGTAATAGCTGAACGAACACATGGAAGGCATAATAGTATATTACATAACGAGAGTTGTAAGATGCTTATTACATGCGAGTAAAAAAGTTGCGCGCGAGCCGCGTAGCGGCGAGCGCAGTAATTTTACAAGCATGTAATAATCTTACAACTCAAGTTGTGTACTATACTTTTTCTACCCTTATTTTCGTTTATAAAAATAAAAATTAAATTACCACTATATTTACACTGACAGTTTAATAATTTTTAATCTGTCAAAATAACGTTACCATGGAAACGTTAATTCGTTTCCATGGTAACTCGACCAACTGACTTACGAGGCTTATGTGATATTACACATTTTTATAAAACTGAAGCGTAATTTTTTTTATTACGTGCTAGTCATACTGCAGATGATGATTATGCACCTATGTACTTCTAATAATAATACCCATATACTTTTTTCTTGTGAGAATGGTGAAATTCCAGTTAAATTATTTATAATTAATCGGTAATTAATCGATTTTATCGATATGAGTTGATATTTGCAATAATTACCACTTGATTTCGAAGTATACCTAATATTACGGTGTCAAAGGTTGGTTGGATCCTATAGAATTTACGTTTCAAGTTGTTTATCTTTGTCCTATTTTCAAATCAGTATTTCCAACAAAATACCAAGGAATGTCACTTTGAAACCCCGTTATCCGAACTAACACCAATGTGAATAAATGACATACATCGATCAATAATCAAATGTTATATGAAGAAGATATTACATTGATCCCCTTTTGTAAAAGGAGCATTTCATTTCGAGTGCCACGGTACTTTCCATACTCCATCAATCGTTTCACAAGCTTCTTTAAAATCTATAATCATATTAATATAACTGTACCTATAACTATATAAAATTATATATAACAAGAAACCTATTTCTTCAAAGAAGTACAACAATCATCATTATTTTGGTGCTACAGCCCTTAGAGGGCTTTGAACTTCTCAAGCTTTCTACGCCATTCTGTTCTGTCCCTTGCTTGCATTTTCCAGTTGCCGACTCGATCTTCTCAGCATCTTGTGTTACCCCGTCCATCCACCTCAGCTTTGGCTTACCCCGTCTTCTCATTCCCACGGGTTGCGCTGTTAGAATCATTTTTATCACGTTCGATTCAGGGGTCCGGGCTACCCCTGTCCTGCCCACTGCAGGTGGTTTCGCTTAATAATAGTGGTAATATCTTTACCACCAAGCGTATGCTTGTAGATATTCTGCAGTTCAAAGTTATATCTACGCCTCCATATTCCGTTCTCACAGACCGCTCCGAATATCTTGCGTAGCACCTTTCTTTCAAAAATCGATAGTGCGGATTCATCTGTTTTAGTTAGTGTCCAGTCCATGCCTCTGATCCGTATGTGAGAACGGGGACTATCAGTGTTCTATACATCCTTATACGAGCTTTTTGAGACAGAAGTTTGTTAGATAAGTACTTTAATAGACCACGATAACACCTGTTTGCAATTATTATTAGCCTTTTTATTTCCTCAGATGTGTTATTATTGGGGTTAACCGATGTCCCTAGATATATGACTCTTTGATTGCTTCGAAGTTTTGGTTCATTGATGATTAATTCTGCGTCAACATTTTCAACTTTGTGTTTGTGTTAGTCGCCATGAATTTGGTTTTATTTTGATTTATATGTAACCCCATTCGTCCTGCTGCTGCTACTAGCTAGGTTAGGATTTCCGCAGTTCTCGCCCTGGTTCGTGTTATAATGTCCTCGTCGTCTGCATATGCTAGAATTTAGACTGATCTGTTAAAACATTGTTCCCTGCTATCTAAATTAGCGTTCAGTACAACTTTTTCTAAGGCGACATTAAAAAGCTGACACGCCAGCGCATCTCCCCTCCTTAACCCCCTATGTATTTCAAATGGGGTTGACGAGTCGTTTTGAATTTTTACTGCTGAAGTACAACAAACCTATCTCAAAATTCGGTTCGGTATTGTCTTAATATTTCAGCAAATCTGGTTTTCTTTATCTGCAAGTTACTTCGTTAATATCAGAGCTTCGTCTGTGTTTATTTTATTATCGTACCGCCTTAGAATTAAGTAATGTATCTTAAAAATTAACAAAAACATAAACCATACTCAAACATGTATGAAAAAAGTTGAATTAAGTGCTTTCCAATATAAACAATATTTTTTTTTGCGTTCATTACAAAACGGTTTTCCGATGCGCGAAACATGGAAACTCAAAGTTAATTCCGCAAACTTCCAATGGTTGGCGTTGTAATTTGTATGTCATTGTCAAAGCACATTCCGCTCAAACTCCTCAACTTTGTGTTTTTCTTTGATGATCGTTATCTAAATGACATTATTCATTAGCCTTTTCACAGCTAGTCTAGTTTATCACTTAGTGGTATGAAAAATATAGTATAGCCTATTCTCAGACCTATCGAATACACATACATTACAGCCGTTATGATAACCTCGATTTAGGCTCTCGTCTCTTCAAGGAAGGGTCTGTTTGTGGCTGAAAGTTTTGGTAGAAGCTAGGTTTGGATGTTTGTTAGTTCACAGTACTCGCTCAGTTGAGTATGTTGTCAGTGACGTAAGAATTTTATGACCCTGTAGTTTGTACATTGTTTAAGCAGGTACCATTATACTGCTCATTCATTTATATAACATTTCTATAATTTTTACTAAACAAATATGTTAGCTAACTTATTTCTGTCTTTACTAACCCTATCCACATTTCCCCAGGGATGTCATCTGGTCCAACTGTTTCACCTTTTGAAGTGCTTGGGTAGAGGTGACTTTTGGCCCATTCCACTGCTATTTTTTCAGATCTATTGTGGTCCTCTAGCCCTAGATTACATTCTCGAGACTGAACCTTCCATGTAGCTATTTGCCGGTGGTTTTTTAAGAACCAGGCTGTCACACTGACATAAAATGTGCTTTGCTGTTTTTTCTTCTAGGTGTCGAATCTACGTTACTATGCCGTATTAGCTAGACATAATAGACTGTTTCTGTCTTTGTCCTGGTGAATTTCTTTACCATTCCAGAGATTTTTTAATTGTCCTTATACCCTCGTGTCCCGGTACTCAGGCTATTGTAACCTGCTACGGTCTCCTAGTTTATTTAAGGCAGCCACACAATCCATACCTACTTAGATTTGACTCTACAGATGTGACATCCTTAGATAGACCCCTTGGACTCCCTTGCTTTGGCCCTACTATACCGACTCTATACCCTCCGGTGTTTTTGAGGCATCCGTGTATCAGGTGGGTAAACGGATGGCTCATGAGTTGTCATGGGATGTCCCATTACAATATCCTGCTTTTAGCTTCTCGATTAGCTTTCTATTGTCAGTACTATGCGCCTGGCTTAGTGCTTTGGTGCAATCTTCTCAATTTGCTATTAACAATCCCTTACTATTAAATTTTTTCTTCTGCTTAGATATGCCTTCTATCTTTGACGCATTGAATTAAACTACTCCATTATTGAAATGTCTTTTCTGTTTTTTATATTTCATTTACCTTATTCGTCTTCTTTTCCCTTACTACTTTTTCATTTGGAAGGAAAACGATTGGAAGCAATTTCAATTTCTCTTTCATTATATATGAATAAACAATGTTTCTGCAAGTTCCCATTAACTAGAACATGTTTTAATACACTGTTGACCTTTAAAGGTAAATATTAAATTAACACGATATAAAAATAATTTTTCCAGTCTCAACGAGACACTCTGTAACGCTATATTACATATACAATCCCATATCATGAATATCTCAGTATTCATTTATTACTTTCTGATAAATACTAATAATATAAGTTCATATATTGAAAAATTGTATTTGATCTAAAATGGCGTCGGATAAGTATTACAAAATGATAAAATTAATTATGTGATTCGTGTGTGATAGCACACTTTTTACTTACTAAGCAAATGTTTTCTTTCGTTTTAAGTAAAGTCAATTTGTGCAGACTAGACATAAGTCGTCGTCAGTGCTCGTTATTTCTCATATATCTTACGATTGATATAAAAATTTCGTTTAGTTAGTAAACGAGTGGGTTCGAGTTCGACTACGAGTATCGCGGACTGTTACCGGCCGAGTGCAGTGCAGTGCCTGCTTAACTAAACCCTCGTGCGTTTGTGTCACTTTCAGAATTATTCTCCATACCTTAGTAACTTTAACCTCAATAGTGTAATGTAAGTATAAAAAACTACCTCTCTCTTACGATCTAAGAGATTTTTCAAATTAAAATCTTCGGAAATTTTAAATTTTGATGAACAGTAAAATTTTCCCTTCGGTTTAGTAAATAGTTAAAGCAAATTTAATTATCAATATTGATATGTGGGTATATGATAAATTATAAAGACTTAATCCTAGACATCGTTAATCTATTACCTAATTAACATTTCATATCCAATAATATTATTTTAATATGTATCGTAATAGAAACTTTAGAATATTTAACAAAAAATGCCTATCTTCTCCATTTTTATGATCGCTCATTTTCTTGTATAAAATATATAAATTAAAGCCATATTTTTGAATTCCACAGAATTTTACACATATTATATTGTGACCACAGTATCTGAAATATTTTTAACTCACTCATCCAGTTTTCTGCTTCAAAAATCGTTATTAGTCTTTGTTTTTGACTGATCAAGATATTCTCTATTATCAATCAATACAACTTCTCTATTGTTAGATTAAAAATTGAATATTGGAGTTTCTTTAAGGTTTCAAATTATTTGTTTGTCTATGCTGGTAACTTGTATATATGGTGTTATCTGTATTTACTTTTGCCAGATTTGCTAATTTCTTTGGCATCAGAGTTTTGTTATCTTTCAGTGTGTCTAAATAAAGCTTTGTGTTACCATCTTTTCTTATTGATTGACACAGTCAAATTGTATTCATTTGTTATTCTTTATGGTGATGTTTCACTTAAATTCTTTTTTCTTTAACCAAATACTACACCATATATGTACCTACTGTGGTATAGTACATTGAGTTATTGTATTTAATAAACTGTTCAAAAGTACTTTTTCCTTCACTTTTTTTCATCCTTTTCTTTGAACCAACATTTTAATATGTTCATATCAGATACATCTTATTGGATCTTTTGCATTCCTTTTATGATTGACTGTTTACATATTTTCTGTTCAGAGCTGGTACTTTCGCTTTGAACTTTGATAACCACCAAGTTGCTTTATTCTCACTCAATAACCATATTTAAGTAAATTGTTTTTGGACATTCTTTTATTTTCCAGCACATGGTCCGTATACAAAGTATTTATTATAGATAATTTCTTCACAAATTCTATAACCAATACCTGTATTTTGGACATTCTGTTGGTTTTAAAATGATCTATATTAAACTATGCATACGTACATATACATATCTACCACAAAACCTCTCCAGGTACTTTTATGCTTTTACAAGTTCAATGAATAGAAATAGAATATAATTTATTTAATCAATATACAAAAATAGTTTTGTTTTTGACAAGTCAAAGGAATAGTTACAATACATATAAAAGATAATTTTTGTATTTAAACATTACAAACATGTATATATTTAATATTAACAGTTAAAAAAAAACGACAAACACACTTTGTGGAATTATAAAAAACATGAAATATAATTATAATACGCAACTACCCTGACCAAACTAGTACTATTGTGTAAAATGCTGTACTTGGGTACTCCGTTTTTGAATAGAAAACAATGTTTCAAAAAGTGTGATTTGATTTTAAGCTTAAACGATAACAAGTGAAGACTTTTTACTTCATTCGGCAAAAAATTATACAAACTAACATCAGTCGAATTTTTATGCTCTTTGTCAACCTAAAACGTTGTGCTAATAGCATCTCTAGATCTTGTATCGTGATCATGGATGTTGGAGTTTATGTTAAACTTACCTTTGTTGGCATGAATTTCAATCAGCGTCTCATATATATACAGTGAAGGTAGTAGCATAATACCTAAATCCAGAAATAAAGGTTTACAGTGTTCCCTATACTCTGCTCTTGCAAGTATCCTCACTACTCTTTTTTGTAATTTAAAAATTTGATCTGCGTAAGAAGAATTACCCCAAACAGTTATTCCGTACTGTAAATGGCTATGAAATAGTGCAAAGTAGCACATTCTAAGGGTATTTTCAGGAATCCTATAAACTAAGTTGCGTATTAAAAATATACTTGTAGCAAGTCTAGAACTTAAGTAATCTATATGAGCACTCCAATCCAAATTATCGTCTAGAAAGATTCCTAATAGTTTATAAGATATACTTCCAATCAGAACTAAAAATCATCCTTTAAGGATCAGTTGTAATATTTTATATCGACTTCCCCTTACTATATGTCCCAGATGAGACATTTTTCGATGTTTAAATAGTCTTTAGAAATAGGTCTATATCTTTGTTGGTGTCCTTAGTACTTCTTCATTAGTTTTCCTTGCTGTCCAAGGTATCTTCAGCATTCGTCTATGAACCCACATTTCCAATGCTTCAATTTTGTTCATGATCGATATTTTTAGCGTAGATATACAATCAGTCAATTGGCTTTGTTGAACAGGCTTCCAGAGAGAAAAAACGTCTGAGTACTAGAAATATATCTTTGACTGAAAGATCTAGTACATAAATTACGAAGAAGAAAACAAATATGAAACTCGAACGTGGTGAAATTTACAATGGAATTATTTAATTATAATCTGAAGTTTGCGGCCAACATAAACTTTAACGGAAAATATATTATTTTCATGATATGCACAAGAACAACTTTTACTGGGTTTTAACCACATGTCAGTAACATTGTTTGAAGGTAATAGTAATATTGTTTGAAATATAAAATTACTGGTTAAGTTATTAACGTATACATTGAGATAAGTACGTAATTGCGTATTGTTTTATTTTATTGGCAACAAAACGCGTTATCCTATTGGAATAAATCATCTCTGAGACGGTAAGCTTAGAAAAACACGATTCGATGCACCAGCTAAAGATGCAATAATAATTATTTTGTAAAATATAATAATACATTCATTGACATCTTTCAATGAGCTCAACTCAAACCACTTTCATTACTACTACCCAATACTACTACACCCAGTTCTACTACATCCATTCTTATAAGTTGACCTGCCACCGTAATTTTTTTATTTTATGCATAATTTGGTTTAGAGGGTTCTATCAACTCGTGCTTGAACCGTATTCTACACATACCATTGTCACACATACGTCCCAATATCCTTTCAAAGTATTATAAGGTTTATTGTTTTTTCCGCCATGATCCATGGATCCAAACACCTACAACAAAAATAAGTATGCTTTGTTCTTTTAAAGGTGCCTAATTTCAAGTGATGTTGGTGATCACATTGACCCATCTTGTTCTATTCACAGCAGTTTGAAATAGATCAGTTGACGTTAGACCACTTGTGAAGTCAGCTGTATTTATTCCTTATTCTTTTATATTATTTATTGTTTTATGCTTTATTAGCAAGCATTATCCGTTTTCGTATTTCCTTTTCCTCTCTGTCTTCCTCGATTATCTATACGCCTAGGTATGTTTTACCACTTCAATATTTGCGTCGTCTATTGTCAAATTTTGCAAGTTTCGTTGTTTCTTTGCTTTTATTAGGTCTTTAGTTTTATCTACGTTGACGGATATCCCTATTTCTTTCGCATTGTGTTGCTCTGTCCTCCTTTCCCATTTTACGCAAATGATATTGAACATGTGCAGACAGAGCCCAGTGGGATCTTAAATAAATGTCCTTAACCTCGCGAACAACATATCTTAACGTAAGATAGCTAGAATAGATAATGCACCAACAGCTGACAAGGAGGAACAAGAAATAGAAGACTTCTACGAGCAATTGAAAACAATAATATCGCGACTTCAATGCCAAAGTGGGCAAAGGAAGTGTGGAGAGTTGTGTTGGAATGTATGGATTGGGAGAGCGAAATGAGCGTGGTGAAAGACTAATTCATATGTGCCAAATAGAAGAACTGGTAGTAATGAATACAATGTTTACACGGCTCTACATGTGGAAAGCTCCTGGAGACAACAAAGATAGAATTATAAAGAAATCAGATAGATTACATCTTGATAAGGAACATGTACAAGAACTCTATGACAGTAGTAAAGACTTACCCTGGAGCAGATGTAAACTCGGACCACAACCCAGTAGTAGCAAATATGAATGTAAGATTGAGAAAAACATTAATGAAAATATCTGGACCACAAATATCCATTGATAAACTAAGAGAACCAAATACATACCAAGAAACTCGAAATAAAATAAATCAGAGTATCCAAGAAATGAAACAACAAATTAAGAACACTACAGATATTGAAACAAAATGGAAGAATATAAAGAACACAATTGAGACTGTGGGACGGAAAACATTTACAAAAGCTGCCAAACAAGAATGGATGACACAAGAAATTCTCGAAAAGATGAACGAAAGAAGAATACATAAAATCAAAGATAAAATAAACAACTAAAACAAAATAAAACAAGCTAAGGAAACATGGATGTCCATTAAATGTCAAGAAATTGAGGAATGTGAGGCAAGGTATGACACTTTCAACGCCAATAAGAAGGTTAAAGAAATGATTTCAGAAAATCGTAACAAACCAATCGGGATATTAACAAATGCAGATGGTACCACTATAACGTGGTACCACTCTTATTCAACGTCTACAGTAGCTTTATTGGATATTGTGAAGGGTATTTTGGTCAACGGAAATAGCAGTAAAATATTAGATATGCGGACGATAAGGTCATATTTGCAAATGACATGGAAGATCTACAGTACATAATACAACATGTATACAATGCATGTGAAAGGTACGGCAAATGAATCTCAAGAAAACGAAATCAATGGTATTCTAAAAAAAAACCACAAAATGTAGATAACCTGATCATCAATAATAATATCGAAAGAGTAACAACATATAAATATTTAGGAACGTGACTAACCGAAGAGGGAGATCAAACAAAAGAAATCAGATCTAGAATAGAAATGGCAAGAAACACGTTCATAAAATTGAAGCATGGCATTGAAGTACGGCATGGAAGCGTGGACAATAAAACAGTCTGAAATCAAAACAATTAACTCCTTCGAGATGTGCTACGGGAGAATCCACAGAATATCGTGGACTGAACACCGTGGTTCTGTTGCAGCTCATTAGAATTATTCAGAAGCGCTGCCAATAAATTTGAAATAGCGATGATGATTTCCAACCTCCGATAGGAGAAGAAACCTGAAGAAGAAGAAGATAATACTCATCATTTGCAACATATGTTATTTTTTTGTTTTCTCTGAACCAGAGGAAAAAAATTTTCAGTTATATAATTTATTTTCCAATAAATTTTAATGCTGAATCCGTTATCAGTCTTTTATGAGTTTTGGTTTCAATACAGCGCCTAAACGATCGATTTAAAAAATGTATTCCGATCCTATTAAATAAAAGTATATTATCAAGAAATTGCAGCCATCCTTGTCAGTTTTGCTTTATATATTTATGTTCAAGGTTTGGAAAATGACCGGTGTAAAAATTAGTCATACGAATTAAAAAGCAATACTTGATATGAAGAATCTATTTGAATGAACAATTAATTAACTGAAGAACATTTTTATAATTTCACACTCTTGTAATATTTCCTTGTCATTAAATTAGATAATTAACTTAAACACAGTGAATACGTTCAACACTGACGTATTTTTTGTTTCTGTTGCAGCAAATTACCGAGTGGACCTGTTCAAACGTCATAGAATGGATGGCGGCCGTTAATCTTTATAACTATGCTGATGTCTTCAGATGCAAGGATGTCAAGGGCGCAGATTTAATCAATCTGGATAGAGATAAGCTAGTTGTAAGTATTATATCTTTCAATATAAAGATAGGAAATAAGGTGTATAGTTTTCGTCTTATTTTTGAAGTAGTTCTGTTAGTAGTCCTGATATACTTCTGATATCCTACTACTCGTGGTAAAGTTCATATTAGACTTCGCGTCTACATCAATTATTTTAAAGAAAGACAAAGAAAGACAGTTGCCTTCGCGTGTTGGTTTATACGTATTTCGTCGTAGTAGGAATCATCAGAGCTACTCTGCAGAAGTCCTGAACGTGAAAACAAATATTTTCCATCAAGAGGAAGTAATAATAAAATAACTTTATAAAGATACTACGGCGCTAAGAATAAAATCAAATAGTAGAAATCCAAAGATTTCTTGGTTGTCGAAAAAAAATTAAGATTTTTGCGTAAATCTTAGGATAAATTATGAAGTTATTTTATTATTACTTCCTCTTGAAGGAAAATATTTGTTTTTACGTTCAGGGCAGCTGCAGAGTGGATCTGATGAGTTCTGCTAGGACAAAATATGTATAAGCTAATAAGCAAAAGCATTATCCGTGAAATCACATCTTAACTGTCTTTTTTTATCTTTTATTTATTCCTTATGAGTCTAAAAACCAGTTGCCAAAGGTTCTTGCTTAGATGAATCGATATGTCATGGAATGCAATTTTAGATTCCAACGTCGGTCCTTTCATGGTCTGTTTTGCTTTGTAAATTGTAAAAGGCACTGAATTTTGGTTTCGACAACCAAGAAATCTTCGGATTTCTATTTTTTGGTTCAATTGTTTTATTTTTTGGGTTTATGGGAGACTCCAAAGGGTATTCCTGGGTATTTATGTGCTGGTGATGCTCTGTTAGTGGGTCCTCCTAAAACATCTGAAGAGAACTGATGTTAAAAAAGGCTTAAAATTTAAAAATGTGGTAATTTTGGTTAAACAAAAATTTTGGAAAATGAATAGGCATTAAGATTAACATTACTGAACAATGGACAGATAAATGGAAATTCTTACCGATGGAGTTCGAGCAACATGGATGGAATGCACATGTACGAGCTGGTACAGGGTTCCAGAATTCTGGAATGGGAAGAAGAATGAATGGAAAGTGTACAAAAAACCAATTAGCTGAATTAAAAACAAACCTAAATTGACCCATTTATTCTGTTGTGGTGAAAAAGTAAATTTTTTTCCAATACCTTTGGTATTTTATACGATTAGTCCCAGAAAGAAGGTATTTGTTAGAATTAAACTGAATTAACTTGCGGTTAATTATGATATTTAATGAAGTAAACTGTGAAGCAAATTATTTTTACGTTTTTCTTACTGTGAAATTCTTTTTGCGTTTTAATAAGATTCAGGAATTGGAAATATTTTTTATAGGTAACCTTGATGCATACATTCTATATATATATACGTTACTTTTTTGGTACTTAAGTTAGTGTATGTAACGATTCAAAATTAATTTATATAGAACACATCGTATTCATTTTTTAAATCCTTAATAATTCAATTATTAAATAAACTAGGTTTCATTCGGGTTTTTACTTTTTAAAGTATTAATTACTATTTAACTGGGAATAAGCCACAATTAAAGGTAAAAATATGTTTATTGACGTTTCAATTTCAATTTCGGAAATCGTTCTCAAAATACAAACAGTAAATTGATTTTAAAGTATTTATACTATTATATATTTATTATTTCACTTCTTTACTACAAGGAGTAGGAACTTATTATGTTTCGACATCAAAGAGGAGATATCATCTATCCTATGGCTCTAGAGCCCAATTTGAAAACCCTAGCTTCTCCCAGCAAACCTCCCCATCGTTACTATTTGTAGCCATGCTCTTTCAAAGGAGATTTCTTACGTCCTCATCCACATTAGCCTCCCATCGCTTTCTCGATCTTCCCCTTCTTGGCTTCATTCGACAGATTTTGGAAGTACGTTTTCGTTGCCTGGTATGGGCGCTTATCTTTGCTATAGCTATCTACGCTGCAGAAACGGACCACCAAAAAGTCCAACTCACGACGTATAATGGCCTTTGAAATGTGGGTATATCGTAGAATGATACGCGTACCCTGGACAGCACACCGCCCAAATATCTCTATATTAACACAACTCGACGACATAGTGATTATAGCGAGCACATTCGAGGAACTGCAAATTATGTTGGGGAAACTAGCAGCCAGCTCCAATATGTCTACCTAAAAATGAATATGAAAAAACAAAAATAATGACAAACACAGATGACCCCAGACATATAACTATAAACGGCAGTGAGATAGAACAAATCCAGGAATATATCTACTAGGACAAATCCTGAGACTTGACAAAGAGAACCAAAGTGCGAAAATTACTAGAAGAACAAGACTAGCATGGGCAGAAAAGAAGGTGTAAAGAGATTATTGGTTGAAGGCAATGTAGATGGTAAAAGAACCCGAGAAAGAAAGCCACTCCGATGGTCAGACCAAATAAAGAGCACCACCGGTTACTCTCTGTCTAGGGCCACGCTCTGGAGAGAGAAAAACGGATAGCACGTTGAATACCATAACGACATCACATTCTAACGAAGGATAAAGGATAGAGGGGAGTTTTCTTCCATTCTGAATACATTGAAGTCCATTGAAGACGCTGTTGGCGTACATACTGAGAGGATGTTTTTTTATAATATATACATATTATATATTTCATAATTGCATCTGATTTGCCACTTGTTCTGATTCGTAGGACCTAGTATTCATCTCACTACCTTGCTTTCAAATATGTCCATGCGGTTTACAGATTCTTGAGTGAATATCCAAGTTTCACATCCATAACTCACTATGAGCCAATAGTATTGACCACGTAATAGCTTACAAATATCTACGGCATGAGATTCGCTTAGGCCGAGATAATCAGACAACTGAAATACAAAGAAGGATAGGTCTCACATGGGCTGCCTTTGGTAGATTGAAGTAACATTTTCAAGTCGATTATTCCAGTTTGTTTAAAAAGAAAGGTTTTGAACCAGTGCGTTTTACCGGTTCTTGCATATGGTGCAGAAACACTGACTGACAAAAAGAACAATAAATAAAATAAGAGTTACACAACGCGTTATGGAAATATCAATATTAGGCATTACCATCAGAGATAAAGTACCAAACCTAGAAATAAGAAGAACAGGAGTCACAGATGCAGTTGAAAAGATAGCCAAGGCTAAATGTGTTGTTAGATTAACAGATGATAAATCGACCAGAAAGATTCTGGGAATGGCGACCAAGGCAAAAGGCATATCGAAGCAGAGAACGACCACCGACTAGATGGGCGGATGCTATCAAGCGCATCACCACAAACTGGATGCAAGAAGCTCAAGATAGAAATAGGTGGAAAATTTTACGGGAGACCTACGTTCTGCAGTGGACAAATATAGGCTAATTGATGATGATGATGATGAACTCACTATCGGTTGGATTATGGTGTTTTAGATTCGTAACCTAGTCCTTTGATGTACGTCTAGTGATTTAAATATCTGGTTGAAAGAGGATATGCCACTATATTTGTTTTATGATGCATTGCCTAGTGACCTTTTTTAGTTCTTTGCTTAGTGGTCCTATGGATTTAGTTTTATTTAATCGCATTTTATTAGTGATATTTGTGTTTCAGCACATACTTTGATAGCTTCGTGCAAATATATAAGTCGTTCTTTTGATCTCTGCTCTACTGACCCTCATTTGCTAATGTTTGTAAATAATTTCTGTGGATCTCCGCGTTCTCAGCCTACTTCAAATGATCTGTATTGTGTATGAATATTGTAAAAAATTGCATTACGTTTTTTTGTGTAACAGTTTAAATTTTATACTTGTTTTCAGGCTATGGGAATAAAAGACGAGTTCCACCAAAAAGCCATACTATCCTGTGTTGATGAACTTCTCAAAAAGCCAGAGATATGCCTAACGTTAAGAAATATTGATGTTGAGGAAGCCGCATCGTCCACAGGCACAAACTACACACATAATTTGACACAACATAGCTTTAGTACCCTTGAAAGGTGTGATAAATGCAACAAATATCTTCGAGGTCTTCTTCATCAAGGTTTTATATGTCAAGACTGCGGACTCGTAGCTCACCGAACTTGCGCAGCAACTGATCTTCCGTCTTGTACTCACCGTCCAATGGATGATAGATCCCATTTCATTCAGTTCAAATCGTTTTTTGGTCAGGGACTCTGTTGCCAGTTCAGCCTTACTGAAAGTGCAGCACCTGATCTTCTCATCTACTGCGCCGATGAACTTGAGAAGCGCGCCCAAAGTAATGAATCTCTCGAGCTGTATAATTTGTATTGCGCTACCCCACCGGCAGATCAACTTTTATCGCTTGTTAAGAAGATTGAAGAAAATCCCAATGACATGAACCTATCGGAATTCAGTCCTGTCTCAATTGCCGGCGTTTTTAAGAAGTATTTACGAGAATTGCCAGATCCTCTGATCCCGGTGCAATGGTACGATAAGTTCCTAGAAGCATCAAGAAAAAGAAACGATGAGGAATGTACGTCCATATTGAGACAGTTGGTGGAAGAGCTACCGCCTCATCACAAGTCCACTCTTAGATTCATTATGGGTCATTTGTGCAGAATATGCCAACTAGAATATGCTAGAGGAAACAAGAGTCCTCCAACTGTATTAATTCAAGTTATGTGTCACATTTTCTTGAGACCTCCGTGGGAACGAATTATGTAAGTATGAATACGAAGAACACTCTTCGATTTAGCTAACAATATCATAACTACCACTTTTATTTTGTTATTACTAAGAACAGGATTTTAGTATTACTTTAAAAAGCTACACCTAAGCCACCAACAAATGATCGTAATTGTTTATTATAATTAACTTAACGAGTTTCTAGTAACATTTTTGTTACAAAATAGTTTTGTGGATGCGACCGAAACTGTCTGTGTTCTGTTCTAAGTCACCTGGTAATTTTTTCTCGTGAAGATTTTTATGTTTTGTTGCATATTCTAATATTATTTCGTTTATGAATGATTCTCCTGGACATATTTCATTTGAATATCTTCTCAATTTTAGATCTTCTAAATTGTTCATGCAATCGTGTTCGGGTACGGTTCTGTTCATTCTTTTATTTATTGTGGAAAGTTTCTTAACCAAACATAACCAAATTTAAATTTACTTATAGTCTTGATAAGGTAATATAACCTTTATTGACTTATCATAATATACGCAAATTTTGTAAATACTCTTTGACCTTTTATATAAATTTATATAATCTTTTTGTTTCTTTTGGATTTCTGTTGATATTAGTCATGTGCAGAATGGAATATGAGTACATTTTATGTTTTTGTATTTATTTAGCGGAAATTAATGATAATACAATGGATTCGGCAGCTAATAAGTTAGCGTAAAGGTAGTCTTCTTCCTTCTAGTGTCTTCTTTCTACTTAAAACTCTGTCTGTCGTTGTTGAGAATAGTATGTAGGCAGAAAACGGAACTTAAAATTTTTTCTTATTGGGTGTTTAATGTCTCGACATCAAACAAGACCAAACAATCTTAACCCAATATTCTCATTCTTAATTTGATCCATTTTTGTCAATCCCCTCATCTATCTAATTGTTTGCATTCCCGCCACATCCATTAGTTGTTTCTTTTTTTTTTACTGAAATTTTCTTTGCAAAATTAAAACTATATTTTTCAGAATAATAATTGAGTCAAAAATGGTCTGTAATTTTTATCTATAGTTTAAAAAATTTCTAAATTATATGTATAATAATCAAGGTCGTACCGTTTTTTCTGTCATCACTATCTATTATCCTCTTTATGAGCTGTTGCCCTCTAGTTAAACAAACGTGCTAGGAGTATCTCTTTCTCTCCAATGGCACTACAGCCCAAATTGAGCTGACCTTTGCCTTCCTTTTGATCTTTTGCCCTCCAGTTTACTAACTAGCTCTCTTTTCGGTAATCATTCGGCCTCCATTCTCACTACATGACCAGCCCGTCGAAGTCTCTGAAGTTTAACGAATTCTGAGATCGGTATCTCTTTGAACAGTTAATAGAGTTCATGGTTGTACCTCGATCTTCATACTCCTTTTTCGTTAATAGGTTCAAATATCTTCCTTAGGACTTTTCTCTCAAAGGATTCCAACTTTCTTGTTGTATTTTCTGTTATCATCCTCGTCTAGCATCCATAACACACTATTGGTCTAATAATAGTTTTGTATACCCAGAGTTTCAGTCTCCACAGAAAAATAAGCTTTGTTTACATTTGAATTTCTGGTTCTTATGTTCATTATTCTGTTCATCCCATATCAGGACAATGCAAGTGCTCACACTGTCCAAAAGAAAATAATAGAGTTTTGTAGCTTCAAAACATCGAATTGTTACACCATCCACAGTATAGCCCCGACCTAAGTTCCAACGACTTCTTCACGTAATATAAAATATACTTTAAGTCTATATATTTTTTTTTCTTAATGGCTATATCCAAAACTAAAGACAACCCTTGTATGTAAACAAAAACGAAAACTCAAGCATTTTTGTTCATAAATTATAGAATTTCAATGATAAATTTTGATTGGAATTTGATAGAGTGAATTTAGGCCATTGTCAGATTGAGAATTTACGATGACATTTGTCATTTGTCAAAATTAAACAATTTTCGCTGTTACATTTATTTGAAATTAAATAATACAATTTAGTTATCTGAACTCATTTGTATACAAGTATAGAGTGGAAATAATGGTGAAAATACATTAATAAACAAATAAGCAAAATCGGTGCTATAACCTCAATTACAACTGATATTTGAGTTTTCGTTCTAAGATATTTCTCTTGCGTATAACTAGTCTTGCTTCAACGAAATAAGCAGGCAGACAGACAACATAATTCAAATCACTCCTTCTGGTATTTAACCAATCCATAAGTGATACCAACGTGTATGAAAATATCCCCATTACAATTGTTCTATTTACAACGACGATCCGAATTACATGAAACCAACTTGTAGTTAGTCTAAATTTATTATTGAAATGTAGGGTTTTGCACTGAAGCCAAGAATGCTGACTTAACAATTCATTACACAATACTTATCTAGATATCTATAGTTTTGGAATTCTAATAAAAAATATTTGTTTAGTTCTCAATGAATCGGTAAACTCCTTTTAAATCATTTTGTGAGGTACTTGTATAGAATACTGTCTGATCGATGAAATGTTTGCTAAATTTATACATCCAGAAAATGTATACCTAGGTATATACACCTAGGTATTGGAGAATAATCCTCCAATGTAGAATATCATTATGAAACCTCATTGTTACTTAAGATCTTTATTTTCAAGACTCTAATATACTTTTCTTCTTAAATTGACGTCCTCATAAGTTTTAAGTTTATTGATTGATATTTTTTCCATTGTCTGTTTTGTTGTGTCTTAATCAGCGCATAATAAAATCCAAACCGAGCTCTTAACAGCTATCAAATAGACTTTACTTTACTTTTACTTTCTGCCCAATATCGGGCTACGTCTACACCCTTTGTATTTGCGAGCCATAAATCATCGAGGGTGCCCTGTGATGGGCAATGTCTGCATACTCTCGGGTGCTCCACGTTCTATATTTCCCCACATTCACAAAGTGCCTCGCTATCTGTCTTGGTGCCCCATTTAATAAGGTTCTGTTTTACAGGGGCAACACCTGTGCGTATGGGGTTGAGTGTCCGCCAGGTTCTCCAGTTCAGGTTCATTCCATTAGGTCGTTCTGAATGTAGGGGGAGCAGTTCGGGTGTTTCGACGTTGACATTTCTCATAAACATTTTCCTTGATTTAAGTCGGCTGATTCCTGGTGGTTCGTCAAACCTGTATAATTGGTGCCTTTCATCGAAAGTTTGCCCTTCTCCACATATTGTGAGGCGCATCTACGGTCGTCTGGTGATGCGAATCCAGCTACCCGGTAGAGGGGGTTGAGGGTAGGCTTCATACAACCAGTAATTATTCTACATGTTTCATTTAACGCCGTGGTTTTTTGGCTTCTCCATCTGCTCTTCTTTCCATTTAGCACAACGTAGAAGCGTCTATTAGACAACATGATCTAATGATAATTACCAGGTCATACTCAAGCACAGTGTTATAGATCTTAGTTAGCAAGGTTCTGTGGTTTATCGTATCATAGGCCACTGTGAGGTCTATCAAGGCTACTCCCACTATCTCTTTCTGCTCAAATCCCTCCTCTACGTATTCTGTTAGGTTCAGCACTTGGCCTGTGCATGATTTACCTGGTCTGAAGCCTGCTTGTTGTGGGATAGTTTTGCATCTAATGTTTCCTGAATGCGGTTCAAACTGATTCGTTCATACAATTTATACAAATGCCATAGAAGAGATATTGGACGGTAGCTACTCGGTAGTTCAGGGTCTTTCCCAGGTTTCAGAAGGGCTACTACTTTTGATTTACGCCACAGTTTTGGAGTCTTTTAGGTAGAGCGACATATCTTAAATAGATCGAGCACCCATTTTCTCGCTTTTTGCCTGAAGTGTTTTATCTGCTCTGTTAGGATTTGTCCACCCCAGTTGATTTTCCATTTTTCACACAGCCCAAACCATTTTTGAGCTCTTCGATGGTAAATGGGTTTCGCAAGAGAGTTGTTTCTTGGTCTTGAGTTCTTATAATCTTTGGCGTTTTGCCATTAATCTATCAAATAGAGAAGAGATTGTTTATTGAGAGATGAAAGATATGAGCTACTTGGAATTAAAATAGAGGGACAAAAGTTAATGGGAAAACGACAGGATTTATGGTTAAAGGATCCTAAGAGATGGTCTTTCGAGGTTAGACAGCATTAAGATAACCTTTGCTCACGGAATGTCAATCCTTTATTCAATGTTCTTAGCCATAGTAGCCGTATTAGCAAAAAATGGGGCACTTGTTTTTGATTTTCATAAAAACTTAGGTAGAAATAATGATTCGTCTGTTCCAGTTCATTTCAATCTTGTTCTCACTGGGGAGATTGCGTACCAATTACCATCTCATTTCATGGGGCATCGTTTAGGCAACATGAGGCATGAGAAGGGTGTTCCATCTAGGAATTGTCTGATGATTTTTAGTTTATCGTGAATATGTGTTTGCGTCTGCCTCATGTTCAGTCAACAAATAATTCTAGCTGTACAATTTTTTTTCTTCGAATGTTTGTGTTAATTTTTAATTACTCGGAAGTGTTCGTGTCAAGCTCGATAAAGTATTTCACATCGATAATTTCAAAACAGTATTTTTTGTGTGTCTCCAACGGGCTGTTGTTTACATCAATTCACATCTCTTCCGATTAATCCACCCTATGAACTCGAAATGAACGTTGCTTCCAATAATCGCGGATAGATAGAGCCAGACAAAAATCGGAGAATTATAGTTTTACACCAACTTTAGCTGTTACAAAATTTACTGGATCGGTACAGAAGGAAACCTCTCCAACATAAAGGATTAGTTATCTCGCCTAACGGATTTATGTTCACTTTATGTAATTCGAAGTGAAATAGGTTACAACGTTGGAGATTTGTTACAACAAACGACAGCCATTTTTATTTGGCAACTGTTAAAATTGGTTTTATAAAAACTAACTACTAGACCTCACAATGATTTATGGTATGGTTTCTTGAAGAGTGATGCCAAAACTGCCAAATATATTTCATTAACACGAAAATGTATAACAGTGAATATACATATTGGATAATAGTAATTATTCATATTAATGAACTTTATTTTTAACATAGATAAAACGGCATGAAGTTAAACAGAGATAACATTCAAATGTATGCATCTATTATGTAGGAATCAACTGCAATTTCAGCCGTGTAATGTAAATTGAACATGTCGAGAATTTTAACTATTTATGCGTTCAAATATTCATTGCCACGGCATAATATAGCAAAATTTTGTGAATGTATAGTTCTTATAACTACCTTTAAAATAAATTTGTTATATTCAGAATCACTATGAGAATCGCTAACCATGAGTTACTTGAGATTCTTGTAGACGAAAAGTGTTCATTGGACATGATTTGAATAAACATTCTTTTCGAGATTGACTTTACAGTGGCATGGAATTTAGCTGTGATCAATACGTTCTTTATGAATACTGAAGACCAGTAGGTTCTTTTGTGCAGAGACAGCACAGTCAGAAAGATTTTGTGCTGTGTAGTAGAAGCCAGATAAAAGAGGTTACCAACTATAAAGTGATAAAGGCTGAAGTTAAAGAATAAGAATTTCGAAAAAGCCTTCAAGAGTGAAGTGCTGGAAGAGTTTGAGGAAAAAGATATGGTAAATGACTGGTAGGAAGCCAACCAAAGTTGTGGTGTGAGTGGGAGATGAGGTAAGGAACCTCCTAGTGACAAACAAACTTCGTAGTGGTACATTGAACTGAAATAAAAGGTTCGGGGGAAGAAAGAGGTATGACAAGTATAAAAGGGAAGATAATGATACAAGGTAGCAAAGAGGGAACTGTGCTGCTATGCAGCATTGCTAAAGCAAGAGACAAGTCATCAAAGAACTTGACTCACGTGCGGTAGATTAAGAGTGCGAATGAAATAGAGTTAAGATCCGATGTTGAAATAAAGCAAAGATCGTATGAGTACTTTAGAAAGTTGCGAAATGAAGAATACCGGAGGAAATATATGGAGGAGAGAGATATATATGATGCGGTACCTTAAGTGAGAATGTAATACCGGATATAATGAGATATGAGATTGTCGATGCTGTAAATAGGATGAAGAATGATATGGCAGAAGGAGTTGGTAAAATACCTGTGAAGGTTTGGAAGGCATTAAAGGGGACACTCAGAACTAAGACGTATAGAAGAATACAGTTGATGTCGCTCACAATGAAAACGGGGGGAACTGGAGAGCGAAGGTTGAGAAGAGAGACATCGATAGGAGAAGAACAGTTTGGGTGAAGATAGGAGAGATGTGTCGTACCTACATTTCCTAGACAAATACTATGAAGATGTATGAGAGAGAAATGGGTTCCTGAGAAGGACGTAAGTCTCGTGAAGGATGTGTATGAGGGAGCGTACTCCAAATTAGTTAGTGGAGAAGGTGGAGGGTTGTAAAAGGGTTATCGAAGAGAGATGACTCAAATTTGAGGGGATGTAGGGGAATATGTGGGAAGAATTTTACAATATAACCACACCACAGACACTTACCATAAGAACGGTGATAAATAGACAAATAAATCACCAATAAATAATAGAAAGAAAACACCGATGTGCAAATAAGTCGAGAGTTAAAATTGATTCTTACACTGAATGCATAATTTTTAGATCTAAATTTTGCTTACATAACCAGTTACCACATTCTAACAAAATAATTTTAATAATTAATAACTTGAAGATGAGTAGGAAACATACTTGAACGAAAACTGCAAGATTGTCTTTAATGTCTTTGGAAAAATTAACACATTATATCATTTGTATGTCTGCATTCAGTAGTAAATTTAATTCGCTCACTATAAATGTAAATTTTATTACAAATTTACAAATATTCTTTTAATTGAAGACTTGAGAGTTCAAAATATTTATTAAGTAATAAACTAAACGAATCTGAAACTACACGAGTTAAATTATTTGTTTATCTGCGATTAGTGTCTTTTGTTTGGATTTTAAAACTACCGTTGACAATACCCGTTTAGTTTATAGCAAAAAAAATTGGAAAACTTCTTATATTCTCGTACAAAGATGAGCGCAGAGGTTCCAGTCAGCGACTGTGAATAAACTTGTTACCTGATATTTAGTTTGGATACAAGATATGTGGTGTGGATATCTTTATGCACATATCATACACATTTTAAAAACACTTCCGTATTCTTTGAATGTTTGAACTATATTTATTGTTACATGTATGCTTTCATACAACTTTTCTCTTCTATAGTATGTCTACATTTCTTATTTTGTTTAACGTTTCCAAAAATTCATTCTGTAGCCTTTGAAAACTAACGGAACTTTATTTTCGCTTCGCCGAAGACGAAGTTCAGACGCCTGTTCATATCGTTGTTATTTTAAAATATAGCCCGATGCATATAAGTAATATGGCGTCGATATGTCTGCAATGTTTTCAGATTTCTTTTTTTTTAACTTCTTTTTCGTAAAATACTTAAAATTTCACTGGCAAACGCCTTTTGTCCGATTATACAATACACAGTATAGTGCATTCCAATAATTTTAGTTATGAAAAATTGTACCACTAAGAAGTCTGTAATGATAACATTGTGGTATTGCTCTTAAAAGTTGTATATTTGTCACTCAATTCTCCATTATATCCATCATTATTATTTTTTATGTTGAGAGAGAGAGAGCGCAGTGATGGAAGGAAGTCTTTCAAATAGAAAGAACATAAACAAGAAAAGTGCTAAAAAATGTTTGAGAAAACTACCCTTTATCCCGTTGCTAAAGAAATATCAAGTCTCGTCTCCTGAACCTCTGGTACTTTGCCACCCCAGTCATTACAAATCGACTCTTCCAAACCAGCATTTCATACTAAAAAGTATCTCCTTAGTTTTCAATAACCCAAGATTAGAGTCAAAATTCATCTGTGAACCATAGAGCCCTATTGGCTCTAGCAGTCCAGCTCGGGCTCTGTTCGTCTTCTCAATACTAAAGAGCCAGTGCAGTTGGGTTTTTGTGCTACTTACCACAGCGTTTTTATTATCTGGAATATAAAAAACCTTAACATTCCTTCTACTCAGCTGCATATGACAGTGAACCTTAACTCCACTTATTAACAAATAGGTGTTTTCCTCTTATTTATTGGCGAGCAACTCAACCAACAATATCCGCAAGGTTGTTTTGTCTGCATTTGTGTTTTGCCTTTCCACCACCCACTGACCAAAAACTCTTCCTACTTACTGAAAAAAATGAGGAAAAAATTCTTTTGTGGAAATGACGAGTTCTCAGGACCTTATGTTCTTCCAAAATTCTTCCTCTATTCAGTCTTGACCACCTGGAGGGAGCGTAATGGTCGTCATGATATCATGTACGGTCCCCATAGATTCTTGTCTTCTTTTCATTTCTATTACACCATGACAAGTCTTTTGCAACTTCCTTTGATCTGCTAAATTCATCTCGTTGGAGATCTTTCTCGTGATCTTTTTCCTTCTACCTTTCCTTGAATTATGAGTCTCTCCATATTTGTCTATGTCTACCCTTGGCATGTCCAAAATATTTGCTGGATTTGCTGAAAATATTATTATCTTATGATCTTTTAGAGTAATTATTTGTTCTACGGTCGGTCCAAGGAATTCGCAATATTTTAGAGGCCAATATTCGCATTCATGTGTCAGTACTACAAATGTTAATGGGTTGAACAATCTCATTTTTAGAATTTTTGAAATAATGGGCCCTTCCATATTTTGGGTCATCTTTCCCATGACGATCATGGCTAGATATTTCAATTTTGGTTATATGGATATGATTGTTGTGTTACCTATACTATCATGATTTTTGTCTTTTTGCTATTTCATTCCAGATCAAACCTTTTACTCTCATTTTCAACCAGCCGTATAAGATCAATTAGGATTTCTTGTCTGTTGGCAAGGAGGGTTTTATCGTCGAAAAAGCATAGATTGTTCGGCCGATTGTTAGGATGCCTTTTTTCTATTATTCAAACGCTCTGCTCATATGTTCTCTGTATATATTAAACAGCGGGTGTAATTCATTTGAAAGTATGTCATTATGTCAAACAGTTTTACTGATCCTTTGGTATGCTTGTCTAACTCAGTTATAAGTGAGTTAGGACACTTTAGCACGTACATACGTAAATTTTTCCTACTTACTGGAAACATTAGGTGTCATGACCCAAATATTTCCCATTTACTGATAACAATGAGGTGCGAGGACATTTTCATAAATACCCTTTCTATATCTCAAGTATTACCGATAGTTATCTTTCGGAAAACTGTGACGGGGAATCCGCAGTCCTTATGCGAAAGCTTCTTGAAATATCACTTCACTGTAGATGTTGAATAAGAGTGGTTAAAATATGCACCCTTGTCGAGTTCCTCAAAGTATACTTACTTCCTCTGTCAGTTCTCCTTCGATTCTTATTCTTGCTTTCTGATTTTGATATAGATTCGATATAATTTGTCGATCTCTACTATCTATGTTCTTGGTCTTACACATGTTGAACGCTGTCAAAAGCTTTTTTAAAATCTATGAAGCAAGCATATATGTCCTGATTCATATCCAGACGTCGTTGTGTCAGAACATTGACTCCGAATAATGCTTCTCTAGTTCCTAGGCCCTTTCTAAAATCCATCTGAGAAACACTTATTTCTTGTTCTAATTTCATGTGGATTCTGTTATGTATGATTTTAAGGAAGGTTTTCAATGTGTGGCTCATTAGTGCAATTGTCCGATAGTCATTGCAATCTTGCATTTGTGATTTTTGGAATCATCACAAAAGTTGAGAGAAGCCATTCTTTGGGTATGTGTCCCGTCTTGTATATGGAGTTAAAAAGGTCTACCAAGGCATCAATATTATCTTCATCAATTATCTTCAATAGTTCAATTGGTATATTATCGGGTCCTGGAGTTTTTCTACCTTATGTGTGTTTTATGGCATAAATAACTTCCTCTTTCATTATTTCTGGTCCCGTGGCTTCTCCGTCAACTTCTAATTTTTCTACTTTTTGGTCATAAAATACGTGTTCAATGTATTCTTTCCATCTACGTAATTTGTCTTGCGTTTCAGTTATAGTGGTACCATCAGCATTTGTTGTATCCCGATTGGTTTGTTACGATTTCCTGATATAATTTCTTTAATTTTCTTATGGGTGTTGAAAGTGTCCATGTTTCCTTAGCTTGTTTTATTTTGTTTTAGTTGTTTATTTTATCTTTGTTTTTATGTATTCTTATTTTGTCCATATTTTCGAGAATATCTTGTGTCATCTTAGTGTTATTCCCAACTCTTACACAGCCTTAAAGAAAATACGTCTTTTAATTAATCATATCTACCCGTTGAATATACTAAAATATTAGTAATATTATTCTGGGATTCATTTTATTAACATCATTATTTTTATCAAACAGTGATTGATCTTATAGAAGTGATGGAAATAATCGTTAATAATATTTATTATCGTATTTTAGCTGCAAATTCAGAGTATTTTTAAACCAAATAAAATAATAAGGAATGAGTATAAAAATTATCGTCCAGTACACTCATGATAAGCAAATCAGATGTGTGTACATAGATAAGATAATAATCTATTATAAAAAAAATTATGTTTGACTTAGCAACTAGGTGATGTGTTTTTTTAGTAACTGATATCATCTTTTTGGTTTCAGACAAGTTGTCTACAACACACAAGCCCATAATCGGATCGTCGAGTTGTTATTGCTGTCATGTGATTGGGGAGAAAAACTTCCGGAATTTGCTTCAGCTCCAGCTATACCTCCTAGAAAAGTGTCTCGCATGGGGAGTAGTGTTTATCACGGAATGATCGACAGGGATAAAGAAAAACTCAATGCTGTGTTGAGTTTGCAAGATGCGGAGTGGTACTGGGGTGATATAAAGCGTGAAGATGTGAACGAAGTGCTAAATGATACTGTAGATGGAACATTTTTGGTTAGAGATGCATCGAGTAAATGCGGAGAGTACACTCTAACTCTACGCAAAGGTGGTGCAAACAAACTGATAAAGATATGCCATCGTAATGGAATGTACGGTTTTACAGAACCATATACGTTCCCGTCAGTTGTAGACCTGATTAATCATTTTAGAAATGATTCATTATCGCAGTATAACGCTTCATTGGATATAAAATTGCTGTATCCCGTTTCGCGGAATAACCAAGAAGAGGAGTTAGCCAAGACTGAAAAAATCGAAAAGCTAGTTGAAAAGTTGGTCTATCTCAATAAAAGTTTAACGGAAAAGAATAGAGTTTCTGAGACAGTTTCTAAAGACTTTAACGATACATCAATAGAAGTACAAACCAAAAGGCAAGCTCTGGATGCACTCAAAGAATTAGTACAAGTATTCAGGGAGCAAACGACCATTCAAGAAAAATTTCAGAATGAAGCCCAGCCTCATGAAATTAAGAGCCTGGAATTAAACTCAGAGTTACTCAAGAAGCGATTGAATTTGATGTCTGAAAGTTGTGAACAGTTAGAAGAGATTTTAAAGCAAAAAGAGGCATATAGAAAAGCGTTGGAAAGAGAATTGACTTCCTTGAAACCACAAATTCACAATTTGGTGCGTGAAAGAGACAAGCACACTAGATGGCTCTTACAAAGAGGATTCTCCATAACGAAGATTAATCAGGTTCTGAATAGAAGCGCTGAGGAAGCCCCTGGAGATTGTGAGATAGATACAGATACTCTGCCACATAACGATGAAAGTACTTGGCTGATGCTGAATTGTTCCCGTATTGATGCTGAAAAACTTTTAGACGGCAAGCAGGATGGCACATTTTTGATAAGAAAGTCAAGACAGATGAATAAATATGCATTATCTGTACAGTGTAATGGAGGTACTAACCATTGCATCATCAATGAAACTCAGAAAGGACTAGGCTTCACTGAACCATATAATATTTACCCCACTCTGAAGGATTTAGTACTGCATTATGCTACAAATTCTCTGGAAATCCACAATGATCTGCTTAACACGGTTCTGGCCTATCCTATTTGGGCAAGTAATGGGAATCACAACCGGGATAATAGTGTCTACGTCGGTTCTCAATGAGAAATTTGTGATAATATGAAGCTGCTGTGACTTTTTTATTCCCATAATATTGTGATGGTGATAATTTTGAAAAAAAAAAACAATTTTAACAAATTTTTATTAAATTATGTATTATATATATTATATTATACATAAAATTTATATTTACATGACTGGTTTACAATTGGATAAACTTTTGCTTCAACACCAGGTTAAAATGACTGTGATAGTGTACTAAAGATGAGTTTCACATGTACTTACTACGGCTTTGGCGGTGAATGTTAGAAAAAGTGAATCTGCCAGAGCTATAACACTACGCTTTGGTTACGAATATTCTAATAACCATTTGTGACTCTATAATAACAGCTTGGCAAGAAAACCATTTTTCGCTCTGCTCATTATTGTATCATGGGTATATAAATTTTTAAATGTTCTAATTTATATTCCATATATTATTTTTTCACAATTAGATATATAATATTGATTTGTATTTTTTTCTGTAAGGTTTTACCAAATTCTAATTAAAATGATCAGTTTCAAAATGAATTTGACAATTAGTTTACTAAATTTGTAGTTGTTACATTTTTCACAATAGCTTTAAGAACTGATCTTTTTAATTGCCTGGAGCTCTATTTTATATAGTTATCTTTTTTGTCATATAATTGTTTACTACAAGTAATTTTGCTTTACATCTGTTAAAGCTTTAATACATTTTTATTAGAAGCAATTTTAATACTTGCTATAAATTTATTTACTACACCTTTTATACCGCTAAAATTGCTTAAATTGTTTTTGAATTAATTTTGTAGTTTGAAAAGTTCATATTACTGACCTAATATACTTCTGAAACTATTTTCTTATGGCATTTCTACATTAACTACTGTTTCAACGAACCACAAATTTAATCAAACATGTTCTATTTGACGTTTCGATTTCTACCTCTGAAATCGTTGAAGAAAGCGACTGCCGAGACAGAAATCGAAATTTTATTTTTTTATTAAAATGGTAGGCTATTCTCGTTAAATACAGTAGTTAATTAATGGCTATAAAAGTTAATGAAAGAAAAGTTATAATTCGATCAACAAATTAATTGAGATCATCCATTGTAGATTAGAAAAAAGGAATAACAAAAAATGGTTATTGTTAGCCAACTTACCCTTATTGTTCATGATATTTTTCCTCCAAGTACACTGCTTTGAAGTATTATACTGGGTTTAAAAACTAAAAAGAGTAGTTTAATTAAAAGTTATGTTCTAGTCACTGGATACCATTGTAATTATTACTCGCATGTAATTTAATAAAAACCAGTAATTTAAGTTGTTCTTTTTTTTATTAAATTTCAGTTGAAATCTTCCTTATAAGTTAATAGAACTTTTTGCAAAGTGAGATTCTGCAATGAAAAATAACGTCGACACTGTCAAAACATAATAAAATGACAGATGACAAGTGAAATTTAACTATTCTTTAATGTTTAACTGTCATCCGTAATAAACAGCAAAATATTGTAAGATATTTTAAACTTCTAATGGAACTTTGCAAAGTGGAGTTCTGTAATGAGTAACGAGATTGTCACTGTAAAAACATAACTTAACATTTTTCGATTGTAATTAGAATAGAATTTATATTTGAAGTAGAATAAAAATTGACAGTTGACAAATATAATACAATATATCAAGCAGGCATGAAGATAATTCAAATGTACTCTTTTTAGTTTTTAAACAATCTACTGTTGGAAAATTCTAAACCTAAGTTGTCTCATAGTAGTTGGCCAGTTTACAATGTTTAGCATTTTATATTGAGTATACAAGAATACTTCTCCTTTTTCGATATTCCATACATAAATCATAATGAGTGACATATAATCTTCTAACCTAACTTTAGGTGTGAGGTTAACCCTTTCGCTCATAAATTTTTGTTTTTTATGATAATTTGAAATTTGGTGGGCATATTCTTTTAATTATTTTTTAATTTTTGGCCTTCTCAAAATCCCTGTTACACCTTTTAAGGGATGTGAATTGTACAGTATATTGTACATTGTGAACAAACGGTGTATATGACCTGTACAATATATTGCACATTGTGAGTAAATTGTAGTAACTCTTGCAACTTTGGAAAACAAAATACAATTAAAAATCATATATCTGCAACTAATTATTTATTTGTAAAATATAGCATAAAACAATTTTGTTTTTTTGAAATACATAAGTGTATATTACACTTTTTACACACGAAATTAGTTCTAGAACCACATTTAGGGAATTTGCACCTAGAAGAAAAGGATAATGACAAAATCCATCCAGCCTTACTTCTGCTGCTGGTCTAGTTTCTGTTTTTTGTTTTTTCTGTGACTGAGATGACGTCAATTCTCTTGTATCCAAAGGACATCCCCGTTTTCTGGGGATACTTTGTCTTATTTTATCAAAACTTCAGCGATGTATGCCCTAAAATGAATTAAATCAAATATTTTCTTGTCCGGAATACCTAAAGCAATCGCCTTTTGCCGGTATTCCAGCCAGGCATTAGAACAGGCGATATCAATACTTGTGATTCTTGTAATTGTGGGCTCCAATAAAATTTTATTCGTGGATAATGTAAATTCTCCATCATTACAACAAATTTTTTCAGTTCGCCTACATTTGTTGGAGCAAACTTTTTCATATTCTGAACAAGTTTGTATTTTCTACCATTATTTCAAATAAATCATCTGTAAAATATTGTCTAAAATAAAAATATGCACTTTCAAGCTCTATGATATCATCTTGCTGTTGAGTATGCCAATTGATGTACTTTGGTGTTTCATGGCGGTAAATTTTGCGCCAAATAATATCTTTCTTTTTACTCAAATCATTGTTTGTCAAGAATCTATCCATAATTGTCTTACTTGATTCTACTCTTCGTTCACATTCCGAAGTAGTTGTTCCAGTATCTTTAAAATGAGGTGGTGTTTCCTGATTTTCAACTAATTCGCCTAAAAAAATAACAATTTATTTCATAACCGTTAAAAATCACAAATACCTTCTGTATGCTCTAAACTTCTTCCCTCTCCCTTGCCATCAACAGCAGAACGAATAACTTCCCCGTTGTCTGTACTGTTTTCCTTCAACTCATTATCATCATCACTGCTAACTTCTTCCTCCCTATCCCCCCAACAATAATCGTCATTGCCATCCTCAGTAAGCTCGTCAATATCTGATAGGCCAGCCTCAATTAGCTCTATCAGTCGTTTTTCATTTAACAGGTTTCTTTTACTCATTTTTATATGTATTTTAATACTGTAAAATAAATGAAGTATAAACAACTGTAAATAATGTCTGGTTTTGTATACTTTACACTAAAGTTTACTCAAATATAGTAAAAACAAAAAACTTCGGAAAGTGGACCATAAATGCAGCAAATACAAGTGTTTCTAGTCACCAACAAAAATATATCTGACATTTACAACCAATCTGTAAATTATTAAAAGCCACCTTACATCCATACACTGAAGTAACCGTCACAGCAACCTACTTCATTAGATTTCATTTTTTTTACTTTAAACTAATCAACGCTAGATGGAAGCAACTGTTTGAAATTAAAACTAATATGTACACATTATAATGTGCATTGTGAATAAATCGGATAGAAGCATCTGGTCACGTCATTTTGATATCAGTAAAGTAATGCACCATGAACGAAAGGTTTAATATGGCATTGGCACCCACTATTTTTAAGTGTGCTATTTTTGTTTTCTATTTAATAGTGTTTAATGATCTCATCGTTCTTATTCCCATAATCGAGGCCAACGTTATTTCAAATCTCACATTGTGTCACTTCCATCATATTCAATGAATATGCGACCACTCTTGCTAGTTTATTTGATTTCTCTAAACCACTTTGATTTCAGTGTTTGATTTTGACATTGAGGATTTTTGTGCTTCCTTGAGCTATAAAATGCAATGGACTTTTTTCACAATAACTGTATGACCAAATTATAACTTTTTGATCATGTTTAGTGTTCAACGGAAACTGCTAAAAGTTTGTACAATAAAATTTCAAATGATTAAAAAAGCAAGTAGTCGTTTTGGTGTTAGGTGATTTCGCATTTGTAAATTTGAGCAAAAAATGTGAAGAATTCTTTGAGCATCTCGCTCGAAATAGGTACACCGATTACCTTCTAATATCAGTATTTGTACAGTAACTACATAAAAATATTTGTAGGACCAACAGTACTTTCGTGACGCGTTTTTTTGTCGATGCTGTAAGTGTCTAAGCTGAAGTCTATATATTCTAGTGATCTGTACTAATAATCAAGTCAATATATAGAGGAAGTTGCCATTTACTGTTTGGTACTGTTAGTAACTCTTGATGGTACCTTAATTCGATATAATTTTTTATTGGAGCTGGATGTCCAATGTAACAAGTCCAAACTAAATAGCAATCTTCGGGTTTTGTGCGGGGTTATACACGCTGCAGATTATTTACCTGGTATTTTATTTGCTTATTTGTTTATAAAAAAAGCATTCTAGATGAAGAGTTTATATTTACGCAATGGCATAATAATGTCATTTCATTTATCAAAAAATATGTATTATAAATTATTAAGATTTCAAGACTTTATTACATAAAATTTTACCAGAAAATCATCAAAACAAAGTAATGCCCAGCTAGGGAGAATCAACGCCTCGCGTATTTATAGATTGTCTCAAAGTGACTTGTCTGTACAGTGTAAATGCACAACATCGATGAAATACTTCTTTGCAAACTTGTATTAAAATAAACGTCACTTCCTACTACTTAGCCTAATCTATCTTTTGAAGGTAGCTTGAGTACTAATGCCCACTAACGACCCTGCCTGGCTTCCTTCTGTCAGTGGTTCTCGAACATTAATAATATTTGCTACAACATACTTGGGTTAAATTAAAATAAAATAGAAATTAAGAAATGCCTTTTATTTATTTGCTCTTTGGAGATTTTAATCCAGCAGGTGATGAATATTCCTGTCATATGCGAAACAGAGTCTTTTCGCAAATACTACTCATTTCTGATACTTTCCTAATTACACTTGATACATTGAGAATCGTTGTTATCCTGATTAAGATGATAATTAATAATATTCATTAGTATCTACTTCTCTGAAAGTTTCAGAGCTTTTCCACGTTTTCATTGAACAATTTCCTCAATTTTGAGGTAAAAATTCGGCGTCAAATATAACAATAGCCAACAACAGAAAATAACAATAACAAAACAGTAACAGTACATCCAAGATGGTACAAATAATCGTAACTCGCATATGTTTACGCGCTCCGAAGAACAAATAAAGACTAATTAAGGCCCTGGATGTATCAAGCTTTTAAACATATTCTGTACAAGAATTACTCTCCAATTGCTTCTTAATTACAGAATAACTTAGAAGAAGGTATTTGAAAAACTTAAAAGTAAACTCTTTGTTTTTCAAGTAACTTTGAAAAAGTAAAAATACGTTTATTGACATTTCAATTTCCACTTAAAAAAAATGTTTATTTAATGCACATAAAAGATAAAAGTTGATAAGTTACTATTAGAAACTTGGTGAAGGAGGACTTGTTGAAAACTCGGTTTATTCCGTTTATTTTGAAAGATAGACAATAGAGAACGGCATCGCTCACTGCATAAATACTGGCAACGTCTTGGTGAACTTCCCATAAGGTTAGCATTGCATATCTTACCATGCACAGACTAGTCACTTTGAGACAAAGTATAGTATGCATTTCTTAACAAATGACGCGTCGACACCGTTCGGCTGAAGCGGTACGAAGACCAGTTCTGCGCAGGTTCTTCCTAGCTTGCGCCTACTGTAATTATTGTTTACTAATGGAAACCAGCATTTTTACAATTCAATTTTGGTCACATTAATAATTTATTGCTTTATTGATTGCAATTTATAAAAAATAATTATAATGGGTAATAATCAATTCGCGTTGTGTGTATTAGTAATTTTTTTGTTCAAACAAACTCATTTTTAAAAACGCTGAGAACCATTTATAGATCTGTCTTATTATTTTTATTTTCTGGTAAAGTTAAGATGCTATAAAAAATTTTCTGAACCTGAATTGTCTTAATTGTGCCATATTTTATGTATATCATCAATTCAGATTTTTTGATTTATTATATACATACAAATTGAGTGCTGTAATGTTATAATATTAATCATACCGTGTGATGTGGAATATACCTGGGTTATACAAAATATATTTTAAAATCATGTATAGAGATGAGTGCAATTTATAAATGTTTATTAAAATCATATGATTAATTTTTTAATAAAATGATACTAATGTTGCAAATTGATATAATAAAGAATCGTGTACATTTGTATGGCGTAACCTTTCAGCTTCTTATTCTGATTGACACATTTCATTGAAATGTTTTGTAGTTTCTGTAATCGCATTAAACAGTAAACATCAGTTTTTGTTCCATATGAACTAAATGTAATAGATGTATTAAAGTAAGTATATGTCCAGTTAATAATTGAAAGGTTACAAGCCTGTCAGTCTGTTTATGAATAATGTATGATTCTTTATTTCATATTCAAACTAAATACCACATCTCTAGAATGTTTTTTACAGTTTTGTAATGCCTTTATAATAATCGATGTATAATGTATTGGAATTTTAAAGAGCAATTTGATGTATTTGATGATTCAACAGTTCTTAATTTCTTTTTCACAATTTCACAAGATTCTTTTTCTCATCTTTGTCAACTGGAGCATTTATTCTGATGTTTTAATCAGCATTTTTTCAGGCTTAATTTCAAAAAATGCTAATGAATGTGGGATATTTTTCTTTTATAAAGAATTATAATTCATTAGTTCTCACTTTGTAGTAAGTTATTTTTCATTTTATAAAAATATTTACTATGTTCACAGGGAAAACTACCCCCGCTTTATTTACTATGTTTACACTTCTATGTTCTGATATTTTGGTTCTAAAAGCTATGTCGTTTAAAAATATTCAGATCTTTTTGCTAACTGTCAGAAAGTATGTTCTAAACGATGGTAGGAGAATATTTCCTCAGAAACTTCCAAATGTGGTATCTTGATGGAAAGCATAGTTCTCTGAAAAAATTTCACCCTTTCAGTGTTAACTATTCAACAATTTATAATATTCAATGTTAAACTTTACTGACAATGGCGCTATGTGAAAGCTTATGAACATTTATGTTCCGTCATATAGGTCTCATATAAGCTTATGCCCATTCAGTTATTGTTTGAATATTGAGTATAATATACTAAAAAGCGTATGTTTACAGTTCAATTTTTAATGTTTTATCAACAAAAATTTGAACGTCTTAAGACTTTCTGATCTCTACAACACTTTTGAACAAAGAAAACCATTTTGATCTGTTCACATCTTTGGAATATTGGGTTTACTTATACCATTGTAGAATGTAATACAGAATTAAAACTTTAAGATATCTGAAACAATAAAGTATTGTTTGTATGAGAAATGTATGGTATGTATCTTGCATGTTTATTTGTATGTATGATTTTTTATTAGAGGTTTCATTATATAGTATTTTTTAAATTTGTAATAAACTGTTCTTATACTGTTGAATGTCATCTCAAATAAAAGGTAAAATATATAAATTTTGTTTTATTTTAACTTAACACTTAAAGAAATAGAATTTAACTTAAGAAAATTATTGTTTAATTAAATATTGGCACATCAAGAAAAAAGTTTCCTAGTGCCTGGGCTAGATCATCTGCATAGGCCATAATTTGTAAGGATATGTCAAACATATTTCCTCTGTTTTCTATTCTGGCGTCAATAACCACCTTTTCCAAGACTATGTTGAAAAGGAGGCACGCCAGCGCATCTCCCTATATATGCATGCATGCATAAAGCAATGCTCAAAATAAGAGAAAAAACTACTAGACATAGCTATTTACAAAGAACAGAAATATCAGAAGGAGCATTTGCAGATGACATATTAATCATGAGGGTGTTCGAAATGAGAGAGGAGAACGCCTTTTAGAATTCTGCCTCGAACATAATCTTGCGGTAATGAATACTTTCTTCAAACTGTTAGAAACCAAATTGACTATATTTTAATAAGCCACAGATACCGAAACGCAATACAATCGGTGAAAGCGTATCCAGGTGCAGACGTGGCAGCGGCGGCTCGTGGCCCTAAAAAAGTGGTGAAGACGAGGAAACCTTGCTGGAGCCAAAAAGAGTTTTACGTCGATTTACCTCGTCGCGCCTAAATATCATTAAAAATTCGTTAAAAAAATGTAGAGTTTAGGCTCTAATAACTTTAGATACGATTCGTTCTGCTTGCCTAGAGTATTTTAATTCTGAACCTTCGACATTTCATTGAGGGTTTTTTGGCTATTAAAATACCACACCTGATAAAACGGATTTGTTGAGTTTCGGCTGCTGATTGCAGCCGATCACTCTGGATTAGACACTGCAGTGTTTACTGGTTTTGGTCCTCCCCGAGTATTTCATTTCCCATGTACCACCTATATCTAGGATGCATTCCTCTATCCGCCACCTGAGGAGGCGTCCGATGGAGGTCCAGCAACAATCTCTCGGTCACGGGATGACAGAGAGAGAGAGAGAGAGCTAAAATGACAGATGTCATAGAAAAAATTGCACAAGCCAAATTGGGCTGGACATGTAGCACGTTTAAATGATAATAGGTGGACCAAAAGACTCATAGAATGGAGATCTAGAGAAGATAAAAGACACCAAGGTAGACCACCAAAAAGAAGGATGGATGACTTTAGAAAAGTAGTGGGAAATTCGATACAGGTGACACAAGATAGAGAACAATGGAATAATATGGAGGAGACCTATATCCAAAATTGGATGCAACAAGTTGCGGAATGATGATGGTGATGATACTAGAACCGAGAGTAAGGAGATAGGTACTTAAACAAAAAAAGCAGTATTAGATAGACTAATAGAACTGACTTATCTAGTTTTTATAAATCTATCAATAGAGGCAAATCTATCAATAATATCCTCGTAGAAAAGATGCTTCTGCATAAGTTCATTCAACAGTTCTTAACCTTTTTAAGCACGAAAAACTTCTTTCTACGGAAACGCTTGTCGATGGAATTGTCAGAATTAAACAAAACAAATTATAGGCTTCTGCAACAATGTCTTTAATTGATTGTACCTTTATATCCAATTTTTGCAAATTCACATTTTTATAATTTTCGTCGGCATAAATCACTTTCAAGTCTTTGATGTTTAGTAAATTGCGTGGCATAAAACTCAAATAAATTTTGAAAATCTTTGGAAGGGAAGGTCACGGAAAAACATAGCGTCCCCCCTGTACCGGAGCCAGTGTGACCAACAGCTGTCATATGTGTTAAGCCAGGTCTACACGATATGTTTCTCACGATACTACAAAACTGTATGACTCAAATTTTGATGTATCTGCTAAGCTTACGAATTTTAATTTATCACAATCCTGAAAACGTATATCCATTTCCATTAAAATATGATCATATATTTCAAAAAATAATGCTCTGCATTGAGTAGTAATTGCATTCTTGCTCATACCATCATCACATCTAAACCGTTTGAAAATATTAATGACCGTCATTGTGCTTGCTTTTTCAAAAATAGAATTAAAAATTTCTTCATTTCTTTTATCACTTATTAATTGACGAGTTCTCCTTATCTGGTTTAAACAAAAATTAATATCTAGGGACTTTTTGAAGAACATCATATAAAATATCTGTTATATGGAAAATGTCGCTAAAAACTGTTGCTAAAAAAAACCTTTAGCCAGCTGAACTGATTTGCGGTCTGACTCTTCAGAATTCATATTATCAAAAACCTCTTTTAATTTTTGCCAGTCTTCAATAATTACACTGATTAATTTTGAATTAGACGACCATGTTGTCTCTGTAATTGTTGACATACGTCTAGCCGATGTAGATGTAATAGCGTACGATCGTTTGGCTGAACTATGAAAAAACGATGGGGTTCCGGTAATAGTTGCAAAAAAAATTCGACATTTTGATATTTTCTTAAAGCTCTGTTGCAAAACAAGATTAAGTCGATGGGCTAGACAATGCACAAAAATTGCTTTTGGGGCATGTGATTTAATTTTTTGTTGAAGTCCATTTAAGTGCCCTGACATCACACTGGCTCCATCGTAACACTGTCCTACAAGCTTATGTCGGTATTCCAAAGGCTCCAAAATTGTCGCAGCCATACTGAACAAATGCTCAGCTGTTCTACCGGCACTTACATCGTAAAATCCCATAAACCTCTCAATTAATAGTTCTTGAGAATTTACACATCTTAATATTATTGAAGACTGCGACTTCTGCATTATGTTAGTAGTATCATCAATTAAAAAAATGGACTGTTTTTAATTTCAGTTATAATATTATCATTTGTTCATCAGATAAAACGGAAACATCCCTTTTATCTTCATTTTTTCAATGCCTAAACGGAGTCTCTAATATATTACACACCAAGTCATTAATTGGATTCATGTCTGTCTAATATTATTTTTGTCCAAACGAAATCCACAAGAACACTTAATATCCGAAATCCGAAACAAACAACAGAAAAATATATTAATAAAGTTCATTAAACAAATAAACTTAATACTGTGACTAAACTAAACTAATAAATACACTACATAAACTATACTATATAAAAAATATCTATATAAGACTAAATTTCAAAATATTGTCGCTGAGAGAAATTTCCGAAAAGTAGGAATACTACATACACAACCAACTAGTGGGTGAAGACGGATAATAATTTATTTTTCAATTGATCTGCACTTCCCCGTTTTCTCATATATCACTAACGACAGGCTGACGTCACGTTGCCATGGCAACCGTAAACGCTTGTGCAGATGGATTCCGCATTTGATCTTTTTTAATTTTTAGATTAATTAAAACAGAATAAATAATTAATTTCAGAATTTAGATATAATAATGTTGGTTTTATTTTTTATTTATTTGTCTTAATTTAATCATATTTTTTTTATAAAAATAAGAGAAAAAACTACTAGACGTAGCTATTTACAAAGACTAGAAATCTCAGAAGGAGCATTTGCAGATGACATAATAATCATGAGGGTATTCGAAATGAGAGAGGAGAACGCCTTATAGAATTCTGCCTAGAACACAATCTTGCGGTAATGAATACTTTCTTCAAACTGCTTAAACGACGCCTTTAAACTTGGAAATCGTCAGCTGATAAGGTTGATAAAATCGTTTGAAACCAAATTGACTATATTTTAATAAATCATAGATACCAAAACGCAATACAATCGGTGAAAGCGTACTCAGGTGCAGACGTGGCGTCGAACCACAATACTTTTGTAGCAAAATTCCAACTTCACTTAAAAAAGATACAAAAAAGGCACAAAAGTGATAAACTAAGCATACAAAAATTAAAATCATAAAACGTCAAAGAAAAACTGAAACAAGAAATTAATGCAAACCTAGAATCCACACCGGAATCAATTGATGTTGGTTCAGTGATGCTATGATAAATGGTGATAATAAAAATGCAATTATCGAACCAAGTCGCAGAGAACTCACAACAACCAGATGCAAGAAAGGATATTGGATGACAGAAGAAATTGTAGAAATGATGGAGGACAGAAGAAGGCAAAAGAATATCAACATAACTCAGTATCAACTACTATTATATTATTTATCTATGGTATCAACCATTGGAATATAATTGCGTAAAATAGAAATTGTTGGAGGCAAAACAAGGAAGCATATATGCTATTATGCCCTTAAGAGCTCACAAAACTTATGTACGGAGATAAATATTCAGTAAAACATTTTATCAGTTCATCATTTAAGCAATAATATAAAATAGTTCTTTTTAAATTTCATTGATCACATTATCTTCGATTGGTCATTGTACTATTAGCGAAACTTTCAATTTCTTTACTAATCTCAGTGTAGTAGGACATAGTTTAGATAACCTTTGGTCTTTCATTGACATCAATTTTATTAAAATCACATATTAGTCGTTATAATACTTTTATAAAATTAACACAAAATGAGGAAACTCCTTTACCTCTCGCTCTTCGCAGTAGTTTTTGCTAGTCCCGTAATTATCAACAGTGACAATCCTAACACTGTAGTAAAGTTAACAACAACAAATGTAACTTCAAAAAGTATGTTGAATATTATAAAGTGTTGATAGCAGGTCAATAATGAGAGTTATTTTTCAGTCGATGTGAAAATATTGAACAAACCTCACCATCTTTTTATAGGACGGTGCAATCCAAACGAAGAAATACTACATCAAGAGAACCTTATTCTTTTTAACGATGGAAAGAGCCATGTATCCGCCAACATTAGGGTAAGTTAATAAGTATATTTTTACGGTTTCTAATGAACAATTAAACAACAATTTGAGAAAACAGAGACAAGTTCTTTAAAGCATACGTAATGTGTGGTTTACTGTAAAAGAAATTGCAATTTCATATTTTTTTTTATTTACAAAAACCGGCTAAACTTAATAAGGTTATTAGCGGAATGGCAACAGTTAATTAGAGTTTGCTTAGCAAATTAAAGTCTTCTAAAAACAAAAGTAGGTTATCTACAGTGTTTTTTGAATTTCTAATATCTTTAAGATTGTTTGGTAAATGGTAGGGGAAAGGTACCAAATTTGAGACACTTTTTTTTGAAAAACAAATATAAAACAGAATATTAAAAAGTTTTTAAAACATTTATTTCGAAAACTTACGATTTAATGTTTTTAGAACATAAAAAAATAAAGCGGATAAAACATATATTTTTGCAAAAAAAAAAATTTTTTTTGTGACATTTAATATTAAAAATAAAAGGTGCCTTAATTTGGGATAGCCAGGTATCTAAACTTGAGACAGGTACCTTAATTTGAGATATTATTCAAAAATTCCCTTTCCTTCGCAGAAACGGCAAATAAATGTGCTGGACTTTATTTCTCTAGAGTCTTCATGTGCCCACCTGCCACATTGGTAACACTTTGCCCATCGTTCGCCATATCTATCGTTGGAAAATTTGTCGGTGCAAAATTAACATACCGCGTCGTTTTTTCCACTTTCGTTAGACGATGAATCAGCTAATGGAAAGTCTTCACTGCTATCTGAGCTTGAACTCGAAAAAACTTTCCACTTCCTTCTTGATGTTTTGCCTTTTACTGTAGAAGTTTGACCTACGTCTTTATACTAGCGTAGTCAGCACTATTGCCGATCACCACATGCTTGGCGTAGGTCATGAACAAACTTGACATACTAATAAGTAAACATTTGCTGATATAACAAGGACTACTATAAAAGCCCCAACAATCATTCTCTCGGGGATCTTAATTAATATACCGACACTATGGCCAGTAAGGCATCATCTATCGTCAGCGTCAATTAAGTACTAATATATTTAAGATTAAGTAACATTAAAGAGTGTACAAGTAGTGATTAATAAATGGGCAACTAAGTTACAACAAGTTATTTACCACCCCACAACATTATTTATTACAAGTGGGTGCATAATATGGGAGATTAGTGGTTAATATACAGGTGGCTGTTATAAGGTATATATTTAAAAACCCCAACGGGCTAATTATACAAGACGTTTTCGGAATCCATATTCCATCATCAGTATCTAGGAGTACATGAATGTAGCTACTAAATATATGGGTAAAAACCCGTTAACAAATAATTAGTTACATTATTTTGCGCCCACATTATTTTGCGCCCATACCATATTTCGCCCACACTATTTTTCGCCCACACCATTTTGAGCCCACACCATTTTGCGCCCACGTTATTTTGCGCTTACATCATTTTGCGCTTACATTATTATTTTGAGCCCACACCATTTTTCGCCCACACCATTTTGCGCCCACACGTGTTTTCGCCCACACCATTTTGCGCCCACACCATTTTGCGCCCACACAGTTTTTCGCCCACACCCTTTTTCGCCCACACCATTTTGCGCCCACACAATTTTTCGCCCACACCTGTTTTCGCCCACACCATTTTGCGCCCACACCATTGTTCGCCCACACCATTTTTTGCCCACACCATTTTGCGCCCACACATTTTTCGCCCACACCAGTTTTTGCCCACATTATTTTGAGCTCCACACCATTTTTCGCCCACACCATTTTGCGCCAACACCATTGTTCGCCCACACCATTTTGCGCCCACACAGTTTTTCGCCCACACCCTTCTTCGCCCACACCATTTTGCGCCCACACAATTTTTCGCCCACACCTGTTTTCGCCCACACCATTTTGCGCCCACACAATTTTTCGCCCACACCATTTTTCGCCCACACCATTTTGCGCCCACACAATTTTTCGCCCACACCTGTTTTCGCCCACACCATTTTGCGCCCACACAGTTTTTCGCCCACACCATTTTCGCCCACACCATTGTTCTCGCCCACACCATTTTGCGCCCACACCATTTTGCGCCCACACCTGTTTTCGCCCACACCATTTTGCGCCCACACCATTTTGCGCCCACACCATTTTTCGCCCACACCATTTTGCGCCCACACCATGTTTTCGCCCACACCATTTTGGGCCCACACCATTGTTCGCCCACACCATTTTGCGCCCACACCATTGTTCGCCCACACCATTGTTCGCCCACACCATTTTGCGCCCACACCATTTTGCGCCCACACCATTTTGCGCCCGCACCTGTTTTCGCCCACACCATTTTGCGCCCACACAATTTTTCGCCCACACCATTTTGCGCCCACACCATTGTTCGCCCACACCATTTTGCGCCCACACCTGTTTTCGCCCACACCATTTTGCGCCCACACCATTGTTCGCCCACACCATTTTGCGCCCACACAGTTTTTCGCCCACCCCATTTTTCGCCCACACCATTTTGCGCCCACACAATTTTTCGCCCACACCTGTTTTCGCCCACACCATTTTGCGCCCACACAATTTTTCGCCCACACCATTGTTCGCCCACACCATTTTGCGCCCACACCATTTTGCGCCCACACCATTTTGCGCCCACACCATTTTTGCGCCCACACAATTTTTCGCCCACACCAATTTTGCGCCCACACCATTTGGTCGCCCACACCATTGTTCGCCCACACCATTTTGCGCCCACATAGTTTTTCGCCCACACCATTTTTTGCCCACACCATTTTGCGCCCACACCATTTTTCGCCCACACCAGTTTTTGCCTACATTTTGAGCCCACACCATTTTTCGCACACACCGTTTTGCGCCCACACCTGTTTTCGCCCACACCATTTTGCGCCCACACCATTGTTCGCCCACACCATTTTGCTCCCACATCATTTTGCGCTCACACAATTTTGCATCCACACAACTTTGCGTCCACACCATTTTGCGCCCACATCATTTTGCACTCACACAATTTTGCGTCCACACAACTTTGCGTCCACACCATTTTGCGCCCACATCATTTCGCGCCGCACTTGGCTTGGGGCGCTTTCGGCAAACTAGCACATATCTTGAAAAACACCCCCATTCCTATAAACTTAAAGAAAAAGGTATATAACACATGCATACTACCAGTTTTTACCTACCACTAAGAGACAAGATTAGAAACACCGAGATAAGACGTAGAACGAAGATTAGGGATATTGTGGAAGAAATTACAAAAATGAAATGGCGCTGGGCAGGTCACGTAGCCCGATATAATGAAAACAGGTGGACACGGAGAATTCTAGAATGGAGACCAAGAACGACAACAAGAAGCATGGGAAGACCTCAAAAAAGATGGGTAGATGACGTAAGAGCAGTGGCAGGCAAACAGTGGATTAGATTGGCGCAAGATATAGAAAGATTGAAGCAATTGGGAGAGACCTACATTCAGGAGTGGATGGAAAATGGTTGACAAAGAAGAGAAGAAGAAGTATTAAACAAATGGTGTTTTATAAAGTTAAGTATTGACTCAAAGGGTACTTTGTGAATTGTCTGGTTGTAGCATAACATAAAGATGATATATTTACATCTATTGGTAAACTTACATCAAAAATAAAAATTTTCGAGTTATCTATTTTTTTGAGGTGACGTATAATGTAAAAGTGGATTCAGTTAAATTGGCTGGAACTTTGCCAGAGACTTCGCTTCGGTCATGCTGATCAAAAGTTCTCAGTGCCATAAGACTTGAAAATCAATTGTTTTTGAGTTAAAGAGCTTCAAGGTTTTTAGTTCAAATGTTAGAATAAGTGAACATCAATCTTATATTAAAAATAGAGAATTTGATAGATCTCAACTATTAAACGTAATCTACTACCAAATTATTATTGAGAACAACCCCATGAAACATTCCCATTTCTATAAAAATTTAATAGGTATTTTAAAATATTAACTACTACTATTTCAGTATTTACATTACAATTTACAATTTACATTTTTAAATAGTTACTCTGCCTCGCTGTGTAATCTTTTATTAGTGAAAAATTATGTTAAAGTAAAGTTCAAATGATTAAAATTTCTATTTAAAAACAATCTATTTTCCAAAAAAATCTCCAGAAAATTTATTTTAAAAACTTTTGGTCAAACTAGATTTTTAGTCCAATTTCATTAGAAATTAAATAATTGGTTTAATAAATTAAAATAAACATATAATATACGTATATCTTAAATTGCAAATTACTTTGATAGAAGGAATAAATTAGTAAAACAAAGATATAAACAGTAAAATAATTGTAATGTATTTATATGGTTTTAAAATGAGATTCAATATTTATAAAATCAGAAATATGCTTAGTTTTTATTTATTTTTCTTTTTTTAGTAGGTTGTACAATTTCTTCAGAATCATATAACAATTCATCCAAAACATCCATCTCACCCTCACATTCTTTTTCTGCGTTATCTAGTTCATATTCAGCAGCATGACAATTTTCGCACATTCTCGTACATTTTAGGCCGTGCTTACGGTATCCGCAATGTTTATCAGTAGACTTCGGCAAATATGCAAATAAAAATGTAGAAAATATGTGCATAAATATGCACGTGTTTACCCGAAAATATGCAAATATTTTACAAAATATGCATACAAATAAATAAAAAAATCGTAAAATAGTAACAATTTTATTTAAAAAAAAGTGTACATAACTAAATATTTCCTACTATTCATTAAGATTTACATTTATTTTAAGTAACTATGTGATGTATGTGAATAAGAAAACATTCGGAACGCACTCAGGTTGGTAACATGTAAGAGTGACGTGACGTACAGGTGCAAGGAAGAGGAAATAAAACGATTCTGAATCTAGACACGATAGATGAAAGGTGTTTCATTGTAACCTAATTTCCACTCTCCATAACCTATCCTATAAACCCGACCATGTGTCATCACAATTACTATCATTACGAAAATCTCTGAGATTTTGCACCAGTCTTGTTATTCTATTTTTGGAATGAATAATGTCAGTTAACTGATTTTGAACAACATTGAATATCAAATCGGTTTGGGTAAACACTTTCTTAAAAATATTTAAAAGTATGTTAAAAGAGTAATCATTTAATAAAATTTTCAAACCGATTGCTTCACGGATTGAGATATTATCACTTTCAAAATCGTCACATTCAATAATAAAATCAAAAACTTCCAAAAGCTGTTCACGAAAATCTGCTACAGTGAAAACTAACCGAGATTGTCTGTCTGACAAACTGTTGGCATTTTTTTCGAAACAAACCGTTCTAAAACATTAGTCCGTTTAGACGAGCTTGAGAAAAATGAAGCAAATCCGCTTAAACTGGCAAAAAAGACGACATTCTTTAATTTTTTACATGTATCTTGCAAAACTAAATTCATTCTACGCGCATGACAATGAGTAAATAAAATTGTGAATGGCATGATATGTCAGTAGTTTCATCTACTTCTAGTGAAAAGCAAATGGTTTCCTGAACCTCAGATTCAATAACGTTACTCAAAATGTAACTAATTGATTCTATTAATTCATTCTGGATTGTTTTAGATACACCGCTAAATGTCTTCGAATCAGAAAGTAAATTAGAAAATTCCAAATCGTATTTCTTAAACATTTTTATTAGTTCTCTATAATTACCTTGATTTAACGAATGCTCCGATTCATCGTGTCTTCTAAAAGATAATTCCTGATAACTTAAAAAAATTACAATATCAATTAAACGACGTTAAACGGCGTGATTATTTTTTACAATTTCGTTATGTTTAATAGCATTTTCTCGTTGGGCATTATCTAATGAAACATAGATATTTTGTTTTCCAAATAAATCTAATTTAATCTGGCTGTAAGTATGATCTTTCGAAATATCATGTTTATGTAAAGCCCTAAATAATTCCTTTAAATTATCGTAACGAGATTCACACCACGGATTTTGATGTTTGCCCCTATTTGTCGAAAATAAAATGCAAGGCCAACAGAAAAGTTTGTTTTTTATTTCACTCCCGGTAAGCCATGAGTACTTGCTGTACCAATTATCTGAAAATGATCTATTACTTCCCTTACCCGCACTAATATTTATAAGCCGGGACATTTTAGGCAAAGGACGCCCCTTATTTTTAATAACAATTTGTTCTTCGTATGGAATAGATGAAAACCCATTATGCAAAATATAATTTACAATATCAGACTTATCAATACAATACAATACAATATATCAATTTAATTAAAAAAAAACTTCTAATATGTCAAAAAACCCTTTAACCTTTAACTATTTACGGCAGACGTAACGTATCACAGTATTACTTTAGAAAATAAAAATAAATCACAAAAAGAAAGGCTAGTTCGTGCACTGAATATCACTTCACAGGAACGTAGATTCCTTGTGGACTTCACTTTACTACATATATGAAATAACATTTCGTCCCATGCTCGCAATGTACAGTTCGCGACCAATCACCAATCCAAATGAAACATCGGCAAATTTAAATTTGCCGTACTTGGTAATTAAGTTCATATGGAAAGAAATGTATTTTTGGTTGCTAATCAACCAATATTCCGTTGATTTTTACAAGTAAAGTCAAGGTTGGGATCGGCTAGCCGAAAAAACAAAACGTGCCTTTTTAAGAATTCATAGGCGGATGGATGTCTCCGATATCGAATCATCTATTTGAAAAGTGTCTACGCAGGGATCACTTAACGCTCAGATTGGACGAATTCTTTTAAAAACCATGAATAACATTTAGTCTTTATTATCTCACAGATATTTTTTTAGTTCACAAAAACAAATGACATCAACTGATTACCTGCCACAATTATTTATTGAAATACTGATTAAATTAAATATTAAAAAAATCTATAATATCTATAAAGATGTGGGACCCTGCCGACTCTGACCGGCCGCCACTGATTCGTCTCTACTTGCAGTCACTTGCTCGTTTAACGTGGCTTGGACTCTCATCCTCGCATCAAGGTCTTTCAGCATACGTAGGTCGTCTGATTGTGCTTTCCTTTTCTGCACTGTTTTGTCACAGGTTAGGTTAGGTTATATATGCATAATTTTACTGCTAGATTAAATTTGATATTTGTTACAGATGAATATCGATGCTGCTGTATATATAACCTGCGTTAATATTTACGACGAAACGCCTGACGGGAAAGGTGGATATCCAAGTTATGTAGCGGGTGGAGTAGGGCACAATTTCATAGAATTTAATGTGTTTACTGACTATGGGAAAGGATTCCAATTCTTCGTCAAAATTCAGGGACACTACATTAAGCAGAACGACGAGAAATAGTTCATTATTTGGTATAACACAATGTTAGGATTAATATTTTATTCTTGATGTATTATAATGTAAAGTTAAACAAAATATATTTTAATTTAGGCGAGTAGTTTATATTCTAATATATATTTTTTATCCTGCGTTTGTACACTAGAAAAAAGCATATCTATAATACAAATCTTTTATTACAGCTCGAGATAGTTCTTCAATGTTCTTCATGGGAAACGAAAAATATACATTTACTTGAAAAAAGAAGTCGTACCTAACAAATAAAAACCCAGGACCAATGGTTGCTTGTATTCGATGTATTTTTCCATAATCCCTTTGATGCAGAGGAGGTGGTTGTTAGTTTTTCCTAAAACCCCTCCTGTTTCCTAGGTTGGTAAAAATCTGTCGAGATAAAGCGAAATGTAACGTCGCTTCTCATAAGCACTGTACTGAAATCCTCTCGTGAATTTATCTATAGATGCAGAGTTTACACAACAAATATTTTAGGCCACAGTATGGAATTTAATGTTTTTCTCAATATCACAAAGCCATAATATATGTTATAATTTTCTATATCCTCATTTTTAATTCTCAGTTAAATTTAAAGATTGTGTTTAAAGGGTTAATTTATAGGAAATAACAATATAAATGCCATTTAAACTAGATTTTATTTCTTGACTACAATTTAGTTAAAACACGTTACACCAAAAATACTTTTGTTGGTTTGTTAGTTTTCTGAAAAGTTTACTTGAAGCACATTAATTGCACCTGAGTTCCGACTACCGTTAATCATTAAACATAAACCAGCTCTTTAAATTTTGCTGCAGTCTCTAAATCTTGCCAATTCCTTTCACTTTTCTATGTAATTGTAGGAAGCTCCTCTTCCTGTGTGGATTGTTCGTCGACGAAGTTAATTTTAACAGCTTTGTACCATACTACGACGTCGACCACAAATGCACATAACAATATGACTCCAGTCGTTCCTACAAAAAAGACATTTACTCAATAACAAATCAGGTTTCGCATAAAACACGGCAACAAAAAAAAAAATAAAAAAATCTTTCATTCCTTCATAACCAAACGCAACATGTCATACACATGCTTGTACCTCGTGTGGCCTGAATTTAAGGGGTGGCCTGAAAAATGTATTGTACAAAATTTTGGAATACATTTAATTCATAAAACAATTTTAACATTTGTTTTTAATAAATATTTCAGTCCTCTACAAATAGTTTCGTATGACTTTTGATGTAAAATAATTAGGGAAGCAGGAATTCAGCAATTTAGAATTTCCCATTGAATTTCCTATGGCCCGTTTGACGATTCACCACCCTGTATATGTTTCTCAACTCATTGTTTTGTCTAATCTCTTTGAGACAGTTATTAATTTTTTGCTTTCTTTCAGTTTTCCCGTCGACTATTATTTTTTATAGTTTACTTTCGAGAAACGAATGCCATAGTTTTGATAAATTAGTTTGTTTTCTTATTATCCGGTAAATTTAATATATTTCGGCTCTAATTACGTATAATACTGCAATTGTCAAATCGAGAAGGAACTCAGTCTGTGTTTTATTAATCAATTTCTTACTTTTATGCAGATAAATAAAAGACAAATAATATCTCTAATAAATTAAATGACTTACCGTGATAAAACATTCTAAAGACGTCTGAGTCATAGAGTCCACAGGCTCCTTTTTCCCCACATGCCATTTTCCAAACAAGGCAAGCAGAATCAACAACAGCACCATAAACTATCGGACAAGGAACATTGCCAAAAAGCCCTATGGCGAACTGGATCAGCCCCAGCGCCATAGCCTTGTCCCTGGGGTCCACACATCGTAAAATAAGCAGCATAGACCCCACTTCTCCCGTTGAGTGTATAAAAACGAAAAACGAAAACAGTATAATATAAAGAATAAAACTATCACAATCTTGACTACAGTATCCGATGGTTGCATTCCCAAACACACGTTCATCTCCAAATTTTTCATTTGACAAGGATAAATTTAGACACATGCAATCTACATATTGCGTGATCTTTCCATCAGTTCCGGTAAAATTTAGACAACCTGCGTGACAAGGTGAGAGGTAGGTTTGTCCATCTTGTCCGCATATAGGTGTAAATTTATTCTCGTTACAATCACAGTATGATGAATTGCAGTTTAGTTGCATAGTGTCAAATCTAAAAAAAATTATAATAAATAATATATTGTAGTATAGAATAAAAATGAACCGTCAATAAAAAAACAATGTTTAATACTGCGTGAACCAGTCGAGGCCAAATTGTTTTTAAAAATAGTATCAAGGATCGCAATGAGAGATCATGTTAGAATGAGATTCCCCAACATCACATGGAGATTATGCCGGTCTATCTGATAATAATCACATCGCGATCTTGATGGTCGCGTGAATAAATGGGGAACTCCCAAAACAAAGCAGAAAAAGGAGAGTAAATCTTCATCAAACAGGCGGGCAATAATGGAGAAGCGCCAGTTGTAGACAGTCAGTACACGCCAGTACCGAGGTGGAATGATAATGTGACGAAGCCATAAAAAATATAAGCAAATTCAGACGATGTCCTACTACACAAAATCAAATAGAATATAAAAAACTAAAAGCTGAATCTCGCTATAAGATTAAGCAAACCAAAAAACAAAACTGGAGATCTTTCGTGGCATCCCCCAACAACTCACCCCCTGTCTGCATTATGGAGGCATTTTCGGCATGTTCTGCATTAAGCAAAACGGCCAAATTGGTTTTTTAAAACATGATGACAAATTAATTAAATCAACAGAAGAAATCACAGACATTTTTGCTGACCTTTACGACCAAAAATTCCAGCACTATCAACTACTCTCCAATTTTTCTTCAATATAAATTTAGAAATGAAAAGAAGGAGATAATGATCACAGAGAACACGGACGGATGGAAACCGTTAATGGAAAATTAATTAACAACTTACGATATGCAGACGACACTGTGATCATAGCAACGAGTATAGAGGATCTGCAACATTTCGAAAGCTTGAGTGTGAATAGTGCTGAGATGGGAATTACTATAAACGCTAAAAAAACGAAGTACATGCTAATTACAAAAAGACCACAAAATATACATCACCTATTGACAATCAATGGTAACGTGATAGACCAAGTAGAAAAATATCAGTACTTGGGAATTTCGATCAATGAAACCAATGATCATACTGTAGAAATAAACAGGCGAATAGAGATTGCCAGATCAGCATTTATACGAATGAAGCCACTCCTAACGTGCAAAAATCTAAATTTGGAGATCAGACTACGTACCATTCGCTGTTATATATTTTCAATATTATTATATGGAGATGAGACTTGAACATTAAAAAAATGCAATTTAAAAAGAATCGAGGCTTACAAACTCTGATTATACCGCAAAGTATTCAAAAAATCATGGACTGATAGAATTACAAATAAAGAAGTACCGGAGAGAGTTGGTAAAGAAACAGAACTAATCACCACTATACAAACCAGAAAACTGGAATACCTAGGCCACGTGATGAGGGGTCCAAAATATGAAATATTGGCCGAAGGCAGAACTCATGGTTAAAGAATCTACGTGATTGGTATCAATGGAGATCGATTGATTTGTTTAGAGCAGCAAGTTCTAAAATAAAAATAGCCCTTATGATTGTCAACCTCCGTAGGGAGACGGCACTCTAAGAAGAAGAAGTAGTGCCTTACAAAAATCCATTGTTGATGTAAAATTGTGGAATGTTGAATTACTCACCCATTATCAATAATTCCAGAAAAGTCATTCATCGGACACCCTATGAACATGAGTATTCCCATCCCTAAAATAAGATAACTTCTTAATGATAATATTTTGAGCTTGAACAGATTATGCAGGTATTCAATTATTAGTTTACTAAAATTACTGTAACATTTGTGACAAAAAAATTTTAAATTCATGTTTGATATAATTAAAAAGTAGTTACCTATTGCATAAAGGACTGCGGTACAGGCAATCCATGCTGCAACAAATCTCGCATTTGGTTTAACTCTTAAAATAAAAACTCCGCTTATAATAATTCCCAGTCCCATCACAAGAATTCCACCAACACCTAAAACATGTTCAATTGATAATATTAACAGTTAGAGAAACTTATTACTTTAATTACCAAAACTATTACTCTGAGCTATGGCTGTAATCTTACTCTAGTTACCAAACATCCAAAGGATAAGAAATGAAAAAATTATACATTTTATAAGTTGAGATTAAGGTGGCAACAAAGCAGATATCCACCGAATAAAACACAACTAAACAATGCAATGCAAAAACTAAAAATACAAATGAATTAATTGAACTTGACCTTAGCAAAAAGGCTACTAAGAAACTGAAAATACCCATCATGCATAATCTTCCAATAGACAATGCAGTTAGTAGTTGGACCAAAAACAATGAACAAAAACCTAAGCTTTTTGCAAAAAATTTACACACCACATTCCAACCAAATGAGGGAGATGACCTTGAGAAACTGACTGGTGTTTGGAAAGACAAAATGGTGATTAAATTTCTTACTCCTAAAGAAGTCCAAAAGGAGATAAATCAAAATATTAATCATAGAAAAGCGCCCGGATTTGATCTTGTAACAAAAGAAACAGCTTTCAAAAAAGCTATAGTGAAAATTACTCACCTAATAATTGTATCACTCTGGCTTAAGCATAAGCCGATTTACTGGAAAGTTGCGGAGGTCGTAATGATAGAAGAGACAAGTAAATTGCAAAATGAAGTATCATTTTACAGACCTATGATGACAATTTCACCATACAGACTTGTTCTGATGATGACGGTGAAACTATATGAAAAACTATTGGTAAGATTAAAACCAATATTAGAGGAAAGAAAACTCATACAACCTCATCAGTTTGGTTTTAGGGTAAGTTTTTTCAAATACATAAAATAACTGATTTAATAGAAAGAGTACTCGATGGAAAGAAATTTTGTTCAGTCGTCCTTCTGGATACTGCTTTCTGCTTAAGCTAGAGTATGGCATAAAGGCCTTATTTACAAATTAAGAGTACTACCAAACCATTATTCTCAATTATTGGAATTTTACATTTTAAACAGATTCTTTAGAGACAAGTAGAAGGAGGTCTATTCTGGGCTGAAAGAAATCAAAGCGGGGATACAAATAGGTAGTGTACTGGGACCGCTACTCTACCCATTATACACTAATGATATTCCAGACCTTAAAGATGGTATGATAGGCACTTTCGCTGACGATCAATCTATCCTATCAGTTGGATAAGAGCATCAAGAAGCTGCAAGAAAACTACAGATCTAGTAAATATGAATCATTGGACAAAAAATGGAAGAACTAAAATTAATGGTACAAAATCAATGCATGTCAATTTCACCTATAGAAGAGGGAGATATCAGCCTACCAGAATAGATAATAACATTCAGGTCCCTGTTACAAATTCTGCAAAATACCTGGGGTTACATTTTTGGATAAGAGACGTTGAAAAGTTCAGATTAAAAAGAAGAGAGAAGAACAACATAAAATTTAGAAAGAAGAACTGGATGCTTGGAAGAAATTCTAAACTATCAATTCAAAACAAACTACTGATTTACAAATAAACACTAAGACCAGTATGAACATACGGCGACAATTCTGGGGATGCGCCAGTAAAAACAAAATTGAAGTAGTACAGAGATTTCAGAATAGGGTAGTAAAAACAGCGTTGATGCTCCATTGTATGGAAAACCGGTTGCATCTAGCGAGATCTAAAAATGGAGACAAGTAATTTCCAAATGTGCCAGCAGACATGAGCAACGTCTACTTCAACATGTGAATATCGATGCCATCCAACTCCTTGAGAATACATATATAGAAAGAAGGCCCAAGAGGACCAAACCCTTCGAGATAGTGAAGCGAAAATAGTTAGTGTAAAAGCAGAACATTGTGCGAGCTGAATATACCTGTGTAAAGTGAAAAAGTAAGGCAGTATTTATAGAAACATTACGAAATGAAACTATAGTTCTTAAATTGGCAACTAACTGATCTTCATGATCTGATATGTAGTACAAAGTACCCTCAGGTTGTTGGTATAATAAAAAAAATTATAATACGTAAAATATTTACCTGATATCATGTTGGCTGATGGTGTAGGCAGTCTAAACTGAGTTTCAAGGTATTTAGGTAAAAATGTATAAAGTCCTGCTATTGGAAGTATATGTAATACACTGCTGGCAGTTCTATACATAAGAATATCATTATGTAACAGCCTTTTTACTGTCTTTGGAAAATCTAAAACCATACAACTATATAAATACAACTGCTATTAACAATAAATAGTCATTGCACATAATAGCCAGATCCATAGTTTTCTCATTATTTGATGTTTCATATTAATATAATGTGCAATAATGCTTACCTTTAATACTAGGATGCTTTTTGTCACTAAAACGTAATCTATCAGTCTGTTTGGAACCTGAGAGTCTTTTGGGGAAGGCAAACATAGCAAATGATGCCAACATAAGCAGTGAGGAAATCAACACTAACCCTAAAATAGATATTTATATGACAAACAGGAAAAGTGTTTATTAGAGGCTTGGCCTGTATTCTTGAAACAGGCCAGACTTTAATACACATGTAGTTATTGAGGGGTATGGGGTTGTATTATAGTACTAGCACCTTTTATTCGAAACGGCCACATTGAGCGTGATAGACGGGAGGTGGTTCTTAAATGGTCCTCATAAGACACCTAGCTACACCTAACTGGATGCCCTGGATACAGGGTCCAATTATAAAGAGCATCTCATTAGAATATTCCAAAGAAGTAAAATATCTGGGGTTAACCCTAGATCAAAAACTCACCTGGAATAGTCATATTGAAAAAATGTTATCCAGAGCATTGGTGACAAGTTGGATCTAACGCAAGACATTTGGAATTTGGAAAGACCTAAGACCTAAAACCGAAAATGACCCTCTGGTTATATGAAACGTTTCTTAGGCCCATGGTAACATACGCATGAATCGTATGGTGGCCAAAAATACAACAAACAACAGCGAATGCCAAACTGCAAAAAGTGCAGCGGCTAGCTTATCTGGAAATCAGAGGGCAATGTCAACATGCCCCACTGCAACTCTAGAGGCGATACTAAACCTTCCTCTGGAAGAAACCTGGAGATCTAGTTATCGATCTCTCTATCTATCTATAGCCCAAAATCTATTCATGTGTTGAATATAGGCCTCTACCATTTGTCCTGTTCTGTCTTCTGTTTGTCTTGTCCACATTGGACCTGCGCTTTGCTTAAATGTCATCTTTCCATCTCATTTGCGGTCAGACCTCTTGACCTTTTTGCAGTATATGGTCTCCAGCGGCCAATTTCTTTATTCCATCTTCCATCCTGTTAACCACCTAAAAAGTATTTGAAGAAATTCCATTGGGTTCTAAGGACAGACCGAGAGATGCCATGCCAGTCAATTCGACTTCATATCACCCTCTGAAGTGGTCATAAAAAACCACCAAATGGGTGAAGAAGTTGGGGATAATCACTATCTTTCAGGGATAAATACATGCTATATGTATATATATATATATATATATATATATATATATATATATATAAAGAATGTGTCAACCGAGACACTCGTAAGGCAAAAGTCTTTATTTTATCAGACAGACAATCCGCCTAAAAGGCTCTAAAGTCATTTACTTGTGAGTCAAAGTTGGTTTGGGACTATAAATAATCCCTCAAGAAGCTGGTGGAATGCAACAAGGTAACTTTGATGTGGGTGTTGGGACACAAGGAAATTGCAGGAAATATGGAAGCTGGCAGACTCGTAATAGTCCAGGTTCCGCAACCCTTCTGTGAACTATCGAAAAGCAACATCAGAGAGGAACTCCGGACCTGGAAACTTGATCAACTAAGATTAAATTGGTCTAACACATCCGGACAAAGGCAAGCAAAAATGCATGAAATGTCGCTACTGCAACAAACTTCCCGAAATGAGTAAAAAACATATCAAAATACAACTGGCCCTCTCACTTATCACTGTCCTCTTAGATATTATCTCAAAAATATGGGCAAATCAGATAGTGAGAACTGTCGTTTCTGTGACAACGAAAAATTCTGTGGAATATTTCGCGAATAGTTTATTTGTTAATGATTAATTCGACAGTCAACAATACGCATAAAACACAAACCAAATATGCTATCAACTTCAAACTTTGACTTGAACTAAAGGAAGGTGACTTCTATATCTACGAATGACGCAATATATTCATTTCCCGAGTTAACTGAATTCCCAGAACTTAAATGACACACCTCGTATATACGTCCAAAAATATTCTACTAAAGGTTTATTGCCGCTATTATAACAGAACAAATCGAATTGGCATTGGCAAAATCTTAACGAAATATGAACTTAGGCCATCTTTAAACTAACGAAGATGATAGATAGTCTAAGATTAACTAAAGATCGAATAGAAGGTTGCCCATCAAGAAATTTACCGCATTCCCTCCAGTTGTAATTCAATGTACATTGAAACAAAAAAAAACTTACACAAAATCTAAATGACAAAGGATTCGCCCTTGATGTCTTTCCTGATGTTCAGAAAATCTTCGATTAAGTCTTATGCCGGACTATCGCAGAAACTACTGCAAATGACTCTTCCCATTCGCTTTGTCAAACTCCTCCAAATCAGATATCGGCTATGTTTCCTGAACAGGACCTACAACAGGAGTCCCACGAGGTTCCATTCTTGCTCTCACGCTTTATACTGTATACAAAGCGATATCAGACGAACCAACACGATTATCTTAGTTTACGCAGACGACACAACTCTATTAATAACATCAAGAGACAGATGTCATCTAAAGGTAGGCTCGAACTCAGCGGATAGGAATGCATCGGTTTTCTGTGGGATCACACAATCATACCTGTCATATGGAGGAAACTGCCTCAGTTGGCCTTAAGGCGTTCACAAAAATTAGAATCAGTAAATTAAAAAAAAATGAAAAAAAAAAAACTTTGTCTAAGCCCTCTCTTCTCTGGCTCTTACTCTCCTCTTAAGGACCCCAGATCAACCACCACCAGTGATAGAAAATTTTCAACACCAGTATCTACACCCACTACCAAGAAAAACGCCCTGAAGAGGCAAAAAAAGTTTACTTAAACGTCTAACATCAACTAACAAACCTAAGATGACAAAAGATTGTATGGATAGAGAAGCATTATCCATGTATCATTTCTGGCTAATGATTTTACACCTCATCTAGTGCCAAAAATTGACAATTTGGGCTTCTCTGCGAATTTTTATGGGATTTCATCCATAAAATATGTGTCATAATAAAAAAAGCAAATTTGTCAATCTATAGAGGTTAATGAAAATTGATTAAAAAGGAGATGCTGATTTGTTATCAAAATACCTAACCACCACGCTCCAACCCATCTGGGATCCGAAGAGTCAATTTTTGGGTCTACGGATAAATCTGCATAAATACTGGTACATATCGATCCAACAATAAATCCCAGGGCTGGACCCAATATTCTAACTCCAATCGTGATGGCTAAAAAATATTTATTTATAGTATATTAAGATTAGTTTACAAATAATTTGCTATACCACACATGGATTCAAAAGAAGCGAACAAACATAGCAGCTTAAAATACAAAATACATAATTACATCAAAGTTATAAATAAATTATATACATTCTCAATAAATTAAATCAAATTATATACAAAGCAAACCATAATAAATACAAGAAAGCCAGTAATTAAAAAAAAAATGAAAACGTACATTAGCTTTTTATATCTGGAAATTTTCACGATTAGTCACAATAAATAACGGTAGTTAGGTATGTGCTTTATCCCCAATTTGGAAAATTAACAATTTTTTGCAACGATCTAAGACAGAAAACAATAAAATTAGATTCTACGCTGCTTGAATGAAAGAAGAGAAGATGGGAGATACTACTAATACTACAAAATGTGTAGCAAACCCATCAGCAGAATGTAGCAGGCTTTGGTTGCCGATACAAAAAGAAAAAGTCAATAACAAGAATATACCAATAGCGAATTAAGACAGTAGGAGGCACATCGTAGTTACAATTATAACATAATATGTACGCAACACACAATACACATATAAGTAATGTAGAAACACACAAAATAATCAGAATGTGATGTGCTAAAAGCACAGGCTGTTGCTTACAAGAGTAAGCGACTTACCAAGTAAGTCAACGTTATTTGAAAAGACATCCACAACAACTTTGCGGTAATACTCATTTCGCACAATTCTTGAATAACCTTTTTTGACAGCGATTTCCGGAGAGGACGTCGAAACCTCAAATATAAAAATGTAATTTTCAAATTAATTACAACCAATAATTGTGGCTTACTCCCATATAAACATAATATTTAACTTAGACATGCCACAAGAAAATAATTTCACAAACTTATAGAAAAGACAATATGTTTTCCAGAGCGACAACACCAAGTCAGGCATTACTTGCTTAACAAAATCAAGTGCTCTTTACTGAGAATCAAGCAAGAAGCAAAAACAAGAAAGATAAAATCTAAATATGATCATATAGCAAATGAAAATCCAAATAAATACACTACAAAAGACAATAAAGGAAGGAAAACAACAGCAAAATGATATAGAATATCGCACAGACGAGAATAAACTAAGTAAAAAACCGAATGGATTCGTGTTTGAAACGCAAAAAAAGAAGACAAGCGACTATCCAAAGGAAGTACGGCCCCACCCTCACCAACACAGAAGTAGGAGACTTAAACGGCACGTAAACCACCACCAGTCCTTATACAAAAATTCGAAAAATACGACACTCTAGTGAGATACCTATCAGGTAAGCAGATATCTTACCAAACTAGCATGCTTGCAGGTGGAAATATAAAACTTAATGTAAACGACCAAAATAGTTACTACAGAAATTTTTTAGAGACGCCTGACAGGTCTTGTTTTTTTTTGTCTATTTTGTGATATTTAATCAAAAACCAAATTTCCGGTTTATTATCCGACCAAAAAACCGTTTTTTAGGGTTTTTTTGGAGACTTTTTTTATGTCATAGACTTCATAATAGATCAAATTAGAGTTTTTTTATAGGTTATAACTGAGTTATAACTAACTGAGTTCTTTAGGACATTCAAAAATTGGGTAAAACAGCTTTCAACCTCCAAAAAACATGTTTTTTCAAGGTTTTAAGAGTTTTTGCGTTGTTAATCATATTTTTTGAGATCGATACAACATCAATCATTTTTTTTAACTTTTTACGTTTTATGTGAATAAAAAATAAGACCCAGCGCAATTTTAGCCCGCCAGCCCATGTCCCTTTCCCCAATAACGTAATTTTTTCTTCTTTAATAGTTTTAAAAAATTCACACGCATAGTTGAGGCTCTTACAAAACTTGTTTTTGTAAGAGCCATATTTATATACATTTTTGTAATTTTTTATAGACCCATATATTGAGTGTACATAACCTAAAAATGCATTCTTTTTTTTTCGAAAAAAACTGTACTACTTGTTTTTGGAGATTGTTGAAGGTCTATTTTTTTCTAATTTGTGTATTTAATCAAAAACTAAATTTCTGATTTCTTCCAGATTTTTCGGTCATGTGCGCCACCTTCAAAACCCCGAAAAACTGTTTTTAGGGGGTTTTGGGGATTTTACCTATTCTATAGACTTCAAAACAGATCAAATCAGGTTTTTTTATAGGTTATATATAATTTGAAGTAACTGAGTACTTTAGTACTCAGACGAAAGTCTTTAAAACCCCCAAAAACCATGTTTTTTCAAGCTCTTTAAGAGTTTTGCGAGTTTTTGCAGGGTTATTAATATGTTTTGAGATCAGCACAATCTGATTCAATACGTCTCTAATTCATATCAAAAAAATATATGAAAAATAATATCTCTAGGGCTCAAAGAAGCAAATACAATCATCGTTTTTGCAAAAAAAACAGGTTTTCAAGCGTTATTCGGGAGGTTTTTACTAGTTTTGACAAACTTTTAACGTCTACATCATTAAGCAGAATATTTTCAAAAAAATTATAAAACAACACGAAACGATGTTTTTGCATATTCATAGAACCTAGAAATTTCTTAAAACATGCGAAAGACCCGGTTTTCAAGTGTTCATTCATCAAGATTCTGGAATGTAAAATCCCGTTTCATGTTATATGTAGAAAAGTAAAATAAGTTGGGTAAATTCAGTAAAAACCCCCGAACAACCTGAAATTGGTTTTCATAAACGATGCTATGGTTGTATATACTTGTTTGAGACCAGAAAATTTTCTTTTTCATATATTTTTTGAATATGGTTTTTTGGGGGTTTAAAGGTGTTTTACCCGATTTTTGAATGTTCTAAAGGACTCAGTTGCTTCAAATTATATATAACCTATAAAATAAGTAACCTTAATTTGATCTATTTGGTCTATAAAATGGGAAAATCCCCAAAACCCCCAAAAACAGTTGTTAGTGTTTTTGAAGGTGGCTTACGAAAAAATCTTGAAAAAAATCAGAAATATATTGTTTGATAAAATACAGAAAATAAAAAAATAGACCCACAGCTATCTCTAAAAAATATTATTACCATTAGTTATTGTAACCCACCAAAAAAAAAATTAATAAAAACGAAAAAATGACGTTTTTGGAAGTAAGGCGTGGGGGTGGCGAGTTTTATCTTTTAATTACATAAAATGAAACAACATAATCAGGTTGCGTTGATTTAAAAAAAATGATTGACCCTGAAAAAATTCGCAAAAGCCTTAAAAACGTAGTTTTTAGGGTTAAGGTGTTTCGCCCAATTTTTTTAAAGGTCCTAAAGGACTTAATACTTAAAATTATATATAACCTACAAAAAACCCTGATTTTATCTATTTTAAAGTCTATAAAATAGTCCTAAAAAACTCCTAAGACATACTTTTTTGGTGTTTTGAAGGTGGAGCACTTGACAGAAAAATCTATAAATATAGTTTTTGATTAAATATACAAAATAGGTAAAAGACTAGACCTGCAGCTATCTCCAAACAAAATATATACGCGTTGTTAAAAAAATGTATTTGTAGGTTATGTACACTCAATCTAGGGATCTATAAAAAATAAAGAAATTTTGTAAAATGCTCAAGTATGCCTTGAGGATTTTTGAAATTTTTAAATTAATTGCAACTCACCGAAACAAAATAAAAACGAAAAAATTAGGTTTTTGTGGGTACGGGTGTGGCGGAGGAGGGTGGCAGGTTAAAATTGCGCTGAGTCTTATTTTTTAATCAAATAGAACGCAAAAATGATAAAAATTGAATTCTGGAAGTGAGCGCATTTTGCCTGTCTTCACGGGGGTACCTTTTTTATTTTGTTTTGATGCTTCGATTTCCAATGCAGAAATTGTTTTCCAATTTGAAAAATGTAATTTTAATTACAACGAATTGTGGTTTAATCCAATCTTGAAAATATGTGAATTAAATTTTGAAATTAACATGTAATCGCTTCGACAAGAACAAAAGGATTTTTCTGAACAATATTTTTTGAAGGATATTTATTTAGTTTAAGGAGCTTTCATATAACTGCCGTCACCTAGTGTTGATCCACCTACCATACTACAAATTGTAGTTTGTAGCTACAGTTCTTAACGTTTTCTAATGTTTCCTCACAAGTATAAATGACCATAAAATCTTCACTATTATTTAATATGCCTAGGGATGTAAAAAACCTACAATTTTATTTTTCTACGGCTTGATAAGACAAGCATTAAGAAAATCATGATCACTATTTGTTAATAAACTTTAAGTTTTGCTTCTATCATGACCGTAGAAAAAGTTAATACTTTATATAACTAAATACCCAAAATCTTTCTAATTCTAAAATTTGGCTATTTTACTTACACAACACAATAAAAAAATCGCCCAAGCACGAGCTTGAATCATGGACCTTTGGATTTGAAGTCAGATGCACTACCCACTAAGCCATCACAGCATGTTTACAAGTCTGCTGGATTACTGGATTATTAATATACAAACTTTTGATTTTAATACTTTTAAATTTTACTTACTGAAACACAAAAATCATTATGAACTTCACAAATATTTTATTTTCTCTTGAACGGTAAAGAACTTTGTATTGAGACTCGGATAGTATTATATTCATAAACTTTACAAAGATATACGATGAAGTAATCTTGGTTGAATTTATGCAGAGACCTAAAAGTAAAAATTGGGATAGCTACAATAGTCTCGACAACGCAGGTCATTCACACAGGTACAGTAATTCAACGTTTTTAAACATTAGAGAAATTAACAAATTAAAGTATTTTACAGGTTATAGGTTTTTTTTCTCAAATTGTCTTTATTTTCAACATTATATGCACTAAATTTGATTATACAACGCAAGTCTTCAAGAAATTTATCAGTCTTCCGAAACGGCTTGGCGCCTCCAAATTACCGTTCAAGTCGTTAGCAAGACTTATATAGATAGCTTAAAAAAATGAAAAGGTTATGTAAATTGTTTACTTGTTGTTATAAAATTTTAATATTTTTCGTAAATTGTTGTTTATAAATTGTTTGTGCTGTACTATTATACAGAATGGCCCAAAAGTCTGGAAACGGTCAATTATCTCGTAAATTGCTAGTTATAATTATACAAAATTTAAGGTACACCTATTTTGGGATACGGAGATTCCATATTTAATATTTGCAATGTTGCCAGATTTGCTGGTTTAGTTTTGTAAACTGAATTCTTCAAGTATTCCCAATAAAAATAATCATTAGGATTGAAATCAGGTGAACGTGGAGGCCATTCAATTCTACTTCGTCTACCAATCCATCGCCCGGGAAATACCTTTTCTAAATAACGCCGAACATTTACACCAAATTTTGTAAAATTATGACAAACAATTTACAATTTACGAATTACGAATTTACTAGATAGATACCGATCAGTTAGGCCGAAAAGAGTTATGAATGATAACAAAACTAGATATAATGCAAAGTTTTGTTGAAGATCCACATTCATCCTCACGCAGGGTTGCACAAGTACATGATGTAGGTCGTTCTTCAGTCTTACGTGTATTACATAAGAATATTTTTAAACGATACAAGATTAACTTATTTCAAGAATTAAGTGAAGATGACTTCGATCGTAGATTAGAGTTTACTGAGGTAATGATGGATAAAATGGAAAAGGATAAAAATTTCGTTAACAGAATATGTTTTTCCGATGAAGCAACCTTTACACTATGTGGGAGTGTAAATCGGCCATCCACACTGGATGGCCAATGGTTATTTTTTATAGTGCCATGAACGTTGCTGGAATAAATAGTTACATCATTTACACCTCGAATACTCAAACAAAAATCGATAGAAGAAAATTCTTAGAAAATTTAGGATTTCAGTTACTTAGCCCACATATTTGTCGACTAGCACAACAGCAAAACATTCCCAGGATAATCCGTTTACGTCTTTCTGAAATATGTGATATAGAAACTGAGAATATTGCTCCCCAGAATCAAACTCATGGACGATGTACGTACTGCAGCACTACAAAAAGTCGAAGAACAAGATATTCTTGTGCAAACTGTAAAAAATATTTGTGTCTAGAACATCTGACGGGATTATGTAGGCATTGTTTTGAAAATTATGGTGCCCAAATTTTGGAATAGTTTCAGTAATGTGTGTAAATTTTGAGAGTAAAATTTTATTTTTCCTGTTTATTAACATACAAGTAGGTAACTGATTTATGTTTTAGTGGAACCAGAATTTATTTTTTTTTGTTATAATTATTTTGATTTTATTAAAAGCCTGGTCATAAAAATGACACTTTTTTTTAATACCCCCTTAAAATTATTAAAATAACAAAAAAATTATAAATTTCATATAATTCTATAGAAAATAATATACACAATTATATTATTACAAATATTTATTACCTACAACTAAATTTCTATTTTTTTTTTAATTCTAGAAAAAGTCGGTTTGTTGGACCGACGATCAAAAGTTTTAAAATTTTTCACGTTATCTGCGGAAGATTAATCAGTAAAGATAGGCTAATTCTTCATTTCAGTTATAAAGATTTGTGTCCAATCTTCCTCATAGTAAAAAAAACGTTAAAAATACCCATCAAGTTTTATTCTACAGTTTTTTGCGTTTTTCTCTAAACTACTTAACTGTCACATGTCCGGTTTTGCATCTACACGCCTCATATTTATGTTAATATTGTTTTAAATCATATATAAAAATCAACATAAAGTGCCAAAAGAAATAATAGAAAAAGTGTTAGGCTATACGACCACAATTATAAATTAAAAAAACAATCACCGAGAAATGTTAACATATTATAAAGATATAACATAAATAAATAAATGATCACAACAATTTCTAGTAAACTAGTGAATCATTTTCATGAAATATCTATTGATTATTTTGTCAATGAATACATAGGACATGACAAGAATACATGTGTCGGAAAATTTTGGATTCAGAGGATTATATCTGTATAAGTCAAAACAATGAACTAAGACTGCTTTGGGATTATATTCTGATAACTTTATTACTAAATAGCCCAGTCTGGTTATGCAAGAATCATCGATTTCACTACAAAATTTTTCGCAGATATCTGAAGCTTTTAAGACATAGGTGGGGGTTACTCATATTTTTAGTACAATAGTCATTCGAAAATAAATTGTTGTATTGTATAAGTGGTATAATAAATTGATATAAATTATTGTGTTTTAGTTAATTAGAATAAGGGAAATAAATTAAATTTATAGTAGCAGTTCAATACATTTGAACATCAAGGAAAATTTATTTATCCCTGGGGGTAAATATTTAAACTATTGAACTTGCTTTATTAATGATGCTAGACACATATAGCAAATTTCATAGGATTCTTTAAGACTTAAACTATCTCAGAAGTTAAATGCATATTGCGTTTTCATCGAAATTATTTACAAAACAAACGTTTAAAAAAGGGGTATGTTTTTTACTTATAAACAATTGTAATAACTTCTATATTTTTCAAGCTACAGACGTACAACATCAAGCTGCCAAAACTCTACGCCTATGCCCACTTAACAGCCTGGTTGTTATTTAAGGCCCAATGAGAACCAAGGATGTCAAAAATCGAAGCTCAATACTAGCTCCAAGAAACCAAGAGAAAAGGGGAAGAGCAGAATAATAACTGACACTCCAGAAAAGCTTCTTCTGACAGAAAAACAGATCAATAAAAAAACAAAGAAAACCACCAACTCTAATGCGGAACATAATAAATCTACGAAAAGAAAACTACTTTTTGAAAAATGAGAAAAATGTGAAGATAACTGATGAAAATGGCCAAAACTCTGATGATAAAGTATTAGAAGAACCACAGCAAAATTTTGACAGGAGTGAATTAAAAATTGAAGATATTGTGCTGGTTAAATTTAGGACTGTAAAACAAAAAGATGTGTACTATGTTGGGAAAATCATTGGTAAATGTGATGATGGGTATGTTGAAATTTCATTTTTGAGAATGTCATCTAAAGTAAATTATAAATTTTCCTACCCCATCTTACCGGATATCTCTAGTGCTTCTTTATCAGAAATTGTAGTCCTTTTGTCAACTCCTTCTGGGCAGGGTACAAAGCGACAGAAATCATTATTGTCTTTTTCAGTTTCATTGGAAAACTTTGGTAAAACATTGGAAAATCTCAATATGCATTAGGGGTTTGATTAAGTAGAAGATTATAGAGAGATGGGAGTGCGACAATGGGAATTACTGGCACAGGACCGACAAACATGGAAGGCAATAGTAAACGCGGCAAAGACTCACTACGAAGAGTTGTAGCGCCATTAATGATGATGATGTTGATGTTTGATTAAGTATTAAGTATCATAATATGGTTTTAAATATTGCAATAAATAATTTGTAAAACATTTATATGAGGTTGTCATTTTTCCAATTGTGTCTGAAGCTGTCCCATTCCCCGTCTGAAGGTGCCCTTCAGACGTTTTTTTTACAAGGATAGGGTTTAATATTAAAAGCATATATGCAGTGAAACTTGGGTGAACAATGTATTTTATGAATATTTTCTTTATATCGCTTTATAGCGATTTAATCGTCAACTTCATTGTTTATTTTTTATTTCTTTTTTTTTTATTGCTAATATAATTTTCATTCTTATTTCCAATATTATTAGTATTAAGAATATTATTAATTATTAATAGGAATGTATAAAAACTTACAGTTTTTATGTATGTATTTTACGTTTCAGTATAATTTATTGTATTTTATTATTTTATATTAACTGTATGTTTCCCAATTAATAGAATTTTTATTCTTTTTATGTGTATATTTTTATTTTAAACCAGTATTGGATTGGATTAATTACTGTTCTAATATCCAAATAAATTTAACGCAAACTTTTCTTTTAAGATTACGTTTTAGTGTTTAGTTAGAAGATGTGCACGCCTATGTATTTCGAGGTTCGAAGATTAGTATTCTGAGAATTTACTCCAGCTTATTTTTCATATATACTATAGTTTGTAAATTTTGATCCAGACATACAGAGTTAAGGTCTTGTGACTTGATGATACTCCTGCATAAGCATGATTATCTTATGACATCACTATTTATCAATTAAAAATAATGCGAATATCAAATTATTAGTTGTAAATAGTGTTCATCGATCTATTTATCTTGTTTGCAAGCGAAATGAAATCTAAGAACATCGTCAATATGTTTAAATTTGCGATTAGATTTGTACGAACCCAAACAATATACTAAGCGAGCTCATTACTTATTAAAAATAATTATAAACAATACAGAAAGTCAAATTTGTAAAATACACCCGTAACCTGTGGAAATTGGTCAAAACTTGAATTCAACAATCCTCGGAGTCCAGATTTTTTTGACACTATGTATTTTGATGAACACAATTCACTAATTTAGGACCCTTAAGCTGGTGGGGACAAATGAGCGGAATCCAGTTTAACAATTTATTATATATACATATTATATAACAATAATAGTTTTTACCCATTTTTCACTAATTTATTACCACCCTAATAATTTTTTACCACCAACCCACACTTAATGGCAGCGATTCTGCTGGCTTAAGGTTCAAGCTTGCAGAATTCAGAAAAAAAAAACTTTTTGCCGATGCATATTCTTTTACCCATTTGTCACTAATTTATTACCACCCTAATAATTGTTCACCACCAAACCACCCTTAATGGGAAATATATTTTTCGTCACCTTAAATTTTAACCTAAGAATTGTTGACTTTCCAGATGAGGTAAATGAGGGTGAAAATTACTAGGATGGTAATAAATTCGTAAAAACCTAGCAGAACATTTCAAAAATAATTTTTATCAATTCCGCTGGCTCGAATATTAAGCTAGCGGGAACGATTCCAAATAAGATTGGTTTATTGGTGAGAAATTATCATGGTGATCAAAGTTTAGTTTAACTTAACTTTAAGTCAAACTTAACAGAACAGTTTTTTATTTAAGTTATAAGTAAAGGAGAGATAGCTTTAATAGATTTGTAAAACGCATATGACAGTGTACCGATCTCCCAACTATGGATAGAAATGGGTAACTTGAAAATAAACCCAATTCTTATTAACGCCACTCAAAAATACTACGAACAAAACTTTGCAAGAATTAAAAGGGACAAGAAATCACCTCCCTTTTTCAAACAACAAAGGGACTAAGACAAGGTTGCTGTCTGTCACCCACCTTATTTAAAATCTATTTGGACAGATCCTTAGTGAAATGGGTAAAAAAATGTAGAAACATGGGAATAACGATGGAAGAAAACACGCTATATACACTTTTCTTTGCGGATGACCAGGTAGTAATTGCCGAAGACATCTACGATCTCAGCTATATGGTAAGAAAACTGCAAGAAGAATATGAGGTGGCAGGTCTAAACATGAATATGACAAAATGTGAATATCTCTCAGTGGGAACAGATGAAATATGTGACCTAGTCTTGGAAGACGACAAAATCAAAGGCGTGCAATCCTGCACATATTTAGGGGTCATTTTCAACAAGAATGGAAATAGCGCAGATGAAATCAGGGAAAGAATAAACAAGGGCAGAGCAGCGACCCGTGCCTTAAACTCTCTTCTCTGGCAAAAAACAATTCGACGAGAAACCAAAAAACACGTTTACGGTAGTATAGTCCAAAGTATTCCACTTTACGGCTCAGAAGTATGGGACGTCACCAAAGCTAATAGAAACAAACTTATGACGACAGAAATGGATTATCTGAGACGAAGCTGCGGTAGATCGAAACTGGAGAGAGTTAGTAACGAACAAATAAGAAACGAAATGAAAATGGAGCGAAATATTAATGATGACATAGAAAGAAAACAATTAATCTGGTTTGGACATTTTAAAAGAATACCAGAGTACAGATGGCCTAGAAGAGTACTGTAATGGATCCTGAAAGAAGAAAGAGGGGACAACCACGGAGAAGTTGGCGCAACGATATTGATGAAGCAATGGCGGCAAGATACTTACAAGAGGCAACTGCATGTGACAGACAAAGATGGAAATTGAGGGCGGAGAAGCGGAGACAGCCGTAATTAATCCATTATTATTATTTTGGGATACGGAGATTCCATATTTGATATTTACAAGGTTGCCAGATTTGCCGTTTTTCTTATATTATTAGTAACTTAAGTTTTTCAAATACATCACCCTGTATATTCAGTCATTATTGGAATCTCCTATTCAATACGAGTTCAACCATATTTAACACTTATGATTTTATGTAATCTGGAAGGTCATAAATACATAAAACCGAAGTCTGGCAACGCCTAAATTGTTTCAATAATTTTTTTAATACTAACCATTTTCAAATACATTAAAACGTAACAATTGATAGTTTAGAGCATTTTTTAACATAGTAGTTACGTTGTTAAGTGTTCAAAATGTGCTCAATTTGTGAGTTGACAGCACCCTAATCGATGGTAGAATGCTTCTACCACATTTCTCCATGATTGTCTAGAAATTATTCGAGATTCATCGATAATTCGTTGCCTTAGCTCTGCAAGACTTGCTGGTTAAGTTTTGTAAACTGAATTTTTTAAGTATCCCTAATAAAAATAATCTTTAGGATTGAAATCGGGTGAACGTGGAGGCCATTCAATTCTACCTTGTCTACCAATTTATCGTCCAGGAAATATCTCATCTAAATATCGCCGAACATTTACACCAACTATCTGACGTTAAATTTCTTTCGACAAAAATGACGCAATTGAATAAGTAACTACTATATCTGACCATACATTTAATTTTTGTGGTCTTTGAGTATGGTTTTCACGCATTCAGTCTTCAGTGTGAATTTACGTCACACCAGTACCTTAAATTGTGTCGATTTACACTTCCACATAGTGTAAAAGTTGCTTCATCGGAAAAACATATTCTGTTAACGAAATTTTAATAATTTTTAATTTTATCCATCATTACCTCAGTAAACTCTAATCTACGACCAAAGTCATCTTCACTTAATTCTTGCAATAAGTTAATTTTGTATGATTTAAATTTATTTTTACGTAATAAACGTAAGACTGAAGAATGACCTACATCATGTACTTGTGCAACCCTGCCTAGGGATGTATGTGGATCTTCAACAAAACTTTGCTTATATCTGAAGTTTTGTTGTCATTGATAACTCGTTTCGGTCAACCTGATCGGTATCTATCTTTTACTTCTCCAGATTCCTCAAATCGCCTTACAGCTTTTTGTACCGTCGTCTTATGAATAGGAAAACGGTTTAGAGAACGGCATTTTAGAGAAGCAATTTAAATTGCAGAACTTTTTGAACCACAACTACTGTTAATTTTAGTTCATAATTTAAATGGTGAACAAATGTCAAAATCAGAGCATTCTCCATTTAAATATTTAAATTTATTAAAATCTACATATTTTGCACTGTTTTATGTATTTAAGATCTTTCAGACTACATAAAATCAAGTGAACATATGGTTGAACTCGTATTGAATAGCTGAACTCGTGTGAAATTCACACTGAATGCGTAAAAACCATACTCAAAGACCACAAAAATTAAATGTATGGTCAGTTATGGTAGGTACTTATTTAATTGGGACATTTTTTATGGAAAAAAATTTAACGTCAGATAGTTGGTGTAAATTTTCGGCGTTATTTAGATGAGATATTTCCCGGATCATAAATTGGTAGACAAGGTAGAATTGAATGGCCTCCACGTTCACCCGATCTCAATCCTAAAGATTATTTTTATTAGAGATACTTGAAAAATTCAGTTTCCAAAACTTAACCAGCAAGTCTTGCATAGCTAAGGCAATGAATTATCGATGAATCTCGAATAATTTCTAGACAATCATGGAGAAATGTGGTAGACGCATTCTACCATCGATTAGAGTGCTGTCAACTCACAAATGGAGCACATTTTGAACACTTAATAACGTAACTATTATGTTAAAAAATATTCTAAACTATCAATTGTTACGTTTTAATGTATTTGAAAATAGTTAGTATTAAAAACTGTATTGAAACAATTTAGGCGTTACCAGACTTCTGTTTTATGTATTTAAGACCTTCCAGACTACATAAAATCATAAGTGTTACATATGGTTGAACTCGTATTTAATAGGAGATTCCAATAATGACTGAATATACAGGGTGATGCATTTGAAAAACCAAAGTTACTAGTAATATAAGAGAAACTGAAAATCTGGCAACATTGAAAATACCAAATATGGAATCTCCGTACCCCAAAATAAGCGTAACTCAAATTTTGTATAATTATGTCTAGTAATTTACGAGATAATTAGCCGTTTTCAGACTTTTGGGCCACTCTGTATAAGTAAAGGACAGTAAAATTGTAAAAAAATATTTTTTCACCTTAAATTTTAAACTAACAGAATTATTGTCTTACTATAAGAGGCATATGAGGGGTGAGTACGTACTAGGCACAGTATAGTGCTTTAGTTAGAGGTAATAAATTTGTTAAAACCTAACAGAACACTGTGGTATTTCAAAAATATATATATTTTTAATGCCGCTGGCATATTAAGCCAGCAGGAACGTTTCTAAATAAGATTGGTTTAGGGGTGCAATATTATCAGGGTGGTTAAAGTTTAGTAAACATTTAAAAAACACCGTTTTTTATTCAGTTATAAGTAAAGGAGAGTGAATGTGAAAAAAAATTGTTTCCCTAAGTTTAATCTAACAGAATTATTGACTTTCCGTAAGGGGTAGTTAACAGGTAAAAAATTACTAAGGTGGTAATAAATTCATAACAACCTAGCATAAATATTTTTTTTGGGATTCTAGTAGTTTTAACCGTAAGCCAGCAAAATCGCTCCCATTAAGGGTGGTTTGGTGGTTAAACTTATTAGGGTGGTAATAAATTAGTGAAAAATGGGTGAAAAAATATTAAGTGGGTTAAATTGGATTCCGCTCAGAGTTGCCCCCGCTAGCTCAAGAGTCCTCACTAATTTAGACAAATGAATGACATACATCAAGATAACTTACCAAAATATAATGGCGACTCTTTGCTAGCTACATTATCATCAATGTAAGGTATCCCTAAGGTATATACTGCTGTCTGGCCCATACCCACGCCCAATAAACTAATAAAGAATATCGCTAACACAATATTTGTCACTGATGGTGCTAAGCGATATCCGGAGGTAATAACTTCTTCATAACAGTCTTCTGGATTATCTTTTGTAAAATTATCTATTCTAGTAATATTTGAAAGCTCTAGGAATGGTGTAGATTTTGCCTTGCATATGTTGGGATCTTTTACGATACCTGTCAGTTCGTTAGCATTTATAAGATGCCTACCGTAAATAAAATGTGGTAAGGAACATGTGAATGAGGAAACTGCAAATAAAACCATACCCCATGCAATCCATTTTGGTCTGTGACCCTGTCCTCCGTAGTAAGTTAACAGCAATGACGATCCTATCTGCCCGATTTCTGTGGCACTCATTATAATACCCGTTATTTTTGACTGGATTTGAAATAGTTTTTCTATTGTTGTTATGGCACTCACGAAGTAAGTGTGGTACATCCCTTGAAGCACCCAAGTTATACAAAAAACTACTAGGAATGACTGTTTCGAGGCAAATTTTTGTAGCCAGTTTGGGGCACATGGGCCTAAGCCACATATCATCTCGTTGTCCTGATTTCTATATGTGCTATTAGATTCTTGTGTAAGACCAGTTTGTTCTTCAGGTATTTCGTCTGTTACATCGATGTGACTGATTGGCTTCTCCATTATTATCGAAATTTTATAAAATATTTATTTTAATCGATAATCTTCTTTTATTAGCTTATTGTACTTTGAGGTAAATGTGTTTTAGGGTGTGAAGATTATCTGAAAATAACACTTTTAATGTATACAGGTAATAAAACGTACTTATTAATACAATAGATAGGTAATACTTAATAAAAAGAATTATATATTCTCTATATAACCTTTTGACTTTTGGTCTAGCTTTCATAATTGTTTAATTCCTTTTTCAAGACATAGTCGTTGAGATTATTTATATAAAGCTATGACACTCAACATTAATAACACACATAAAATATAACATATAAAATAATGAACAAAATACATTTTAAAATTTAGTTTAAGATTTTATATAAAATAGTAAAATTTTATTTGTGACATTTTTTAATGGTGTGTTTTGAATAATCCATAGAGAACAGAAAGAAAAAAAAAACAAAAATTAGTATGATTCTTTTCTATTCCAATAAAATAAAAGAAGTCATTGTATTAATTTAATTTCGTGTGTAAATAATCGTAATTGTACACGATTATATTTAGTTCCTTTTTCTGTCAATCGCTGTCACATTTAGTTTCTGCTTAACTATCATTATCATCATTATTATCGTCACTGCCATCACTATCTCCATTATTTATATTTATAATAATTGGTTTGATATCATCCAATAAATTGTCAATTTCCCACAATTTTTTTTCTGTTGCTATTACGCGGTTTACGTAGTTTTTCCATTTCTCCGGCGTGATGAGCTAGTACGCTGCTGTAATTAAATTTCGCATTTCAGCTTCTTTAAAATTCGCGTTGCGCCCAGCTATATACCGTTTCACTTCCCTCCAAACCATTTCGATGAGATTGAGTTCACAGTGATAGGGTGGGACCCTCAGAATCTTCACTGTGCTTTTTGGCAATATCTTCTATTATGTACCTGTCATATTTTGCTTTGAAGGCTTTGACTACATCAAGTAAGTCACATTTTAGGTAGTCTTCTTAAAAAAAAATAGGTCCTTTCTAGGACAGAAACCATTCTTGAATATATTTTTTTTACTGTTGAACTGTTGGGAATTTGTTCTGACTTTCTGCTGTGATAGGAGGCATCGTTCATTACCACAACAGTTTTTTCTGGTAAATTTAGCATTAAGTTATTTTCGAACCAATCTTCGAAGGTCAGTAGTTTTCTTTGCCAAAAATGTGAGCTCTGCTACATCAACAAATCCACTGGTAGATCCTGCGTGCAATAAAACGAACCGTGCACCAGGATCTGTTGGAGCTTTTAATCCTGTTATCAGACCACGAACAAAAGCATCGCGATGAGATGTAATTGTGTTATCAAACCATTCTTTTTTCACACTGTGCCCGATATTTACCCATGATTCATCCAAATACACTATGCTGTATCCTTCTGCACGGTATTTACGAATTGCGCGTAAATAACGATGACGCTACGAGATGATTTTTGGTATTTCAATCAAAATTGAGAACTCCTGGTTTATTCCGTTCATTTTGACAAGATAGACAATAGACAACGCCATCGCTCACTGCATAAAACTGGCAACGTCTAGGCGAAATTCCCATAAGGTTAGCATTGCATATCTTTCCTGTCCAGACTAGCCACTTTGAGACAAAGTATAGCAATGTAAATTCCATTGCGACCGGGTAATGAGAGTGATGAATTTTATTGACCTCATGATAAACGTAAAAAATGGAAAAAGATTCGCGCAACGCTTATATATTTAACACCTTTATAAAAACCATTTGCGAGAAAATACAAAAATGTCATACGAAAGCTGCAATTTTCACCTTTAAAATGTATTTTGATTTTTGCCAATAGGACACTCTGATCAAAAGATATCGAATTTTGACCGTCGAGTTGATACAAATTTTATTTAAAAAATTGATTTTGCATTCGTAACCGACATTCAAAACCACCTTGAAGAGTTATTTCTGAGAGAACAGTTTATTCTACACAAAAAGTGCTAATAAACATTTTATTTCAAAATTATCTCCGTTAGATTTTTGATAAGTCGATTTTTTTCGTTTCCTTTACTTCGAGGCGGCTGTTTAGGATGATGCCGGTGGTAAAATCTTTGCATATTATTTGGGGTCCCATAATTGACATTCCCCGTAAAATTCAGCTTATTCGAATGATTTTAAAGGTCAAATCCCTGACAACTGGACGCTGAGTTGAAATATAATGCTGTCCTGAATGTGACACTTCCGGTTATATCGGAAGTAGACGTCAACTATTTTATTTTAAATATAATTTAATATTTTTTATTTTATATTCGAATTCTACATGAAATTTTAGGTAAAATTTGTGGGCAATGTCCTATACCAGCAATGAAGTATTTTTGAGATATATTGATTTTATTTTTCAAAATTTTTAAAAAATCCTAGTTCACATTGGAAATAAAGGACATTAACGAGAACACGTCGGAGATAATAGAGAAATGGGATAAATCGAGGGAAGCAATCCAAACAACATGTGCGACTCTATTAAAGCGTGACCGACGGAAAAAGAAAGAATGGATGTCTGATGAGATAATGGATATGATGGATGAAAGACGTAAATTCAAGAATAAAAATGCAGAAAAATACCAGCAGATCCACAAAACCATAAGAACGAATATTCGAGAAGCGAAAGAAAAATGCAGGGAAACGAATGCAGGGAAATAGAACAATACGAACGAAAATACGACAGTTACAATTTGCGCAAAAAAATAAAATAGATGACAAACAAGAGGAAATTCAATAAGTCACCCAACAGCATAAAAGATAGCGATGGAAATCTTATCTCGGAGCCATCAACGATCTTAAAAACATGGAAATCATACATAGAAAAATTATTTGCATCTGACAGGACTGATGATCACCTATATGGAGAAGGAGAAACAGGAATTCAATCCTTAAATCCAGGAGAGATAGGAGATAGAAGATGCCATTGCAGCACTAAAAAACAATTAGCAGTTAGCAGGTCCGGACAATGTACCCTGCGAAATATTAAAGATCCTCTGTAAATCAGACAAACAGTTCCTTGATAATCTAGTTGTACTTTTTAACAACATATATAATAGCGGTAAAATCCCGGAGAACTGGCTGCAGTCAACATTTACTACAATCTCGAAAAAACCAAATGACCAGATTTGTGATGACTACCGGCTTATAAGCTTGATCAATCATGTCACTAAAGCATTCACTAAGATCATTCATACAAGAATATATGATAAATGTGAGTCAAATATTGATAGATCGCAGTTTGGTTTTCGGAAAGCACTTGGAACTAGAGAAGCAATTTTCGCTCTCCAGGTGCTTATTCAGCGGTGTAGAGACGTTGATAAGGACGTGTATTTGTGCTTTGTAGATTTTAGAAAAGCATTTAACAATGTCAATCATGAACAATTGATAGGTATTCTCCGAAAGACAGGTATTGACGACAAGAACATTCGAATTGTGGCAAACCTATACTGGGGTCAAACAGCAATAGCAAAAATTGGCAACGAAATCACTGAAAGCGTGCAGATCAAAAGAGGTGTCCGTCAGGGGTGTATATTATCCCCACTCCTATTTAATATGTATTCCGAGGAAATATTTAACAAATGTATGGAAAATGCAAATGAGGACATAAAAATAAACGGCGAGTTAACGAACAATATAAGATATGCCGATGACACGGTGATCCTTGCCAGCACCATAGACGAATTACAATAAATAATGGAAAGACTTTATTCTGTTAGTGAGGAATACGGCCTGAGCCTCAACTTCAAGAAGACAAAATGGATGCTGATAAGCAAAAAGCAACAACCTGCTCGACAATTACGGATAAGTAACATACTAATTGACCATGTAGAATCTTATGTGTACCTTGGCATCAACGTAAATGCAAAATGGGAACAGACCATAGAAATTAAGGCGAGAATAGAACGAGCTAGAGCAGCATTTAGCAATATGAAAAAGCTCCTCAGAAGCAAGTATTTGTCTCTTCCCCTAAAACTACGTATAGTTACATGCTACATTTTTCCGATCTTGCTGTATGACGTGGAGGCCTGGACGCTGACGGAGACGCTAACAAGAAAACTAGAAGCATTCGAAATGTGGGTGTACCGGGCATTCTTCGTATATGCTGGACCGAACATGTCACCAACATAGAGGTACTCCAACTTGAGAGTAGATAAGTCTGCTACAATTAATTGTCCAGGGAAAAATAGACAGTAAGCGAGGGCCAGGCAGGAGAAGACACTCATCGTGGCTCCAAAATCTGCGGAAGTGGTTCGGGCTCACATCGGTAGAACTATTCAGAAGCGCCGCAAACAAGATCAAAATTGCCATGTTAATAGCCAACGTTCGCAACGGACAGGGCACTTGAAGAAGAAGAAGAAGAAGATCACATTGAATAACAATATCTATTAATAACGAAGCTAGTGAAGTGAAATTATAACCAATTAATAACAAGCGCTTGTCCGTTACTTCCATATGTCCAACTCGTTGAAATTTCATACAGGGTGTTTTAAACTTAGCCGCCAACAAGCACAACTTAAATAATGTAAGTTACTTACTTTAAATAGAACACCTTCATATTTGAGTACATTTTCCGCTGTATTTTTTTAAGCTAATTCATTTGGTGTCGGTATGCCCTATACCTAAATCCAGCCCAAAGTTAAAACAGAACATCAATCAATTATTTCAATATTAGTAAAGGGTGGACATAACCGTATTCAGTACCATACAAATTTGTTTTCAGACTTCTGATACTGTACTGACTTCTGACCCTGTATTTGTTTTTCTGTGATTACAGCGCTACCTATCACGAGTGGAAAAATTTTTTTCGATAAAACTTGTTTACTTTTTCACGTAGAATCCGAATCTGCAATAAAAAATGGGGTTTTCTATTTAAGATTTCAAAGTTGCACATCGCTTCACCCCTGGGGGTAAAGATGGAGGTCGTATTTGGTATCATTCGATAGATTTTTAAAAAATAATGCAGTGTTTTTCGTTAAGAACTGCATTTCTCGAGATACTAGACCGTTTCCATTTTCCTAGAGTATTAAGATAAATAGTTTTTCGATTATAGCGCCATCTATTGACAATTAGACAAAAATGTTTCAAATAAAAGTTACTTATTTTTCATAAAGAATCAAAATCTATAATAAAAAATGGGGGTTCTCATTTAAGATGTTAAAGTTTACCCTCGTCTCGCCCACTGGACGTGGGGCTAGCGGTCGTGTTGGATATCATTGATAGTTTTTTTTAAAAATATTGAACACGTTTTTTATGTTTTTCAATTCGAGGTTTACTTATGTGAGCGCCTAGACTTTTTCTTCAAGAGTTTCCATCCATATTTCCCTATTAATGCCAGATCTTGTCCTATATCATATACTGTATTTCTTTCTAGATTCTCTAGTAAAATATTTTGATCGTAAGTCTTAAATCTTCTCTAGTAAAATTAAAGTTCTTTAATAAAGTTTAATCTGTTTAATGTGTGCTCTTATTTTTATAAATTAAGATATATTTTGGGTAAGATTCCTTTATGTTTTGAATTCTATCTTATGGTCTTTTTAATTTTCAGTTTTTACTGTTCCGTTAGCTCTTAACTAAAGGTTTTTTTTCTCGTTTATGCGTTTATGTCAGTGTGCACCTTTATCTCTTTCTTTCATTACACATCTTTGCTCTGTTAATAGTGTACTTGAACTTCATTAATATATTTTCTACTCTGCTTTTCGTATGTAGGTGTCACTCTTACGGGTTTATTACATTTTTGTTTAATCCTATTTTAGATCATACAAGTCAAATATATTACTGAACACCGTATAGAATCCTATAATAATTATTTGTAATTGAGAATTAAATATAACCCATCCAAGTATTTAAATACATACCTACTTCATAAAAAATATATAAAAACTTAGAAAAAAAAAATAGTAAACATTTAATTAGTGTTTTCTGAATTGTAGACAAAATTTTAAATTTATATATTTCTTAATTTTCACCGAAGTTCTAAGTAGGGAAAATAAATTAAGGGATAAAAGTAATTAAACTTCATAAAAATTATCGGTATTATTGAATAATATTTGACAAAAAATACGTGTTGTTTAAATAGGCATAAATATAAGAATTTTAATCTCATCAATTTACCTGTAATCAAGGAAGACGTAGGATATTTGTCCTAAATTAAAAAATAAAACACCGGTAATTTAATAAATGCAAATTGTAAACATTTCACTGACACCAAATCACATACCAGACATACACATTTCTTCACATGTAAACAAATATCGAGTTGTGTATGTGCCTGAAGTCCTGAAGTTAGCAACATATTTATTGACGAACTTAACGCATGCTTGTAGACGTCAAGACCACAAGAGAAAAGGAATTTAATAATAGGTCATTCACTTCTACTCATTTTTCTTATTCACATATATATTTTATGTTGTATTTGTATTTACTGAAGGTTGGTGAATTCTTATCTTAAAAACTATTCTTTTGGATTCATATTTATTTATTCTAGTTGATTCTCTTAAATTTTTTATCCATTATAATATTTCTTTCGTTTCGGTATCTATAATTAATCAATGAATTTAAGATTTACTATTATATAAAATGCATAGCTTGTAGCAGTAAACTTAGTATTTTCACGTGTTGTTAATATTTAGTAGAATGTCTATTTTATTTCTCAATGAACCACTTTTATTACTTAACCTGTTCAATTAGTTATTCTTAGTTCTGTCTACAATCGATACTCTCACCACAGAATTCCTCAAGAACGGTGCAGATTTATCCCGGGAAGAGGCACAAGTGGCTAGTAATTAAAAAAAAACATACAAAGGGAATATATGAATGGATAGCAATAGTCAACCTAATAGTAGATATAACATAACATCACTGCATCGTTACAGAGGATGAAGAATAGTACCGGAGATGTCATGGAGATGTGTAGGTATTCAGTCGTAAGTTGGGGTAGTGTTTTTCAATACTACCTTCGTTTTTTCCGGTCATTTTTAGATAGCTGTAGAAACTATATAAGTCTTAATGCTCGGTCGATGTTTTCTGATAGATTATACAGTATTATACAAAGTAATATAAACAAAATTAAAATTTGAAAAAAAAAAACGACAGTTTTTGGTTATAGATGAAGAAAAAGAGAAAATAATATTAGTTGTTTTAACAGGAAATATGACTTCTCTTGGATTTTATAACTTTCTTTAACACGTTTTGGCATAGTCATTATTTTTTAATTTTCCATGTCATCATCATTCAGCTTGTAAATTTGACTGCTGTAACTATATATAGGTCTATATTTTATAGTATATAATTCTTTTAGTCATCACCACCACCAATTATCATCCAAGAACATTTTAAACTTATCACAAGTGTCGCATGTATCAACACGGGGTTTTTTGAAACACAACCCTAATTTGTTAAATTCTTGGCTGGTAAAATAGCTTGACGCAGTCCATCTGTTACAACAAAACAATAAACTTTTTCCCATGAAGGCCTGATGATGTTTAAGATTGATTCTCGATCAAATCACTACTTGCTGGTTGTTGATTTTGCTGACCTGAAAATAAAACATCAATAAAAACCAATGTAGGAACAAATATATTTTTACAAAGACTCCTCAAGCTGCCCACTATTTATTTAAAAAAATTTTTAACTCTTACCTTCAACAACAGCCTGAATGCCGGACGATGTTGAAGGTTCATTTTCGATCAAATCACTGCTTGTTGGTTGCTGATTTCGGTTACTTGAAAAATAGGATATAATAAAAACCAATGCAGGAACAAAAATATTCATACGAAAACTCTTCAAATTGCCTACAATTTATTTAAAAAAATGTTTAACACTTACCTTCGACAATAGCTTTTTGATTTAACACCAAATTTACCAGTTTTTTTCCTCTATAAAAATCCATTACGGTGGCTCTTTACAATGAAATATCTATTTTGTTCACTAGCCAATGGCATTTAAAATGTAAAGAGACGTAATAGTTTTAAAAACTCCAAAAACAAGTACGCGCAGACGGAATCAGCCATATTTTAAACGGAACCAGTGCTATTCAGTACCATTTTATCGGGTGTGCATAGACAAATTAACCCGGTTTAATTTATTTACGGCAACTACAGACATATGCACTATTTTATTAGTACTTTGAGTTGAAGAATAGATTAAATTATTTCAAATGTACTAAATTAATAATCTCTAACAATTTAAATTACAGTTCTGTCGTAGCTTGTCACAAATTTCTCAATTCGAGTCTGTTTCCGTCTAAAACATGGCGTTCGCGTGCTGAAAAACTTCAAAAGCGGCATCTGAGAGTGGGCATTCTGATTGTTATTTATTCTGTGGTTTAGGCAAGAGTTTGTGGTCAAAACACATATTTATTTACCCAAATTTACATTTCATTAAAAAAAAACTCCCATGCAACAGATTTGTGCGAACAATGAGCCAAACAAGATTTAAGGTCGATTCAGACACATCAGTCCCGTCATAGTCTCGGCGCCGAACCGGTCCTGTTTAGTCACAGAACTATCACTAGTGTCTAGAGCCTGACACACTATTATGTGCAGACTTGCGCAGTTCAGTTGTATCCACATCTGAATGTGACAATGAGGTTTATGTGTATTGTTGGTTGCATAAGAATAACTCTAAAATTAATAGTAAATAATAGCAAATCAAAATTAAAGGTTTTTTAAAATAGTTTTAAAAAGTATTTTAAAAATATACTTTTCCGCGTTTTTTCCAATAAAAATTTGTTATTTTATATACAGGATGTTGACTGTTAGGTATATTATAAATTTTTTGGATTATGCACAAAATTCCCAGAACATTAATATATTGCATGTTATAGTTTTAATTAACTTATTTTAGGATACAGGCTGGTTAATGAATAGATCACTCTCTGCGTGTCTCCTTATGACTTTAAAAGGTTCTATACCTAATTTCAATAAAGAAAAGTGAGTTCATTTTCGTATCTCAACTTGTTTTTAATAATGTATATAGTACTCTAAGATATGTACCTATGTTCTTTTAAAATAGATATTATATCAAATAAATGAAACCTGCCTATATTTTTATCAGGTGTGAAATGAAATGTACATAAGTAGGTATCTTAAAGGCTATAAAAGTTCATATTGAAGGGATTGTGCCTTTAATACATTGTATAATAAAAACAGTTAAATAAAAGCATGGCAATCTAATATATTGATAAAGTTTTTTGTATTTGATTTAATAACTAAATAATACTGGTAAAAATATACCTGGTATTCCATCTAAAATAATAAAGTTGGCATCAGTATTTACATGACATCACACTCTGTATAACACATTTTTATTGTAAACATATGAGCAACAAAAAATATTAAAAAAAAACACAGTTTTCGAGAAACTATTCATCATTTATTTAATAAATAGATATCATGATACAATAAGTAACAAGATAGGATCTTCCCGTAGCACAAAATCGGTCGTGTTCGCGCATGCCGTCTATGGAGAGTAGAATTTGAATTCTTGTTAAAGTTAAATGGGATTTGTATGCAATCTGTGATGAAATTACTAGACGGAAATAAGTTAAGAGGTTTAATAATTACAATAATCGTACACATAAGGATATCTCCAAACTATTTATTGAAGATTATTTATTGATACATACAAAAAACTGACATTCGAACGTGCAACTCTCCAATGACGTCACGACTTATGCGCAATATCTTAGTCATAGCACAGTATAGTGCTTTAAGCACTATACTGTGGTCAGGCTCTAGACACTAGTGAACTATCAACTATCTGACAGCTGGGAAACTGTTCGTTGCCTGATGAATGGTCCGCAGGAGTGTGACGTCACGACTGTCACATTGTCATTATTACTTTCCAAACAAAAGGTGAAATGTTAAATCTCAAGACTTTTTAATATCGATAAAGTTAATATTTTGCTTCCTCTGCTGCTTTTTCTTGTAAGCATACTATTTTTTACGATAATTCCGAGTTCTATTTCTATGAAATATAGTTTAAAAGTTTAAATTAAAGAAATACTAACCTTACTTTATTGATACATGCATTTTATAGCTATTAGCATAAAACAATGTGCTTTATTATTTACACAACCTTGTAAAATTGTTGTAGTAACTATTAGAATACTTAAATATTGCAAAAAGCGGAAAGATTCTATAAAATAAATGAAAAAATAACTAAAAATACAAATTATCCACACTAAACAAGGTTTGTTTGGAAAGTGAAACTGACAGATGTCAATAAAATCTACGTCATCACTTCTGTGGTCCATTCTGGAACTATTTATAGCAAAGACATAAATCATCTGGATAGGCAACACAAAAATCATCCACATATAACCAAAATTGACCGGTATGATATTCAAAACAATATTCTCTAATTCCGCTACTGATTCGGGCTCTATTTCAAAGTATTGTGTTTTATTTTCGTTTATACATAGTCCCAACTTTTTCAATATTGTTTCCATTTTTTTTAATATTCTTATGAGATCTGATTTTGATCTCGTATTCAATGCAATATCGTCTGCAACAGCGATAACTTTTTGTCTCTTGCGGTTTATTATACCATCTCATGTCATGTCTCCCTATAGATGTACTGTCCTACTATATTTTTGAGTTTGCTTTTGTTTTTTAGCACATTCACTTTGTCCTTCATGTTTTCTATTTGAGCGAGGAACATTTTGTCGCCTATTTTGCTACCTTCTTCCAATTTAATGTTGAGGTGAAGATTTGTTTTCTTAAATTGCTAGTTTATATTTAGTATCTCTCCATCATTAGTTTTCAAATATAAGCCTTTGATAACCATATTTCTCTTACTCCAGCTGTTCGATTCACTGATTTGCCTCAGTAAGTTCATTCTTTAGTTCTAAATTTTTCTATCTATCTTTACATATTTCGCCGCTGATAAGATTAAACTTTTATTTCAGCCAAATTTCTTTTGGGGAATAAGTCTAATGAATATATCTTCATGTTCTTCCCGTGATATATTAAATCCATAGGACTTAATAAGTGAATCTTCTGGGTTAGTACTAGTAGTCTTGAGATTCTTCTTCTAAACGGGCCCTCGAATATATTTTTCTAGGTGTTTTGCGAATTTTAAATTTGTTACATGATTTAATTCTAATCTATCAGCTGGCGTTCGGGTTTTTGTATTCTGATTTTCCTTGTATAAAATCGGTTTATTTGTTTACTAATTAAAGTGGAATTTATTTTTCGATGTCATTATTACTCAGTGTGAAGAACATATTAGATAGTTTCGTGTCTGTTGTGTCCTAGGCTTTTAACTACATAGAAGGATATACAATCTGCACATGAATTGTTCTTTTCAATTTTTTTTTGTATATTAGACAAGAAAAATTAGAGTTTATTGACAGAAGTGAATTCTGAACTATTTTGTAAAATTTATTCCAAACATTTTGTTAAAAAATCTCATTTAGTGACAGTTCTATTTTGGACTAAAGACGAAAGTAGCTTCCACCTAGTCCTGAAGTATTTTATTTAAATAGGATTTTGTTTTTGGGTTAGGGTAGGTTAAAGAAAAACAGCTTTTTTATTAATACATTTTAAATGTTTAGATTTACATAAATACGGATTCTTCACGTTTTAACAGTTACTAGACAAAACTATAATAAATATAAATAACTGTAACCTCGATATTAAGATGTATGGTTATCATATTAGCCACTTAAATCACAAGTTGCAGCTAGACATGTTCATGATATAAGAGATAAATAAACATGTTTAAACCCAATATTGATTCTTTCGTAAAAGAATGCTGCTGTTGGATGGACAAGGCATTGGCTCTGGTACCTCTGGCTCATCAAGTACCTCACTCCAGTCATCCATTTGATCATCTACTCCATATGGATAGAACATATGGGGCGACTCTAGTTCAATTTTAGACAAAGGAGTTACTTTGCAATGAGGCACTATACTTAGAGGTGTAAAATCGGATGAAAAGTCTGATGTAAATTCGGCGGAAACTTCTGGAGTAAAATCTGTTGTAAAAACTGGCGCGAAGTCTGCCGATACATCAGTTGTAAAAGAAATTGGAAATTCGGATGTAAACTCCACTGCGTATTCATCTGGTAACGATTCTCTTAAGGATGGCGATGATGTCATAAGTCTATCAGGTGGACGGGGTAATGGTATAGGTTGAACGCAATGTTCTTCTTTATTTATGTGATTATCTACTGATCGACACTTAATAACCACGATAACTGCTATGCCCAAAATTACTATTCCTACTGCCATGCTCACTAAAAATAAAATATTATTTAAATATTATATACTATTGTCGTTGAACTGTATTATATAGAAGAGGGAATATAATATACAGGATAACAAGAATCACAATACAGTGGAGCAAACACTTAAAAATTAAATTATCACTGGGGAGCTTTGACCATAGAGTCTTCCGCTCGATTTGCCTCCTCATTTGCCACTCACTTAATCAGACATTGACCCATGGCCGTCCTAACTGCATCACTCGATCTGAAACTTGTATTTCATTGGCCACGATTGATGGCCCCTACACTATACACAAGCCTGTAAGCCAAGAATATTGTAAGAATATCTGGCTAGCTCGCGATAGAACGGGCACTAAGAAATGAGCAATGCTTATGCACAGGATCCACACACAATAAAAAGAACTTAGGAGAAAAAGAAAAACAATACAACGAAGGTGTATTCGGTTTTTGGCTACTTTCGTGGCTCCAGCTCATCTTAAGGATTAGAAAGTTCTGTAACACTTAATGCTGAATAGGGCTGTCCCTTGGCCGAGGAACCCTACTTCAACGGTAGCCAAAAAAGCCATCAAGTGAATTCTCCCGTCCAGTGCGTGATAAAGCGTGCGATTGGGGAGGACACCTAGAACACTCATAAACCGGTTATCAAGACACCCTTGCCAGTGAGTTTGCTCGTAAGAATAAAGCAAATAGCACCCTTCCAATAAAATCCCGACCCCTCGATCCCACCTCGCAGGAAGTTCCGCCGTTTACAAAACGAAACCACCTCATTCTGCACAGGTGTCAATCAAATTTGACGACCATTTCACCAAGTCATTTATAATGCACAAGACCATCTGCAAAACGTCACAAACTACGATTTTGTTTGAGAATAATGGGATCTCATCTCCACTACCACCAATAAAAACAATTGAGACGATGAGGCAAACGCGCAGAGAGTCTATTACTAGTCAATCGATTACAAATCCCAAAATCTGCTTGAGGACATCCATTCAATCCCATACTCAAAAAATCAAAACAACTCTTACTCAAAATACCATCAGACACACATTCACCTCTAAATCTGATACTCTAAAGACCAAAACAGCCCCTATTCGAAAATCTAATCTAAAAAACAATCCTCCGCCTCTAAATTTTCATAGAAGAGGATCTACTTCATAGGCCCCAACCTATCTTGGTTAAACTTCAACCAATCTACTAAAGTATACGATCATCATATTCCCACAAATTTGTCACCAGCGCAAATTATATCAAATCATCAAAGCTAAGCACTTCTTAGTCTACCAACCATGAATCTCTTACAGCCTTTTCCCAAAACAGGCGACAAATTTGAATACTTATCACACACTACAAACGTTGAAGAATTCCAACACAAATACATAACATTATCGGTGTTAGAAAGTCTCCATCTTCCCACAGTGGCCGGATACATTGTCCAATCACAATCTAGCTACAACCGGAGTTAACGAAGATACCGAGGTCCACACTTCCATTCGCAAAAGTCGTCCGCATAATAGCCGAATACGACAATCTTTGTAAAAGTTTTTACATACTCCGAAACTAAGTACGCTGAGGCACGCACTCCCGAGAAGTATTATTATCGATAGCGAGACACGTATTCCGGGTTTAAAAAATCAAACAATGCGGTCTCTCTTCGCCTGAAGTACTCGTTGAGATGTACCGAAAGCGGACATCTCACAACAGAATTTCTTCAAAGGACCACAATCTGCTCCAATTATGGTCAACCACACAAACCACACGCATGCGCCACGTCAGGCCACTGGCACCCCTAGACTCCCTACGGGTGCAGCTCGGGCTCTGCCTGTTTTTATCCAAGACTCCAAGGCGAAGTGCAGTTAGTGCGTGTTAGTTACTAGAACAAGGTACTAATTTATTTTAGAAATGTAATAAAAGCATAACCCTACTTTTCTTCCTTTCTTTTCACGTTCACGTATCCAAAATTCTCCCTATAATGATGAGACCAACTTCATGGCGTACCAGTAGATATTCCTCTGATGGCTGTGATGGTGGATCCTCCCACCTTACACCGATCCACAATATCGGTTTTTTTTTCTACTTACTATTCCTAACTCAGTTGTAGGTAGAGAGAAGACAACGACTGCAACCAGATATAGGACATTTTAGAGTGCCCAGTACTTGTGGTAACAAGAGGAGTCTGATCCTCTTTTTTGGACCTACTGGTTTTCCGTATGTCCATGTTCTTTCCTGATGTGTGTCTAACAGACAAAATATGGCCACAGAGGATTTGCAGTGTTCGTTCACAAAAACTAATTTTCAAAAAAGGTGTGATTTGCAAACACGAGATACTAAATACTATCACTTTAAAAATGTGTTGCCTTTTTCCACGTATGGTTAATTGCAGAGCAATTCCACAACTAAAGGCTGAAAACTACAAAGAAACAGCAATAACAAACCAGTAAAAGTATCATCACTAACTTCATCCCAATATCAGACAGAGTAATTTTAATACAGCTGAATGCTAAACCTGTAAATATAAATAGCATCCAAGTTTATGCTCCCACTGCTGACGCAGATGAGCAGAATATTGAAGAATTCTACCATCAAATAGAAGAAGTGCTAAAAATAACAAAGAAACACGAAGCAATAATAATTATGGGTGACTTTAACGCTAAAGTTGGACAGAAGATGACGCAGGGCATCACCGGAAAGTTTGGCTTGGGAGAGAGAAATCAAAGAGGTGAACGGCTAATAGAATTCTGCCAAGAAAATGACTTCGCCATTACAAATACCTGGTTTCAACTTCCAGAAAGGCGTCTTTACACGTGGAAATCCCCTCAAGATGGACATCAAGGCAGAATAGTACGGAATCAAATAGACTACATCCTAATAAACCACCGATTTCGAAACAATATTAAAGATGTAAAAACTTACCCCGGCGCTGACATAAACTCAAATCACAATTTACTCTGCTCCAAAATACAAATTAAATTGAAGAAATTAACAAAGCCAACTAAGCCTTGTAAGATATATCTCGACCCCCTGAAAAACCCTCAAACGCGCGAACACATAACACAGCAAATAAATAGTAAAATACACAGAATATCAAATATACCAAACGAAAACAGAACCATTAACGAATGCTGGTATGCCATTCAAAACTCGATTTTAGAGAACGTACAAGAGTCTTTGAAAACACCTACCATGTTGGCAAAAAATGAGTGGATGACACAAGAAATTCTAGATCTGATGGAAGTTCGACGGCAACACAAAAATAGAAATATTATCGAATATCGTGAAATTAATAAACGCATAAAAAGAAAAATTAAGCAAGCCAAAGAATCCTGGCTTGAGAATTTATGTAAAGAAATAGAAGACCTCCAAAAAAAGCATGACAGCTTCAACCTGCATAAGAAACTTAAATATACTGTCGGAATTAGAAAACAGAAAAATGCTCACATACTTAAAAGCGCGGACGGAAAAATTTGTGATCACGAACAACAGTGCAAAGAATGGGAGAGATACATCACTGACCTTTTTGACGATGCTTCTAGGGAAAATGCTCCAAATACTGCCTATGACAACCAGTTGGACAGAGGTCCCAATATACTGAATTCGGAAGTCGAAAAGGCAATACAGCAAGCCAAAAACAATAAAGCACCTGGACCAGATCAAATCCCTGCCGAACTACTTAAACTTTTGGATGAGGAAAGCATTGCCTGCTTAACCACTTTCTTCAACAAAATTTACAACGAAGGAAAAATACCAGATGATTGGTTAGAGTCACTGTTTATAACATTACCAAAGAAAAGCAGGCCCACCAAATGCAGCGATTTTAGACTAATCAGTTTGATGAGTCACACACTGAAGATACTCTTACGAATTATACAAAACCGAGTATTCCTTCTATGCGAAAGTAAGATGGGTGATAAGCAATTTGGATTTAGAAACGGTCTAGGAACTAGAGAGGCACTATTCTGTATGCGCGTTCTATTACAAAAAAGTTGTGAATTCCGAAAGAATGTTTATGTTTGTTTCATCGACTTCGAGAAGGCGTTCGACAGAGTCCAACACAATACACTTTTCGACTGCCTACGGGCAGCAGGACTTGACCACTATGATATAAGACTGCTGAAATACTTATATTACAATCAAGTAGCCTCTATCCAAATTGGAGACAGTCCCACTGAAAAAATACCCATCAAAGGTGGAGTACGGCAGGGTTGTGTTTTGTCACCCACTCTTTTTAATCTGTACTCTGAAGAAATCTTTAGGGAGGCTTTGGATGACAGACAAGAGGGAGTAAGACTAGGTGGAGAAGTAATCAACAATATTAGATACGCTGACGATACAGCCATTCTTGCAGAAAGTTTACAAGATCTCCAAACATTACTAAATCTAGTCAGTGAAGCAAGTTATCGGAGAGGCCTAAAAATCAACATTTCAAAGACAAAGTGGATGGCAGTTGGAAAGATCCATATAGATCAAGGTCTGCTTTCTCTTAATGGAGAAGAGATAGAAAGGGTAAATCATTTCAAATACCTTGGCAGCTGGTTAAATGTAAATTGTGACTCTGATGAAGAGATAATATCCAGGATCGAAATATCACGTAAGGCTTTTATGACCTGGAAACCAGTTTTATGCAACAGAAACCTGTCAATGAACATTCGTAAAGGTCCTGAAATGTTATGTGTGGTCGATCCTATTGTATGGTTGTGAGACATGGACGTTAAAAAACCACAATGCTAAACAAGTTACAAGCATTCGAAATGTGGTGCTATAGACGAATCCTAAAGATATCGTGGGTTTTGCACACTTCCAATGAAGATGTTCTTCAAATGATCAACTCAGAACGTCTGCTCATAAACATCATGAAGAGGAGAAAAACAGAATACTTCGGCCATATAATTAGAGGACCCAAATACCATTTACTTCGCCTTATAATACAAGGAAAAGTGGAAGGAAAGAGATGGATTTTTCGAAAGAAACTTTCATGGCTGCGTAATATTAGACAATGGTGTGGTTTCACAGTAGAAGAATTATTTCGCGCAGCAGCCGACAGAGAAAGGTTTCAGGAAATTGTAAACATGATGACGGCCAACGTCTGAATACGGACACGGCACCCAAAGAAGAAGAAGAAGAAGAAAAGTATCATAGAGGAAAATATCAAAATAAAAAAGGTAAATAAGAAGGCATAGTCTGGGTAAGTAGCTAAAATATCGAACCACCGAGTCTGTGAAAACTGAGGTCGAATTCGAGAGAAGATTCGCTGTCACACTGACTGCTGATTGGAAATTGACAACGTTTTAACTTCGAGATTTTATTATTCTCTGGGATTTCTCGACGATTCGTGGTATTTCCAGTTCAGGCGGTCAATGCATTGTTGAATTCGAATCAGCACGCTAATTGGTCGGAGACTGTGAGAATCCAATGATAAATTAAGTCTTCCTGATTCAGACGTGTCTTTTATTGGACGTACCTCCCGTATGTGAGATAGACAAAACATAGATAGTTTAAACCTGGAAGACGAGAATTCATTGTGACTCTGGCCGTCATAAAAATGTAGTACATTGTCAAGAAATCAATAAATGTGTAAGAGCATATACTTACCGATTAATAAATAGTCTTTGGTCATATTTGGACTGGCCAAATACAGTCCGCCTTCATGACTGGCAGGATCACTTGGTCCTGGGAGCGTGGAGAAGATGTCATTACCTAAAGGTGACTTGACTACTATTTTCAACTCTCCTACTGCCGGTTGCACTATATTAGCAGCCAATATAAAAACCATTCTATCTAGAAAACTATATTTTGGTACATCAGTTTCCTTTACTACAAAAAATATTAGGCCACTTTGTATGTCCTCGTGAGAAAAGCTTGACACTGCTATGTCAAGAATATTTCTCTTTTCTCCAGAACTTCTTATGATCTTTCTTACTTCACCGTGTTTGGGATGGTTGATAATTGTATAGCGAGGATTACCGTTAGTTAGTTTGGCTAGAGGTGAAGCGTTTAAAGAATTCAGAGTCAATCGAGTTGTCTCTCCAGCTTTTGTGGTCAAATTATGTATGTGCATAAATGGCTTAACTTTAATGACTACTTCTACACAATCTCCGAAAGAATTCCCACCCGAAAAGATTTCTCCATTTACAGAAAAACTATCGTTTGAGACACTCATATCAGTCTGTAGGTACATAATTTTTCCATTTATTAAATCTCCATAAGAAAAATAGGTTAAGTTTGCTTGGTTATCTTTGTAAAGTAAACCATATTTTGGCGGTCTCTTCAAAGAAAACTCGACCTTATTTTTATCAGCATTAGTGTTAATGAAGAACTGTTGTTCAGATAGGATAATATCATAGGATCCTTGCAATAAATTAACGACCATACCTGCTTTTACACTGATATTAATTGGAGAAACTATAACATTAAACAAATTAAACTGTGGTCTAAATTTTCCATCCCAAATTCTAAACGGAAACGAGTCTTTTAAAGAGCTTCCATTATGGACATAGTACAGTTTGTTGTTATCAATATCAGCTTGTGTGAATGAAGTTACTGATATATTCTCTAGTACCAGTTTTCCGTGGGATGGTCCCGAGATGACATCATATTTAAGTTTTTCCGGCGGGGTATCAGCATCTTCTGTTGCTAAATCATGTCTTGTTATAGTGCGATTTTCTCCCTGTACTACTACCAGGCTTGGAGCGGGTGTTACCAGTACAAAGGGTTGGTCGTTTACGGGGTTTACTATTATAGGAACTGTTACATTACATAAAGTAATTGGCCCTGGAATCAGATACAACGAAAAGTATATATTGTCCCCCAACGTGTCAGAATGATCATGCTCGTAGTAAACCTGACCGGACTCTAGTTGCAGCTGCGTAAACGTTGTCACATTTCGATTCTGTTGAGAGTACACTTGGCCGTGCTGAGGAGGTAGAGCAGATGCATGGATTATAGGAGAACGAAGTCCTGCGTGACTTTCTAGAAAGGTCACTACCCCGGACATATTTAACGGTATTGTTATTGTACCTCCTTCATCTACATACAGTTTTGGTATATTCATATAAGCGTCAAGTCCACCAGACGATACAGAAATATCAATTCTAAATATCTGAAACAAAATATAATAATAAATTAATGAACTTATAAATGCCTGAATATAAATGAGAATAGAATCTGACACCTGGCGTCGTCTTTATAACTTTGGACTACAGAATAAGTCAAAGATAAAAACACTGCAATTAATAGTAGATAGTAGTAAAATATAGTATTATACAGGGTGTTTCACAAAAAGGTAACCCCGTCTCTAGGGTAGGTAAAAAACTGAAAAATAATTGGGGTTTGGTTAGTAAAAAATGTTTGTAACGTCATCCGTTTTCCAGATACAGGGCGTTGAAGAAAAAACAATTTTACGCATTTTTTACGATTTTGCCGAAACTACTGGCAACATTGTAATGAAATTTTATACGAATATGTTTTGGAAGCTGATACATCCCATGAATTTTGAAGATTTGTGGCTCGCCAACAAAGATGCAACCGACGTAGCCCGATACTGAGCCGAAATTTTATGAATGACATGTCCACACATGATAAAGTAAAGGAAGTGTATCGATATTACGACACCAGGTCAAGGCTGCCAGGTCTAGGGATTTATCCCGAATCTAGGGATATTTCAGTATAAAAGGGACAAAGGGATTTTTTTGATATTTATTATAAAATCTAGGGATTTTTGACCAGCTCAAATATTTACCTACATAGGCCTATTATAATAATATTTTCTTTAATTCAGGTGTAAAACCACTTCGTATGACCGGTATTAAAGAAGCGATCTCTCATTTCATTACAAATAATTAAACTACTAGTAAACTACTTAAGGATTCTATTATCAGATGTCGCTAAATGTCCTCGTTCTTGGAATTTTTATTTTATGCTACCAAATAGATTTCTGCCAAAAATAGATTCCTATATATTATCATAAAGGAGAAGCAAATTCTGGAGCAAGAATTAGGGGTTTTACAAAAATCTTAGATTTTATAAAATAATTAGGGGATTTACAGTAGGAATCGGGTGAATCCCAGGATTCGTGGAAATATATCAATAAAATTCTATGCTTCACCGTCTAATTTCTCTTCAAGTGGTATTTTGTATTAATTTTATTACGTGAATTATACTTAATAATATATTAAATGGAATATTCAAAGCCATAAATAAGTACGTTATTCCATTTTTGTTAAATTTATTTAAATCACCGCTATTGTATCGTTTAAAAATGTAATGATTTTGAAATAAAGGTATAAAACAACAATTATTTTTTTAGATTGAGTTTATCGAAAGTACAAGCTGAATATAGTCGCAAATGTCAAAAATATTTCGGCTTGGTAGTGTTTTTATGTTTTTATAATGCATAATATATTGTATGTTTCAAATATAAAGAGATAAAGCTTTTAAAAAGTACATTTTGATTATACCGTTAAGCACGATAAGCAGTAACGTGTAGATATTTGTCTCTTTCGAGATTAATTGCAAACATCTGTTGTAATCTGGCAACTGCTGATTTGATGATTGCCAAATCTATCCCCTAATCTACCAAAGGGTAATTACTAAAAAAATTATAATAATTAACTGCAATTAATCTCCAAAGAAACAAATATTTACTCATTGTTGTTTTATATAAACCAAAAATTGCAGAATGCACAACATAATATAAACAAAATGTACTTTTCTAAAGCTTTATATTTTTGTTCCATGTTTAACATTTGCGGCTATAACCAGCTTGTACTTTCGGTAAACTCAACCTTTTTTATATCCATGTTATTATATTAGGCAACCACCAATACATCCCATCATTTTATTCAGAATTAGGCAACCATATATACATTTATTCCAATCTAGGGATTTCTAGGGATATTTTAATGTTCAATTTAGGGAGGACAAAAATTTTCAACTGGCAACCCTGCACCAGGTGAGTTTGGATCCACAGTCCGAAGAACTTGTGGTAGCCAGTTAATTTTAAATTTATTATTTATTCTATATAGTAATATTACCATTTTAGAATGATATAAAAGTGAATGATACATAATCCAGGAACGGTAATAAGCGTTGATTTATGGTTAAATCGATAAAAAGCTCCACCCGTTACTCCGAAAGAATAGCGACTCTTCTTTAAGACTTCTACTATCGGAGGTTGGAAATAAATGTCCAACATTACTAAGAAGAGCACAGAATAATAAGTATTTTGACGCAGTGATTGAAAACCTCGAGTAACCAGACGAATATGGTTAAACACGTGGAATATGTTTATCGCTTTCATTAAAGAAACTGTTGTAAAAACTTACCTGATTCAATAATTTTGGAGCCAAGTGAGTCCTGACATTGAACACAAAAGAATCATTAGCATATAAATCAGAAAACTGATGAGTGTGTTCGTAAAATACTTTGCTGGTATTTAAATCTTCCTGTGAAAATGTTGATATGACTTGAAATATTCCCGGTTTTTCTGACTCCATCATAAGCCTCCCTAAGCTTGGGGCTTTAACAACATCATATTCAATTTTTCTGTAAGGATCTGAGACGACAGTAACTAAATGCTTTGATGTTAAGAATTTTTTCTGTAAAGGAAATATAGGAAGAGGGTTGTTTATCAGTTTCATTTCAACAGGTTTTGTTTTAATGTGGAAAATACAATCTTTCGTTGTGTGTAGGCCATCTGTGACGTTAAATTTGAACCTTGCACCTGTGCCATCTGAAACAAGATTATCGTTAATATCGCAGCTTAATTAACAAACCATGGCCCCGTAACTGAAGGCCAGAATATTGAAATTTGGCAACAGTGAATAGAGAGCCTGTAAACTATCTGTTCATGTTTATATATAAATTGTGGCTTATTTTACTCTTTTTACTTACTTTCAGTGTAACATAACGGTCTACATCCAGCGGTTTATTATTTAAGGTAATATAGTATACTACATACATTTATATTAAATAAATCTACTATTATGTTTCCCGCTAACGTCTTAATGCATTCTCATTCAAGAACACAGGAATAATTAGAACACAGGATTAATATCGTGGCGTAAACTCGGTAATATAACTAGGCAACTCAAATTTGTGATTTTTAGTTATCTAAGTTAAAAGGTAGTTTTTACTGCAATGCTATAAGTCGACAAGAGGAATATCCCTCTTAAATACAACGATGAAACTTTTCACGAGTATTCTTAAGAACAAATTGGAAAGGCAAATCAAGTCTTCTATTTCTTGGCATTTTCCAGCGAAATAAGTCTCTTTAGCTTCTCTTATTTTCCTTCTTATTTGATTACGCAGCTGTTGATACTGAGTTATGTTGATACTCTTTTACCTTCCTCTGTCCTCCATCAGTTCCAATATTTCTTCTGTTATCCAATCTCCTTTCTTGCATCTGCAGATGCAAAATAGTACGTTTTAACCACACATTATTATTATAAGATGAAACAAGTTGCATATTACCAACAACTTCAAAACTAACTCTATGTCGTAATTCTGAAGCCCCAAACACAAGTATTAGCTTAGAAACATTATTATCAACTTTAAATTCAAATATAAAAACATTAAAAAATAAATTTCTTAAAAATGATGAGGACAAAAAAATTTAAATATCAAATCTGCAGATTTATTTTTTTTTATTTATGGCTGGATAAAATAAAGACGACCATGAACAAACAGAGTGTATTTCATGAGAGACCTAATAGCATGGACGTATAAACACAGATGGACTCAGTTATTTACATAAAATTGTGTAGTCAAAATTATTTGAATAGGTCACATTCTCAGCACCTTCAACTGTTGTCACGTTTTGTTTTAAAATTTCTTATTCGCGAGTCGCTGAAAATATTGCTCCGTATTTTATACTCTACAGGTGCTATCAAACCAAAATAATAATTTATTGGTTAGATTAATATATTTAATTGTAATCAAAATATCAAGTGTGCACATAGTGTGCATTATCATTTAATAATAGCGTATAATAATAGATATCAATCAATTACTTTATATGTAGAAGCACTGAAAATTATTTATAAATGGCAACGGTTGTTTACATTTCTGGATTATGGATCTACGTCAACTTCAAATGCTGTTCAATGTTTGGTTACTTTTTACAGTAGATGAGGAAATGTTGTTTTTCGATATTTTGGCTGTATTTTGAGTTATATTTGTGAAAAGTGAAATAAAATAAACGAAATATTTACAGTACAGGAACTGATTCAGTTGATTGGATCACAAGAAAACTTCGAGTTGGAATTAATAGTTTTTTTTAATAACTACTCTGTGGTATTAACTTCCTACTCAGAAGCAATTATTTCACTTTATCTATTGTTGCAGTTTCGCAACTATATATAAACATTTATAAATGTATTAACAGACTTTTTGATAGTTTCTATTCTCCTCGTATATTTTAAGTAGGATTTGCGTGTAAGTGGCACAGCGGTTTTATGGGCTAAAAATTGCAAGGTGGGCCATCTGCGAAATATCACCATAGGGGATGCATTTCATACTAAGGATGTGTAGTTCACCATCGAAATAGTTCAAATGAACGATTCTTTCGACTGAACTAATTGAACTAGTTCATTAATTTTCATAGAACTAGTTCACTGCGAACGATTTGTATTATAAATTGTGTCTCAACTTCTAAAGAAGAAAATAATGAATAAATGAATGAGAACATATATTTATTATTTTGTGAATGGATGGACTAACTGGTTTAAAAAAAATGCCGATTAGCCTCAGATAATAGATTCATAATTCTTATAAATGTGACAATAACATAAAGTCTTATCTTAATGTCATAATGGTTCGGATCTTATGCCCATGTATTGGCTTGGATGTTGCCATGCTGTGTTGTTTCTTGTATTGCAATCTTGAAATAAAAATTTTAGTTGTGGTTAAAATGATTACATAAAATATAATTTTATGTAAAAGTGAGAAAGAAAATGTGTTATTTAATGTTCCTAGAAAATTCACTGATTTTTTTTGTAAAGGTTCTTTTTGAACTAACCTAATTATAAATACCTATGAGTTTAAATCTACTTAAATATAAAAATAAATCATACGTGAACCATATTTATATTTAAAACGGTTAATAAAAAACAAATTTTAATATTTTTTTGCAAATAAAAACTAACTAATCATATTAATAATTTAAACCATTTAAACCTAAACATACGATCGAAAGAAATAGTTCCGAACTACTTGTACGGTAGTGAACTAGTGAAAGAGAAAGACTGACTGAAAACCGGAGAAAACGGACGGCCGGCGCCGAGCTTGTGTGATGATTGAGACATCTGGCAATCAGTTATGTTAGGGTTGGATTTCGATTTCGGTCCTACAAATAGTTTTTTCGCGAACTAGTTCACTGAACTAGTTCATTTTTGTGAAATAGTTGTCTTGAACTAGTTCGTCTAAAAGAACTAATAAGCACACCTCTATTTCATACACAATGAGAGTCGAGTTTCGACTTCGAAACGACCCACCCGTGGTTTGGTGTGAGGGTTGTGCATTCTACTACTCAACTTCGCTTGAGCCTTGTAAAAAAGGCGAGTTTTTGGATTCCTGAATTTTCACCGGACCAGAGGGTTCGCAATCCCATCGTTGCTGGAATCATTTCATTCAGGATGACCCCAATTGTTATATTGAGGTCATCATATGTGCATAACGCAACATCTATTCCAAAGAATTAAAATAAATGGCAATATCGATTATGTACACTGTAAGCCATTATGTATCCTTAGTTTGAATGTTGTAAAGAAAATGTTTAATATAAGATAGAGAGGACACTTCTGTTAATATTTTGTTCATACAATATTTTAACACGTTGTTTAGAATACTTACTATAATGTCTGAATACTATTAAGCGTTGATCGATCATATCCTGAGTAAAAGTATTCAGTTGAGCTGTTATATTTGATATTAGAGAAACTATTCCAAACCAGCACGTCTGAACTTGAAACTTCAAAATTTCCTTGGGCTTATCATCATCAACAGCAGCTAAAAATCAAAATTTAATAAACAAGAAATAAGGGACACAAAAGTGAATAACCCAAATAGCTGTTATTCTCTAGAAATGTTTTTCCAAGTTATTGATATTTTAGAGCAATTATTAAAATAAGTTCAAAAGAGTATGTAAGTACTCATTTGAAAAACTTACTTTTACTATTTGAAAAACAATGAAATTACTTACACACATGCAAAGTTACCTACCTAGCATTTCATTGGTAATATATGCAAAACCTCCTTCCCACATAGTTAACCCTGTATTATTGACTATTCTGGGCTTTTGATCATTAACTGGAAAAATAATAATATTTAAAGTAATCGGTACACTAGTTTTCTTCATCTCCGTTTCCCCAACAACTATTAATTGATCCCTGGTACTCTCGGTGCCGTCGTGTAGATACTGAACTGCACCCGCCTGTATATCTTTGACAGAAAAGCTTTTTGATGTTATGCATCGTTTGTGTACTTGTATACAGCCATGTTCAACATTTCCTTTAATGGAATATGAGGTAACTTTCGACTTATAGTAATCAGTCAATACAAATAGTTGGGCAGAAGATAAAATACCGATTCCACCTTCATTAACAATAAGATCACTAGTACCTAAAAACAGTCTTTCTGGAATTATCTCTATATTAAACTGAAAATTACTATTCCAAACAACTCCATTAGTTATATTAAATATAATTTTATCTTTGGTTTGGTTCGTTGTAGATTGGACATATAATATTTTATTTTCATTCACTAAGTCTTGAGTAAAAGTTAAGATATTAACGGACTCTTCAGCGTTTTTAACGTCTGACAGAATAGTTATATAGCCGTACTCCGGCATTTGGACAATATAATAAGTAATTACGGAAGGTGGAACATTTCGCTGAGTTACCTAAAATAAAAATTAATCAAAACTGATCTGACGACGAACAACTGGTACTTACTTCTAAAAACTTCTTCGTAATCAGCACACTTGTAGATTCTTCCACGGAAATCTTATTCAGTGTTTTTATTTCTAAGGGTTCCCAATAATTTGAGGGTAGTATCCAAATACCTAGTTGGGCGATATTAACTGCATCTTTGCATGTAACTTTCATACCAACTTCATCTGCATTTACCCCCAAATGTTCATTCAAATAGCTTACATAGCCCTTATTTATATCATCTTGTGTAAAATTTTTTACCACCTGTAAAGCAAATACAAAAATAAATTAAAATTTCGATTAACACATTATACACTACTGATAACAACCTAGGAATAACTAAGTACAATATGTAAAATCTGGAAAATATGATCTAGCAGTTAAATTAAAACTAAAGAAGGGTTATGAGTCATAAGTTTGTCAGTTGTCATCCAACCCTCTTTGACAGTCTTTATTTTTCTCTTAATTTCCGTATTTATACTCGTTAAAGTGTCAGAATTGGTGTTGCAAAATTAGATGAAAAAACAGCACTTTATTTTTACACCCTGTAGGTATATAAGTAAAACGTTGACATTTCTAAAAAAACATTAATATAGTCATTAATAAGAAATATACCTACAATGTGAAAAATAAATCATAAAAATCCAATTAAGGTTTTTATTAATATTAATAAAACTTACCTTAAGCGTTTTGGATAAAACTATCTTTCCAAAGATAGGCTTGTTAATAATTTCATATATTACATCTTTATCAAAAGCGTATAAATTCGTTGCATAGGACAGGTGCTCACTAGTTATTGCTACTATTCTTCCTTGCTCCACAATGATTTTCTTCTTCATATTGACGTGTATAAATGGAGCAGAGGCTTGAACTTCTAGGGCACCGTTCAGATGGAATTGGCCATCTGTCACCCATAGTCTTACCTTTCCAAACTCAGGGCCTTTATGTTTAAAAATAATTCTGTTATTATCTAAATCGTCCTGCGAGAACTCTACAACTCTTGTGCTTATATTTGCAATATTATAAAAATATCCATTAGAAGATTCTCTACAGGTGTATATTATTTGGGACTGAGGAGTATCTAGATCTGCATCTACGTATTTTAGATCCTTTCCAGTGAGTATTTTTTCTCCCCCTACCACAACATGAAAGACCTTATCTACAGTTCTTACAGGGCTGTTGTCATTTTTCAAGAGTATTTTTATATTCAACTGTCCTACATATTGAAAAATTTCTCCTTTTGACGATAACGCCATGAAAGTAAATGAGTCTGTTCTAGTTTCTGAATTGTCGTGAACATAGTAAATAGAACCGCTGTTAATATCGTCAGTAGTAAAAACATTTGTGCCATTGATCCTGAAATCTTTGTCTATCTTCTGCAAAAACCCATGCTTTGGCTTTTCAGTGATATTGAACGTTATACTACTCAAAAAATCAGCTTGAAATGATAAATGTGAGTCATCTACTACTACTGAAGATCCTTCATCTACTTCCAAGTTATTCAAATTTACAGTCAGTTTGGTAAGGTTATCCTTAGATGGAGTATAAATTATTGTCAAGTTTGCTGTAACATTGTTACATCCAGAAGATATAGCAACGAACGTGAAGCCATCTTTAACTTCGGAATAAGGTTTTTGATATAATTTATATCTTACATTATGAGAAATAATGTCTTCTTGGGTAAAGACATCACAAGACTTTAACTTATATTTCGATTCTGCTGAAAACAAATATCCATATCTAGGTGGTTCGGCAATGACGTAATGAATGGACGTTAACGGTTTTGTCGGCTTGGTCTCAAACAGTATGTCATTCGTCGACACTTGCTTTTCCCATTCACCCTTCAGGAGCATAGTTTTTAACTTTGATTTTTGTAAGCTGCACCTTGCAAAAATTATGCGAAAGGTGTAGATGACAGTCTTATCCATTGTAACAAACTGAAAACACAAAATCAAAATATTAATTATATCTATACTCTGGCAAATAATAAGTTAAATTAGTCATCCCAAAATCACGCGCCGTATGTGGTGAAATGTAGAAATCACTTGATCATCATGAATTCTCGAAAATTTTAAATTTTAAAATGTTTTCTTGCTGGTCACTTTATATTGTAATAGTATTATATTTATACTTATAATAATAATACATTCGACCTGTGGGAGTTTTTGTCAGTTATTCTATAAGGCGCGGCCCCCTGCGAATGAGGGATGCTCGATGGGTATTCTTAAAACCGATACCCAGATGGTAGCAGGGATACCTGCCGCGGAACAAAAACTGGCACCTGGCAGTAGGTATAAAATGCACACACGTGAAAATAGAGTTTCATAATTTATGTTTAGGGTCGCTGCCTGGGGATCGCCAGAGGACACCTTTGGAGCCGGCGCTGGACGTGACAGCATTTGGGACGTTGGTGGCAGGGTGTTGAGGAGGTGGGCCCCTGTCATACATCAGCTACAGCCCAACAACAAGAAGAACCACAAATGAGCCAAACAACAACAAGAGCTCCACTCGCTGAAGGTGCTGCGCTGGAACCTCAGCCGGCGCTCACTCAAGCGAGACGGCCGAGGCAGCGTATGAAATGGACTGTGTCCATAAACGAAAATATTTTACGCTTTTATTATAAGGTGACAAACCTCGGTCAAGAAACGATCGGCTATCGACAACAACTATATGCCGAATTTTGCAAGGTGTGCCCAGAAATCCAAGTATCTGAACAAAGAGTAGCAGACCAATACCGGTAATTTTAAGAAACAATGTTATCCCAGAGACTAGACGCGACATTATCAGAAGAGAAATCGAACGGGAGAACCATAACCAAGAGCAAGTTGCAGACCAAGTCCCTAATGAAATCTCTAATGAGCAGATTCCTGAGCTTCTCATAAAAGAAACTCAACCTAATAATAGGCAGCAGGACGATAACGAGTTGCAAGAGTCTGGTAAGCGAGATGGCACACTCCGTACAAGAGTTTAGTGGAACAAACCGACTTAGCAGACCACTGTTACAAATTGTGAATACTTCCTACCCAATTATTTCACAAAAGCCCACACATTGCAATATTTGCATATGCTGATTTACTGTGCAGTAACAGCAATTGTTAATGTTATGGGCATTAAGATCAGAACACGACGGGGTACCAACATCGGAAGGACTGGTAACAGAATAGCACCCTGGGAAAAACGACTGCTGAGGAAGATTTAATTACTGCGTAGGGACATTGGACAAATAACAGAATATATAAGAGGAGTAAGAAGTATAAAAATCATTAAAAGACCAGAAGAAATATTGTTAACACTCTAAAACACTCCGACATTATCCAGAAAACAACACACCTCAACAATGCCAGGACACATTAAAACAAAAACTATCTGTTTACTCAGGCCGCCTAAGATACAAAGTTAGTAACAACCGGAAATGCGACAATATACTTTTTGAGCAAGCAGAGTAGGCTTTCTATAGGAAACTTAGTTCCATTGTAGAAAATGTAAATAAATCTCACCCAAGCCAAGAAGAAATTCATGAGTTTTGGATAAACCAACTTTCGACGCCAGCTACTCATAACAACCAAGCTGGATGGATTGAAGAAACGACGAACAACTGTCAACACTACAGTAATATTCCCTATAAACCTTTCACCGCTGAAGAAGTCTCGAACATTATCAAAGAGCTTCATAACTGGAAATCTCCTGGACCAGACGGAGTTCAAAACTTCTGGCTAAAGAAGTTTTGGAGTGTTCACATGAGCTTTTAACAATATTTATTAATATTATTTCTAATTCACAAGAAATACCACCAATTCTTACTCAGAGAACCACTTATCTAATACCGAAGGATCAAAATAACACCCAAGATCCAGACAAGTATCGCAGAATTATTTGTCTTCCAACTTTGTACAAATTGGTCACATCCTGTGTGGTCCGGCGTATCTACCAACACTTTGCTCTGAAAAATATCATAGAGCCTTAACAGAAAGGATGCGCTAAGGGCTCCATGGGCTGCAAAGAACAACTTATTATCGACTCAGTCATTTCTAACCAGGAATACACCAAAAAAGAAACCTTTTTACTGCCTTCATTAACTACAAGAAGGCTTTTGATTCAGTGTCGCATGAATGGCTTATAGATATATTGAAAATATATAAAGTCGATGATCATCTCGTGACCTTTTTGAAGTATATAATGGCAGAGTGGAAGACTAAAATTCACCTTCAAATACCTGGAGAAATTAATATCGAAACTGAAGATATCCCTATTAACCGGGGCCTTTTCCAGGGGGACTCGTTGAGTCCACTTTGATTCTGCCTAGCGATGAACCCACTATCTCAGCTGCTGAACTCCACTGACTCAGGATTTAGCATAAAAAACAACAACACTGTTGTGGCGAAGCTCAATCATCTGTTGTATATGTATAAGTGGTCAAAAACTGATATAGAGGGTCTTTAGCGGCAAGTAAGAACACTTCTCACAAAGGCGCAAAAACATCATCCACGCAGTGCAGTAGAGAGAACAACATTACTGCGGTATCAAGGAGGAGAGGACTTATGGATATAGGTGAGCAATTGGATAAACAAATTGCTAATTTAAGAACTTATTTTCAGGTACAGGCTGAGACATCTACTTTACATCGAGCAATTTGCACAGTAGATGATACGACGCCGCTTAAACTAAGGGAACAAGAAATGCGCATAAACCACCTGACTCAGCAAGAGAAAATGCGCATCTGGATGAGTACACCTCTGCATGGGCGACATCTCAATGAGATCAGCCAAGAATATGTCGACAATGCAGCGTCGAACTATTGGTTGACATCAGGAAAGATGTTTCCCGAGACTGAGGGTTTCCTACTTGCCATTCAGGATCAAATTATTCCAGCTAAAAATTACCTGAAATATATTGTTAAAGATCCTCAAGTTCAAAATGACAAATGCCGATATGGATGCCAAGCCGAAGAAACCATACATTTTACCGGTTGCTGCCAGGTATTTGTCGGTACTGATTATAAAGAACGCCATGACTCAGTAGGAAAGATTATCCACCAAAAACTAGCTGACAAACTGGGACTTCTCCAAACCGACCATCTTCCTTATTATCAATACCTAACAGAATGCTTGAAAATGACAACTACAAGCTATACTGGGACCGCACTGTGCTTACAGACCAACCAGTGGCTCATAATAGACCGGATCTCATACTAGTTAATAAACTTACTAGGCAAACAACACTTATTGATGTGGCGATACCCAACACCAATAATTTACGTGTCAAATACAACGAAAAGATCGTCAAGTACACAGATCTAGAAATACAAATCAGGAGAGAATGGAGAATGGAAAGTACCCAGACAGTACCTATTATTCTATCTACTACTTATTTCCATAAACCTCCTAGAGGATACATAAGTGTCTGCAGTACGACCGGTATAGAACAGACAGCTTCAAGAAAATTAAAAAAAACTGATACATGTCAAAATATTTATATTGATTAATGTTTTAATATATATATAAAACTCTAATCATGTGAGGAAAAGTAATTAACTTACCTGAAATTCATCAAAATCCGGATTGGCATTAGTATGTCTATAACGCACTCTGTGCTGCTTCAAATCATTTCCAGTAAAATAATCAGAATGTTCCCAAGAGTTGCCAGTTTTCTCTACTTCTACAACACCATACGCCGGTTTTCTAACAATGCTGAAGTATTTTAAATAATCTGGAATAGCTACATTTGAAGTGAAACTCAAATTATACGGAGTTATAACAGATACACTTTGGTGCAGTACAATTAAACCAGTATTCCGCTCCATTCTCCAATATTGAGGCGAAATAGCCACCCTTAATCGGTATACAGGGCTAATTTCAAGGCCGTCAGAAACTTGCATGCTTATATACGATGTGTTTTTGTCTGAACTTTTATCATAAAATAATATCAAGCCTCCATTCACTTCTTCTTGGGTAAAAGAAATTATTTTTGTACCTGGGTTATTAACATTTTCAAAATAACCATCTTCGCATTTCAAAATAGAATAAATCAACTGATCTGGTGTATTATCTGAATCTATAACTTTGAATATGTCTGAAGATAAAAACTTTTTTGTTCCCTATAAAATAAACAATGTTAGACATCATTCTAGTTAGCATCAAATCAAATGAGGTTTTTTTGACTTACCTGTATGTGTTAATATGCAATTCATGCCACAAAAGATCTAGAGAACACATTCATTAACAAACTAAAAATAATTAATAAAATGAAAAATATTAATCAAAATCTATTAATAAAATCAGTGTTTTGGATTAAATTAAAAAAGCTTCTAAAATTAACTAACGTCGATTTTTTAAAGATTGATAGCTTAAATTTAATCTAAATCGGTAGATTTAAAAAAACTTTACAAATTCCTAAAAGTATTTATCATCTTGTTGGACAGTTGCCTGAACATTAAAATCATAACAAGCCTAAAGTACCTTTCCAAGTGGACATCTGCCATCGAGAGGGATGAGGAAAAGGAAACACACAACCCGAATTCCAGAAGGGTTGGATTATGTAGAAATATACAGTAGTGGTGAAAATGCAAATAATTCTATTCCACTGGATGAATATACCTCTGTACCTCAAGCGGTGATTTATGCAATCTTCATTATGCGAGAGAAATTAAAATAAAGACTTTTGAAATTCTGCAGATCAAATTTGCACAGATAGTCAAATCACTCTAGGGAGCCCTAAGGCAGTCTTTAGGCTAGTGTGAGAACATCGAGTAGAACTCAATAGAGCGGCAGAACATAGTGTCACACGGTGCTAGATTATTCGGGAAAACACAGTTGATGAACTTATTAGAAGATCAGCTATAAAATATATTGGTTAAGATCCACAAAACAGACCATTTGTAAGACAATGTAGATAAGAAATATTTTGTGTAAATTTGCCAAAAAGTGACCATAGCACTGCAAGCAGTTTATTGATGCTGCAGTAAAACTGTGTTGGAATGTCATACCGTGAGTTAGCTTGAGCATTTAGAATTCGATATGAAACTCAATATGTAACAATTCTTTATCCAATTTCATTCAAGCTTTCAGGGATATTGGAGAAAAAAAATAGGAATGAGAAATATAAAATTCAGGACTTCAATATCGCAATAGATGTAAATATTACAGCTATGCTCTAAATCAGTAGCCAACTCACTATTTTTCAGGTAAATAATAATACTAGAGAAGATGATGAAGACAATCCAAAATCACAATGTAATAGTGAGAATAAAAACACAAGCATTAAGGTAATTTGTTCAATAGCAGAAAATGAAATGAATGAACATCAAGTCCATCAGCAAAACTGCTTTAAAAACAAAAAATTCTATAACTGAGCATACAATGGATAAGCGATCAATCTTTAAAAAATTGGCTATAACGTTATATAGAGAAAAACATAATTCTACCATATATCAAACAAAACTTTTGAAAAACCTGTTTTGTATATGTACTAAAAAGATCGCACTTAAAAAAGGGCGCAATTTTGATAGAAATCTCAGGGAATCTCTATCTAGAGTACGAAAATGTTAGTATATGTTTATATCAAGTTGAAAATTTTTTAAAATGTAGTCTTCGATTTAAATTATGCTTATTATTTATTTGGCTTTTCTTCAAGGTTGTTAATCCAACTTTTTTGCCTTTGTTACACACCAGATTAACTTCTCTTACTTGGATAGATATCTTGATTCCATTCCTGTTTTATGTGTAAAACTCAGTGATTAATGCTCCACCTTGTAGCATGTTTTTCTAACATACACACTTCTCTTTAATCTTTGTTATCTTATTTCAATTCTCATCAGTACTCATTTGCGCTGTTAATTCCTTCTATTGATGAATTACCGACTAAACCAAATGCCTTTTCTGTATAGTATATCAGGCATTATGTTATGTTATTATCAGTCACTTATGGTCAAATTGACAGAACAAACAAAGAAACAAATATCAATTTCAGTTATCTGCTAAATTTAAAAAACCATAATTATTTAATAAATAAACTTAAATATAATATTGAAAAATAAAGTATAATTGTCTGATACACCAACATACATTAAAATAACAAGCTTCAATTTTTTGTTACCCGGCACTCCTTTAAATATTTGTTGTTGAACTTCACATCGTTGTGACTGATCTTAAAATAAACGTCATCTCCTACTCATTTGGGTTATTTTTTTCTTGGATAATAGCAATTGGTATTAACTAAGATACAACGACAAAAATGTGTGACATAAAACTATACCCTGAGCACGATTGTGGCAATTTAGTTATAAGACAGTCTAGATTTTTTAAAGGAATGTTGCTCCTACGTGACTATTAAAGAAATATGGTTCCTTTCTAAGAAGAGACAAATATCCACTAAAGCAACTTTCTCAGATTCTTGAGAGGTGAAATATTGAATACTTAAATTACATAGTAATAAATGGTGTACACAATGCTGTTTCAAAGAAATTACTATGTACAAGTTTTTGTCTTGACAGAAAACCCCAATTGGTTTCGCAAAAATCCTCTTCCATCAAAATAATGCATCTGCTCACAACAGACACTCAAAATTACACAAATTAGGAAACCAATTGATTGGCTAACTACCAGATTTACCCCCACATGACTATTTCTCACTATTAAACCTAAAAGAAAGCTTGTAGGACAGTTGGCGAAAGGCATTTAGTGTTTTGTAAAGCAAGAATGCTATGAAGTAGGAACTTATACTATTTTGAGAAGCTTAAACAAAATTAGGTTTAGAAGAAATAAAAACAGATGGTAAAGATTCCTGTAAGAGTAAAAGCGAAAAAGAAACTGTTGAAAAATAATCATGTTATGTTTATTTCAAACCACCCTCATATTTATGAGATAATTAACAATGCTATTACTAATAACTTTTCTTGTATCAAACATTTTTCTATCCCAAGTTAGGGAGTGCAGCTAAAAGACTTGAATGTCTGAATCAAGTCTGAATAAATTTAACAACACATCAATTTATAACTAGCCTGAAAGAGATAGTAGCTTTAAACAGTTAAAAAACAATAAATTACTAATTAAACATCATTAAAAGGCATGCAAAAATGACACAGGAATTAGTACCATTCCAAAATAATCATGCTTTGAATGACTAGTAAAGCGAATGAAAATACCTGAACTGTCCTTAAAACTGTGGCATCAGCAATGTCCAAGACTGGAGGATCATTTGTTGGAGTAACAACCACAGAGAAATTAAATCTAAATCTACCCTGTAAATATTCAGGCAGGGTAAAGGAATCAGATGTAGTAAACATAACTTCCATTATTAAATGATCATGTTTTTCTTCTGATCCATCATGAATATAATGTACTTTATCTCTAACAAGATCATGAAAGGTAAACCAATTTTTATCATGTGGCCAAATATCAAGTGTTATGCTTCCATGTTCAGGGCCTCCAATAACAAAAAAGGTTATACCTGAATCAGTAATTCCATATTTATGATAATCCAAGATCATGTGTAAATTATTGGTTGTCAAAAGTTCACTCTGTCCTTCTAACACTTGCAAAGGTTCAACTGACAATAATTCTAGATCTGTTGCTAGACTGCTTTCAGAGAAAACTTTGTACCCTTCACTGTAATTCAGATTGACACAAAATTCTTCTTTGCACTGGCAGTGAAATGAATCTAAACCCTGCTGAACGCAAACACCATTATTGCTGCAAGGATTTTGCAGACATGGATAATGCCAAAGGCACCCAGGCATGATTCCTTCTGTTACTTGAGCATCTGGAATGCCTTTTTTAACATCAGAGATAGTGAGGTATCTTAGACAACCTTTAAAGCTGGTGTCACAGGAATCACTACAACCTTTTTGAGTAGCACGGAACCTTTTACTGTTCTCTAAACCACCTATAAAGGAAGTGTCTGCCATTTGAAAAATACTACCATGAATATTCTTCTCACTGAATACTGTTTCATCAATAGTTAGCTCTACAATTGTTGGTAGCATCTGGACAGATATTTTATGCCATTCGCCATCAGATACTTTTATATTTTTACTAGATAATTTAGTAGTCTTTTCATTAATTTTAATAATACTAATTATTGATTCATTGCTCAGTTCTATTAATAAAAAATCTTGTTTAATTTTTTTGCCAGTATTGTAAAAGAGTAGTCCGTTCATCTTTGTAGTTTTTACTTCAAAATTAATATTCAGTGCTTTTTTATTAGTAATTTTATCTGAGATTAACACATAAGAATCATCTTCAATAAAACTGATAGGTTGATCTACACTTGCATCAAATTCAGCTGCACAGTTCCAAGTGATTCCCTGGACAATGGACTCTGATTGTCTATACCGTGCTTGATCTAATACCAAGATTCCATTATATTTTAGCTAAATAAAAAAAACCCCATATTAAATATTGTCATTATATTTATTTCTGTTTGAAAACACTGCGTTTTTTATTTTTTTAACATTTATGAAAATGGAATGAAGGTCAATACTCACCTCAGATATACAACCTCTGAATTTTTCCAAATGTCCAAAAAATATATCAGTATTGTTTCGGTTTTTGTTATCACCAATGAACAGACCATAGTGAATGTTAAGCTCAAAGAATTTACCTGGTAAATGTTTTCTGAAATGGAAAACACAACTGAGCATACAATTTAAACTGAGTAAATTAAAAAAAGGAAGATGTTGTCTTGCTAGATATAAAACAAATTATAATCAATTTAATTACACATCTTTTGGTAAATCAACAGCCAATTGACAGGGTAAACAGCTCCACATATCTTGGTACTAAGATAAACAGTCAATGGGACCACTCTACTAAAATAAAACAAAGCATAGGGAAATCAAGATCAGTGTTCATAAAGATGAAGTCTCTTTTCAAAAGTAACGATTAGTACCAAAATCTCTATCATCAGATGCTATGTATTTTCTACATTATTATATGGAGTAGAGCCATGGATAATCTCTGAAGCTTCTTTACGAAAGCTCAAGGCCTACAAGATGTGGTGTTACAATCACATCTTACAAATTTCATGGGTAGATTGTGTGACTAATATTGAGGTCCTAGGTATAATAGGCAAGGAATGTAAGATCACTAACATAATCAAAGAGTGCAAATTAGAATATCTTGGCAATGTTATTTGGAAAGAGAGGCAAGGTATTTGGAAAGAGAGGACCAGGGAGAAGAATATGTTGGCTTCAAATCCTAAGGAAGTGGTTCAATACGTCTACAACCAGCCTATTCCTAATAGCTGCAAGTAAAGTTCAGATAGCTATGCTGATTGCGAACATCCAGAAGGGATAGGCACCATAAGAAGAAAAAGATAATCAATTTTGTGCAGAAAAGATGTCCAGACGAAAGATTTTAATAAATTATTTACTATTAAATAACTCAGAAACATGAAAAATATAACTATATTATAAGAATGTCACTTAATAAATCCAGTAATGTAAACACATAATACAAATAAATAGTGATACAATCAAGCACATTTTGCTTAAAGAAATACTAGATTCAAAATTATTATTACTTACTGTACTTTATGGGACTTATCAATGATTAATGTTAAATTGGCATCTCTTCTTTCTATAGAAACCTCATGCCATTTGAGATCATTTAATTTAAGGTTTCCTGGAGAAACAACTTCAGCTTCTCCAGAACCCAAATTTATATTAACTTTAATTCTTCCCTTTTCTAATTGAACAATGCAATAATCAGTATTTCCAGCTACTAAAAAAATTAGAGCGCTAGACAGATGGGTCTTGAATTTAAAATTAATATCTGTAGAGCTTCTTGCTTCTTTGAATGGAAGAGCTATGAAGCTGTTGCCATAAAAAGATGCTAAAATGAAAAATTTTCATTAATTAGATATATTGACCTAAGAAATTATCACACCAAGAAAATACATAAAGAAATATGCTATTTGGCTAAATATAAATAGTCAACTATGACTTATAATTTTCATGTTTATAGAAAAATGATTACAACACCATCCTAGATATTAACAAATGTGGAATCTTCTTTATAAGCTAGAGTAGTACTTTTAAATTAAATTTCTACATTTGGATTAAATATTTATGCAGACTTATTTCAAAATGGGTCAATTAAAACATAAAAACTACTAATAAAGTATTATAAATTATTACTATTACTAAAAAAATAAATGAAGGTGTTGTATGTCTCTTTTGACCATATCAAATAAACAGAAAGAAAATCTACATGTGTAGATCTAATATTTAAAATTATAACATCAATTAAAAGTAAAATGAGAATTTCTAAAATCGACTATTGGTGCGTTAATTTCTTTTTATAGTTGTTATTAAGGATGTTACAAATGAAAATTACCTTGGTCCACACACCGACATTTTAAAAAACAAAAATAAAGGAAACACAAAATCAAGGCTTTATTCTTCATTATTATTAAACATACTAAAGATTTGTGTGTATCAGCAAAGGATTAAGGTCATCTTTGGTGGATATTTTTCACCATGTTATTGAACTTGGATCCAAAATTTATGTTACAGAAATATATGCAAAATATTTATTATACAAAGAAAACACTACACTTCTCACAGCTCTATAAATGTAAACTGTAAGTTAAAATAAAAACTGAGACTGTCATACGACATGTCAGCTGTAATGTCGAATCATAAAACGTCAAACTATCTGCCACATTATAGTGATTTTTCGATGTTGCTTTTAATTCTAATAAGACCGAATTTTCTGTAATTTCCAAATTATTTTATAATTTTAGTATGTATATGAATTATATATCAAAATGAGATCTAGTTTATATCTTGTACAACTATGTTTAACATTACAAGATGCTTTATTTGAAAATTACTTATTAAGAAAAATTTACACAAAATATAATTTTGTGTGACGTCACTTCTCAATGGGGTATAATATATAAATAAATGTGATTTAAAAGGGGAATGAATATTAAGCTGTTTTAACAGAAGTATATCCCTTCCTTTATTCCTAAAATGAACATTGAATAATGATAATGAATACACTTTCACAAAAGTGTATTTTCTATAGTTTCTTTACATACAAGCTTCTTGTCTCCTTTCCACTATCTTCTATTTGTGATTTTATTTTCACTTCTAGGTACTTTCCTTTTAGATCCTTTTGTATAGCGTCATTGCAATATTTAATTAAAACAAGCTAGGATCTACCACTTGCTTTATGCATCTCTTCCTAGGCGAGCATCATATGTTGCTTTTTCTAAAATTTCTCAATCCATATCTGGAGTCAAAGGATGATTTTTTTTAAGAGACACAAGCATTAGAAAATCTCTAAGGAAAGATAGAAGAAAAAGAATGTTAAAAAAGAATTGATAGGTACTAAAGACTAAAATGATATAGATAATAACCAATTACTTTATTCTAGTAAGGCAAAGAAAAAAAATCACAGGAAAAAAATACAATCGAGAAAAATCGGACAACGAAATTTTGAAACAAAAAATAATGGACAGAGAAAACAAAAAACGATAAAATTCAAAACAAATTATGACAAAGATTAAAAAATTGGACACAACCTTAATAAATCGTATTAAATTTTAAATAATTTCATTTTATAATATTTTTGCATTAATAAGGTTGAAATCGTGCAAGAAAAGAAAAAATCTTGATGAACTTTTTGTATTATTTCTGTGTACAATTGGTAAATCAGTCGATAAAAATAGACTGCACTACAAATCTATTTTTAAAAAAGGAATCGAGCCGATGGGATATAAATATATTATTTGAACTCCAACATGGCCGATTCTAATACCAATAAAAGCGATTGCAGTTTCTTTCAGAAATACTGTGAACATGCAATAGGACAGCTATCGGAAAATTTGTTAGAGCAATTTGGACAAACTAAAGATGAAAATTCTAGAATTAAGTTGCTTTACGAAGTAGCAACAAACATACCTATAACGATAAATGAACTGAATGGCAAAAACTACGAGCTTTCCCAATCCGAAAAGTCTAAAGGAAATGTATATTTTTCAAAAAAGGATTATTATAATGCGTTAAAATGTTACAATGATGGCATTATAAAGTGTCCTCAAAATTCAGGTACCGCTATTTAGTATTACAGTATTTAATGTTCTTATGCCGTATGTTGTGTATTCATAAATATTTTATATAAAAAATTTCATAAAATTTAGCATCCATATACCTAATAAGCTTTGATAGGCGGCATCCTTTCGGTTAGGGTGTTTATTTCAGTCCTAATTACCTCTATATTTTTTATACGGCGCGCACTATATGTTTTTTTACTTCAAAAGGTAAATGGCTTTAAACGTGTTTTAAAATAGATAGGTTCGTTAAACTTCGGTCCGTTTACCTATAGACTAGGCGGGATCTGTAGAAATTCAGACCATAATGGACATTTTCCATAGGAAGCTATTTTTTTGCTGGAATCCCTTCAAGATGTGATAATCACGATATGCGCCAGTCGCAAACCCTGTGCTAAATTTTTTATTTAACGAAATCTGAAAACAATTGAAAATTTCTCATTTTTTTGCCTATTTTCGTTTATAATTCGGAAAATATTGATCCTAGAGAAAAAATTATAACAAGTTAAAAGTTTCGATATTCAATTTTACATAATATTTTGTTAGCTAGAAATTGTAAATTTAATGTTTATTGTTGAAAAATAGCAATAATTGGAAACAAAAGTACAAAAAAAATGAAGTTAATCCTTTAAATGTTTTCGACTTTCTAAACTTGACTTACAAGCTCCATATTCCACCTAGAAAAACTTTTTAATATGTTTAAAAACGTGTGCTAAATTTTGTTAAGATCGGTCGGATATGTTTTGCATAATAATTTTACAATCCAGCCTAATGGAAAAAAATCGCAAATTTTCAAATTTATAGTAAGCCCTAAATAAGGCCCTCAGATAGATGCAATTTTTTTTATATATAAAGTAAGGCTCAATAACTTTCAAACGCTTTTTGTAAAATTCAAATCGGTTCACTAGGAGAGCCTAGAAATTTTTTTAAAGTTTTAAACATTTTTTAGGCTTATAAACAAATTGAATAACTTTACGAGCTTATACATATCAATTTCAAAATTTATACACTTAAAGAACATTAAAAGGCGCTTCTTTAAAAAAAGACACATTCGGCTTACTGGTTTCCCAGATATTGAAGGTCAAAGTATACAGTGTGTAAAAGCCAAATGGAATAAATTCATTATTTAGGTTACTGTACATATTTATAAAAAAATCCGAAACACCTCAAATTTAAATTATAACTTGACATTCTTTAACGTGAAAATGCAACCCCTACCTTCTACCCCTTTAGAATGACAGGTACAACCCCCAATTTTTAAAATAGGAAGTATAGGCTTGTGATATATAGTTTGAAAGGTCTTTTCATTCTCCATTCAAAAATGTTGTCGCTTTCAAATTTATTAAGATTAATTAAGATAAAATAAATTAAAATCATGTCGCTACCGAAATTCGCTAAAATATACTCAAAATTTATTTCCCGTTTAGGTCTTGATAATGAGAAAGTGAACAAAAACCATAGCAATGTGGTTTTTAGATGATAACCATTAAAAAACTTTAAAGAATTTCCGTGGCAACGTTATTTTAACACGCATTAGTAAATTATTTTATTTAAGTTGTCAGTATTTTAATTTAAGTAAAAAGTTCGTTCAATTAATTCTGAAAAATGGTTAGATTAACGGAAATGCATAAAATAACAGTTTTACAAATGATTGGTTACGGAGATAATACCCGAACACAACAGGAAGTAACTCGCCTATTTCATGAGAAATTTCCTAATTTACCGCCTATATCTCAAGGAACAATAAGTAAAATAGAGAAGCAGTTTAGCGAGTTTGGTCATGTAAGGCAGATAAAAAAAGCAGCTGCCAATGCACTGAGTTATGAACTTAAATTAGATGTGTTGCTTGAGTTTCAGGAAAATCCACATACATCGAGTAGACAGGCATCCACTACATTCAATGCTAGCCATACATCGATAGTAAACGTATTAAAAGAAAATAAATTGCATCCCTATAAGATGATACCTACTCAGGAGCTCATGGAAGACGATTTTGATAGGAGATCTTTTTTTTGTGAGCAAATGATGGATAAACGGATGTTGGATAACAATATTATCCAATTAGAAGACGTTATGTTTTCTGATGAGTGTACTGTTTCACTTAACGGTCATGCTAATTGGCAAAATTGCCACTACTGGGCCACGGAAAATCCTCACTAGATGAGAGAAGAACACACTTAATACCCTCAAAAGGTTAATGTTTGGGCAGGGATTGTGGGAAACAATATCATTGGTCCCTTTTTCATTGAGGGCAACTTGAATGGCAACAATTATTTGGCACTACTTCAAAAGATGTCATTACAACGTTGGCAAATTTATATCCTGATCCAGGAAACCCTCAAGTTCCAGCGAATACGATATGGTTTCAATAGGATGGAGCACCACCACATTACCAACTTAATGTCCGGCAGTATCTCGATACAATATTTCTCAATCGGTGGATAGGGAGGCGAGGATTGATTGAATGGCCAGCGCGATCACCTGATTTTACATTATTAGATTTCTTTTTATGGGGATATGTGAAGAGCCATGTGTACAAAACTAAACCTTCTGATTTAAATGACTTAAAAGAACGAATAACGCTTACGATTAGGTCGATCACGCATGTTATGTTAAATAATGTTAGAAGACAGTTTTATTTGATATTAGGATGTTGCCAAGACGTTCGCGGTGAACATTTTGACATCTACTTCATTAACATTCATAGTTCTTTTTCGTGTTCTACATTTTATTACGTTTTGCATTACATTTTAGTTTTTGATTGTATTGCAGCGAATTTCGGTAACCACATGATTTTAATTTATTTTATCTTAATTAATCTTAATAAACTTGAAAGCGACAACATTTTTGAATGGATAATGAAAAGACCTTTCAAACGATATATCACAAGCCTATACTTCCTATTTTAAAAATTGGGGGTTGTACCTGTCATTCTAAGGGGGTTGAAGCTAGGAGTTGCATTTTCACGTTAAAGTTTACTAACTATAACTAACTATAACGAATTACTAAATAATAATTGTTGCTAATTTACGGTGTACCCCAATACTGAATTAATAAACAATAATGTCAAACTGTCAGTTTCTGACAAATCAATCATGGCCAACTCACAATAATTATTGGTAAACGTTAAAATACCTACCAAATTAATACTTTGATGGAAAAAATAAAAATATCTAGAAAACTAATAACTTTATAGTTATAGGGAGTACTTCATAAAATTTGAAGTACGATATTAGTAAATACTTTTCGATAGTGATATAAAATACAGGGTGTTCTATTTAAAATTACCAAGAAAATAATGTACTTGCATTTTGACTTACCCTGTATTTTATTAAACGAATATTATAAAAACGAATATGTTTTTTAATTTTTAACAATTGTTAAAAAACTATTTTTGCAACAGATCAATGTTCCTATACTTACTCCTTTTTAATTATACAGGGAGTTAAACTTGATACGATTTTCAGGAAACATTGGTTATAACTTTTTAAATACTTGGTATAACATAATAAAACTTTACATTGTTGTGATGTGGAAGTGAAGCAGATTTCAAATTTAAAATAAAATACAGGGTGTTCCATTAAAAAAAAAACAGAAGTTTGGTCTGCCACCATCTTATGGAACACCCTATAAGATTATAACTAATTTTAAAATATGGAGTTTAAAGCTGCCTACAATTTTTGTCAATACCTTTTGTTGTAATTTTTACTATAACAGATCTACTGAGTTTCCTCGCACTAATCAATCACCTTGTATACAGCAAATAGCATGAATAATAATAGGCTTATTTATCTTTTCAGGTGAATCTCAAGAGTTGTTATCGCTCCTTATATCTAATAGAAGTGCTACATATTTTGAATTGAAAGAATATAGACAAGTATTAAACGATATAGACTACTTGCTAGAAATTGGAAGCTATCCATTAAATTTAACATACAAAATATGGATTAGAAAAGCAAAATGTTATAGTGCTCTGCAGAATGAAAAATTAGCTGCTGAATCATACGAGGAAGCTCTCAAAAGTCTCCAATTTAGCAACCTTGATAAGGAAGCTATTGAGACACAAGAAAAGAAGATCGCTACAGCTAGAGAAACAAAAATTGAATTTTTCCCAAAGCAGGAATTAGTTGTTGAAGAAGATCCTGACATATTTCAAGGGGGTAAAGAGTATATTGCAGCATCCACAAATGTAAAGTTTGAACAAGACCCTTATCTAGGAAGATACGCTGTTGCCAGTGATAATATAAAAACGGGAAGTATTGTTGTTGAAGAAAATGCACATTGCGCGGTTGTTGATGCAAAACATGCTCTCACAAACTGCCAAAACTGTGTTTCGGCTGTAGTTCAACTGGTAGCTTGTCCTACTTGTGCTAATGTAGTCTTCTGTAGTACCACTTGTGAAAGATTAGCAAATAAATCTTTCCACAAAACAGAATGCCCCATTTTAGGATCTTTGTATCTGTCTGGAGCTTCAATAAATTGCTGTTTAGCTTTAAGAATTCTTAGCCAAAGATATTTTTCTTACTTTAATGATAAGAAAAACAAGCTAAAAGATTATTTAATCGACAACAGCGAGAAAAATATTATTAAAAAGAAGATTTACCGATATGACGATTACGATAACGTATTTTTCTTGTGTAGAAATGATCATTTACGAAAAAATGAAGAAATGCTTCGTTTCTCCTATATGGCAATATATCTTTTAAGGCTGTTAAAGTTTGGAAAATATTTTCCCTTTGAAACCAGCGATAGTGTTTTGAAAGAAGAAGAAATTTATTTCGGTAGCCTTATTCTTAGACACTTACAGCTCCTGCAGTTTAATGCCCATGAAGTTTCTGAGCTCAAAAATGTTGAAAACCCAATTTCGACCTCAAGAATTGCAGATATTAGGGCATACGAAAATACTACCATTGGAGCTGCTCTGTATCCAACTTTAGCTCTGTTTAACCATTCTTGTGATCCTAGTATAATCAGGTAATTATATGTTTGAATTAGGGAAACTCGGGGTGGAATGGGGTACCGGGGCAGAATGGGAAACCGACGTGATATTATCTACAAACGACATAGACGCGCGAATATCACACAAAACGCTTAGTTCGTCACGTCGAGTCGTATGAAGAAGTCGTTGTCAGTCTGAGAGTACGCATGGTTGGAGTTTTATCGGAGATCAAAGAAGAAACCTGTAAGTTCTAATTTTTTTCGTTGTGTCGCTAAGGTAATTATACTGTTTACTATTCTTTTTTTCGAAATTAACTTTACATGTTTGTTTCAATATACTTTTAGTTCTCTAAAACTAGTAATGACTTGCGTCCAATAAACATAACCTATTATACCACCAATGTTTCTGAGAACGGTTGTCTGGGGCACAATGGGTGGGTATACCTCATTCCGCCCCCGATTATATTTAGTATTGATAAAATTTTTCTTCTTGTATTTTCTCGTTTGAAATTCTCGTATTGATTATATTTTTTATTGATCGCAGATGGTACGTAACTAGAAAACCACCCGGCAGTCGCGGTGTACCGATGTTATAAAACAAGCTGTAGATGCGGTTATCAGTGGACAAATGGAATATGTCTAATCGGTTTGGTGTCCCATCATCAACGCTGGAGCGATAGGTTCAGAAAAGACGGGAGAATCCAGACGCTGTCGTTAATAAAACGTCAGGAAAGTACAACACGCCGACTAGTATACCAGCTAGCAGAAAAGAATAACTGCAAGCATAACTTCAATAGAACATCGGAAATGGCAGGAGAAGACTGGTGTAAATGTTTTCAATGGGATTCAAGAGAGTAGCAGTATCGAATTTTTTTAATCTGCTTAATGAAATTCTGGACAAGCACGAATTAGATGTCACTAGAATTTTTAACTGTGATGAAACGGGTATTAGCGTGGTTCTCAAGCAGTTTTCGAAAATAATAGCTATTAGAGGACAACGTCAAGTAGGTGTCTTAAGTTCTGCTAAAAGAGGCACCACTGTCAGAGCCGAAATATGTTGCTCAGCTGCCGGATATTACATGCCCCCAATGTTAATATTTCCGCTAAAAAAGAAACAACGTGAACTTGAAAGAGGTCTCCCACCAGGAGGCTGGGCTGAAGTTAGCGACTCTGGTTGGAAAACTGCAGAGATTTTCGTAAAATGGTTACAGTTTATTTTGTTTTCTAAAGCGACGAAAGGTCACCCAGTTCTGTTACTTCTTGACGGGCATACGTCATACACAAAGAACTTGGCCGCAATAGATCGAACACGTGACAATTGTGTGTTAATATTGTGCTTTCCTCTTCATGAAGCCTCGAGCTTGTATTATAACTTATCAACTATAACTAGTTGATAATCCTGTCAAAAATAATCCATCCGTACCGGCAATTGACGAAAATCTTCCCCCACCAGTGAATGTACCTAAATCCGGATGTTCTTGGATGCCGATTCATCTGTTGGTACTAATGACGACACACATTTTTCAGTCACGTCGCCAAGAGATTTAACTCCGTTGCCAAAAGTTAAAGCCGGAACAAAAAGAGCTGTAGAAAATCGTGGAAAGACTGCTGTCCTTACCGCCTCACCTTATAAGGTTGAACTGGTAGAAACTGACTGATAGTTTCCAGCTGTTCTCCGTGTGTAGAGGTTTTACTCTCCGGCTCTGGAACTCACTTCAACCATGTATGTTACTGAAGTCATATTTAATTTAATACTGAACATCACAGTTTTTTAACAACATGATGTATAATCTCTTACAACTATATGTAATTTAAAGGGTTTTTACCCATGTATTTTGGGTGGCTCCGGCATTTTTAACCTAGCAAATTTAAAATTTAAACCTGATGATGGACTGTTCAGTCCGAAAACGTTTGTTTTTTTATGTAGCCCTTTTAAGGGTTTTTAAATAAATATACCCACTTACGAAAGACTAACCTCTTTTTTGTGATACGTGGTATAGAGCCAGCTACAGGAATTGTTTTCCTTGTGAATATTGTAAATTAATTTGTGATGCTGTACTCGATCGAAGGCCTTTTCATATTCAAATAAATACAGCAAAAAACGTCTTTCCTTTGATCTCGACATTTCTGTAGTAATACATTTAGTGCAAAGAGGGCCGTCCCGAGTTCCCAGTCCATTTCTGAAGCCAAATTGTGTTTCATCCTGATCTTCTTCACATTTATCTCTGATTCTACTGTGGATGATGCGTAGAAATATTTTCCAAAGTGTGGATCATAAGGCTTTTGATTCTATAATCGCCACAGTTTTTCGGACGTTGTTTTTTTGGTAGTTTTATGAATCGGACTTTAACCAATCTTCAGGGATATCACCAGTCACACACCATTACCCGTGGTAAAATCATGTTCTACCAGAGGAATCGATAGGCCTAACCATCATCGAATGAAGGTACTTATGGACAGCAATAAGAATACCACCACCACGAGTCTTTGAACTAGTTTGAGTGTCCCTGTCATGTCTATACACATTCTTCTTCTTAGACCGCCGTCTCCTTACGGAGGTTGGCAATCATAATGGCCATTTATTATTTTAGAACTTGCTGCTCTAAACAAATCAATCGATCTGCATTGATACCAATAACGTAGATTCTTTAACCATAAGTTCTGCCTTCGGCCAAACAGATCTTCTTCCTTGAATCTTTCCCTGTAATATGAGTCTCAACATTTTCATAGTTTGGACCCCTCATCACGTGGCTTAGGTATTCCAGTTTTCTGATTGACACATTAAAGTCACTCAATTTCAATTCAGCATCTAAGCTGATATTGCTTCAGCAACATTCTGAAAATATAAGCTCAATGATAGTTTTTTGAATTATTGGATTTACTGACCATGACTTTGGGTAGTATTTGTCTTACGAGTGTTTGCCTGTTAGTTGAAAAAGCCGAGTCGGAATTTGAAACTCAAGAATGACTTAAAGCAACTTACTTGTATATACTTAATCATTTACAGCCTTGAAATCAACAAATATGTATTGGGTGTCGACGTTTGACATTCTGGGGTTGTGTCAAACATTTACCACACTGTAAGGGTTCGATCTTTTGTTGATTTGTTCGGTCGGAAGTCGCTCTGTATACCCCACTATTTGTTACGCGTAAAGGAGCATTCTTCTGTAAGGCACATGACAGAATTTTTATGGCATATTGAGTAAATTGATGTTTCTTTAGTTATCTACCATAATGTAATAAAAAGATACCATTCCTCCCAAAATTTGTGATAACAATGCTGATTAAGACTGCACCATATAATATTACCACACTTTTCTTTATTCTCATTTTACCAATTTTTTATACTCTTTTTTATTTATAGGTATAACGTAAAAAGTAAAATAGTTGTTAGAACAATAAAACCAATTAAAGCTTGGGATATAATCTACGAAAACTATGGCCCTCTGTACATGTCTATGCAAGTTAAGGAACGACAAGAAGCTTTAGAAAGGCTTTACCGCTTTAAATGCTTGTGTACGCCTTGCACACAATTGTGGCCCACATTTGCAGAGATGAAAGAATCCGAATTAAGAATACCTTGTAAAACTGAAGGGTGCCCTTTTGTATTTACTCTGAAAGGAGATGCTGAACCTTTTTTTACTTGCAACTATTGCCATAGTACACACTGGTGTATTGCCCAATTTAAAGGGTTTTAATGGTAAGTAATATATATATATATATATATATATATATATATATATATATATATATATAATATCGTCCCCTTAATACTACAATTAGGTAACTCAAAATTTGCTATTTTTCAGGAGAGCAGTTTTAAATTTGAAAAGAAACAAACCGTGCTGTATTACAGTAAATGAATTTTTTTCTTACTATTTATAAACAAGAAGTTGAAATAAATCTAACTTCTGATTAATTGTAAGCGTTCTAAAGCCTTGTTTTAGTTTTTTTTGTTGTTGAAAATCAAGATATCTAGTTGTAGCAATTAAAATTTTTAAAAAAATTAAATATACCTAGTTGTCGACGTAACAATAAGTACAACTTTTTAATACCAAAAAAGAAATTTATTAACATATTTTGATCAAAATATAACAAAAAAAGTAGAAGAACTTAACTAATAATTATAGCCAATATTTTTCTTTCACTCGGTCTCACTTATGTCAGATATCACTTGATACTTCTCTTCCTGTTGCTTTAAAAGGCAGGTTTTCAAAATAATCCTTATTTTCCAGAGGAATTGCGGGAGGTTTGGTATTAAACAATGTCAATAGATCCTTGTATTTTTCAGACTAATAGGGATTCTGTCCTTATACAAAGGATATGGCATTATTGTAGTTATATTTTGAGTCGATTTTGTCCTTCTCTGGCAATTTTAAAGTTCTAAATTCTTCGTTAAAGTTTTCTTTAAATTTCATAATGGATGGTTCACATTTAGAAAAGAACATCAACACATTTTCTGCCATGCTACTTGCTGCCCACTTTCGTCTTACTCTGAAAATTAACAATTTTATCCGCATGATTTTTCCAATCCAATATTTGTTCGTGAGTAATGTTATGAATGATGTACGGTTTATCTCCTTTTCTCGGGCACATCTAGCAATTGTTTTCATCTTGTGGTAAATGTGTTTTGCCTACTCTTTTGAACTCTGTTGAAATGGCTGAGAGCATGGAGTCGCACTCCATTTCACTATGGCCGGAAACTAGAAAGTTTAGTTCAATGCTTTCCAAATGTGGAATATGTTGAACAGCTGTTAAGCACATACTAGCGACGTTTTTTATTATAAATTTTGTCCACCGCATCTATCACTAAAACACTGAACCTGAGTTACTTGTTCCGGCAAAGATTCAAAGTATTGGTATAAACAAGTGGCAATCTCACAGCTGCTCGTTTCCTTCAACCTCGGTCCACATGAAGCAATCACCCTGTTTAGACACTGTATTATAAATGGTGAAGTTAAATACTTTTAGTCTTTGTTTGTAAAATAAGCGTTATTTGTTGGGTCATTTGGTACCAAAAGAACTTGTTGAAGATCAAAATTGCAACTTATGAGTGTACCGTTAGAATTTTCTGCTAACTGTCTACTTAATCTCTTTTCATCACGGGCTCTGTTCTTGGCTGCTATGTGAGTGAGATATTCGGTTTCCATAGATGCTTTATCGCTTAAGGGGGAGTTGTAGGCCATACAAACCCGGCACGGTCTTTACGAGGTCGGTAAAAGCCAAGATTATATTCCTCTGAAAATACCTTTCTATAAATGGCAGAGTTAGCTGGTGTTTGATTGTTTCTCACCGCATTCTTTCTTGTATAATGAATACATAATGGTGATGTTAAGGTCTGAGGATAAATATTTCCGTTGTGTTTTTGAACGGCAATAATGTGAACTGACTACAGGGAACTTCTCAATATGGTTTTTTACACTTGCTAGGATAGCAGGTGACGTGATCTTTTTTGTATGTTTTCCCCGATTGTCTACCAAAGTCGTGTTTTCTTCAGTTCTCTTTTCATAGCTATGTCTACAATTCCTTTTCGAATTCCAGGGTATTGATAAACATGGTTTTACAAACCTGGATTCTATTCGAATTTTTAGGTAAATAGAATAAAATGGTTTTTTGACGTCTGGACTGTTCTGCAGTATGCCATTTTTTATCTTTTCTTTTCTGTATGGCCATTAATAAAGTCTCGTTTTCTTTCATAGGATTCTAACTGGTAATATCTTCGAAAAATCGACAATCTCTCTTCATAGGAAAATTTTTCTGTGCATTTTCGTTTACAGGTAGCTAAACAAGCATCCTTCATGACTACTCCTGGTACGTATTTACCCCTAGAAGATAAGTATGCTTCGCCGCGTTGTTTTCTTGATTTTGCAATATTCTTTTCCAGTTTTGTTCATTTCTTTTCCTCTTTCTTGACTTATCTGTCGTAACAGGCAACTCTTCCATGTCATGCAAGTCGTTGTTAATAGTTTGAAAAGTTCCATTTCCGAGAGCAAGTTCATTGTCAGAAGAATCATCAGAGTCCGGATCATATTCCGAGTGATCAGGAGAATAGGGATCAGAGTCTGTTTCCGAATCGTTATAACATTGTTTAGAAGTGGATGGAAGGACCTCAGTATTCTCATCTGAAATAAAAAATACTTTAGTACTTTTTAAACTAAGTTTAAAGAAATGTTTATATTTTTAAATTTTGCGAATGAAAGATACCTACCTATACGTTTTACAAAAAACAACTAATTTAAAAAACTTTAACGAATCTTAAATAGTCTAATAGTTTTTTAGTCTTAAACCGCTAAAAAATGTAAATAATGATAACCTAAAACTTTTTAAACAACAGCGTTTTACAAATTTATTTTCATAGGTTTTACTAAATAAGTTCTAAAAATAAGTTCCCATAATATGCATACTCGGCATATTATGCTTATCACATAAAAATGGTATCCTACGGTATCAATTTATATTTATGTTCAAAAACTAATGAATCGACAAATACCTAACCTATAAAAATAAGCTCTCCCACGATTTTAACAAATTTATTTTTCCAATAGTATTTAAACACTCACCTTTTGTTTCTGTTAACTGGTCACGTACTAATCTTAATATATATTTGGCTCTTGTAGACATTTTTACTTTTGTTTCAAAAAATATTACGAAAAATAAAGCAACAATGTCACTCACAACGTATGCTATGATGAACTGCACAAATAGGTATCTTAAAGAATATCCGGAGGAGGCAACGCATAACACGAGTTACCGGGCGCACAATTAGGTATGTCAAGTTAAACACTTGTTGCAGCAGAAATTTTTGGCGTTGTCAGTTGCACATTTAGATATTTCAATATGACCACTTTAGCAACAATTTTTTTTTCCAACTTATGACATAGCTATTAGTGTGTAATTGGATTTTCATGTATAGAATGGGCATAGAACTTACCTAGTTGTAGTATTAAAAAGAGCGTCAAAAATTATATTGGTAACGGTAGATAACTCAAATCGTAAAAATTTCGAGTTACCTAGTTGTAGTATTAAGGGGACGATAATATATATATATATATATATATATATAATATATATATATAGATATATATATATTTTTTAGATGTTAGAAGAACTTTTACCAGAAGCGGAAAATTTTTATACTACAGGAAATTTAAAGTCTGCCTTGAACAAATTTATTCAAGCATTAGAAGTTTTATATAAATTTACGTCGCCACCACATCCAGAGATCATAAAGATCCAACAGAGAATGAGAAATTGTATAATACACATGGGTAACAGGGCTTGTGGCTATAAAATGATATTGTAGATAATTTTATCTTTCATTAAATAATAAAACAACACAATTAAACTAACTTCTTTACATGTTTAACAACGTCATTTGATTTCAAATGTTAGGAAGAAACTACGATCTCTAAAACCGGAAAACTATGTAGCCCAGTCTGGTTATGCAAAAATCATCGATTTCACGGCAAAATTTTTCGCTGATAGCTGATCCTTGGTCATCATTACTCTTCAATTTATGCCTAGAAAAAATAATGCGAGAAGCGAAAATCAATAGAGAAGGACTCCTATATCATTTGGACATAAGCACACCGGATAATAGATTAGTCACTACCTGGTACAGAAAAGAAATGGCTAGCAACCGTTTCTTAAATTAACCATTCGACACAACCAATCAGATATAAACTTAACCTGGTACAAGCCCTCAGTCTTAGAGTACACATGTTGACACACCCGCTCTACAAAGAAGAATCTCTCAATCTACTGAAGTCCATTCTCATAGATAACTCCTATCCGGCATCTATCATCAATAAATTTCTATATTCCAAAAGCTATGGACAGTCCAATAATGAAACACCCAACGGGCTAACATTACGGTCCATATCTAACAAAATACAGATGACTAGAGTCCCCTCTCACTTCTGAACAAACCACAAAATATGCTTCTCTCCCGTACTTCCCACATATCACTAACAAGCTTAACAAACTTTTCAAAAAGCTGTCAAAATAGCCTTAAAAAATACCAAAACCTTAGGAAAGTTATTTTCTAAGACAAAAACTCCATTGGGCCCCTCTAGAACAAAATAATGTCAAAATAAATCATGTACCCTGTGCAGAGTGTAACTCCTGCTACATTGGCCAGACCAGCAGCTCTCTTCAAGGTCGACTAACGTCCCACAAAAGCAACATTAATTAGGATTTCTAAACCATCTTGTGCCCTTGCACAAGACTGGACTTTTTTTCTGAACACCAAATTAATAAGAACTGAACAAAACAAAATATTAATAGATTGGTATCAAAAGCCAACACACTCTGGAAGATATTTAAACTTTCTTTCAAATAATCCTACTCATCAAAAGTTTAATACAGTGATTGCAATGAAGAAGAGGGTAAGGCATATTAGTGATGATAAATTCATAAACAGAAACTTAAATTTGCTGTTAAACATCTTTGAAAATAATGGATACCCAAAAAATATCCTTAAAAAATTGATATTTAGACATTTTTATACAATATAAAAAACTACTATTAATAAAACAGTTAACACCTTCTGTGACTAGTCTATTTAAACAATTTACTAACATTAAAATTGTCCAATATAATTTATTAGAAAACCGACAACTGTTTTCTAAAGTAAAAGACAAGACACCAACTGTAAATAAAACTAATGTTATCTACAAACTGCCTTGTTTGGATTGACAGAGCTGTTCTGTTGGCCAAACTTCTCAATGGTTAAAACAAAGGATCACACAACACCAAACAGAAAAATACATGTGCGGCAGTTGACCATAACTTAAAATATAGCCATCAATTTGACTATTCAAATGTCAGGGTTCTACAGCAAGAAAATAATTACAAAAAAAGATTGTTTTTGGAAATGTGATATATATATATATATATATATATATATATATATATATATATATATATATATATATGCGTAATAAATTTGATTATTATTAATGGATGATGATTTTTGATCATATGGCACCCTTATAAAAGCCCGAATTAGTTTTCCCAAGTGGAAATTTGCCCACTAGAGCAATAGGACAGAGGAAACTCTCGACCCAGACTGAAGGGTTATACCTGGTATACGGACGGATCTAAAACTGCAGAAGGGTGGAGTGCAGTGGTGGAAATTGAAACATTTCTATCATACTAGGAGAATATACCTGTCTTTCAATCTTACAGTGTTTAGAGAAATTAACATGAATGCTTTCTAACTGAAGCGGATCAATAAACGCACAGGCAGCCAAGGGTCTCTCATAAGTGGACTCTACACTAGTGTGGGAATGCCGACACGAACTCGAAAGATATGAAAAATATGAGTTAATGCTATTATTTATACAACGGAAATTTAAAGGATAAAGGGGAGTGGGATCCTTGTTGAAACATTTAAAGCAGTTAAGTGGAAAACCATAGAATAACTCTACACAACTGCTGCAGATAGAGTGAAACGGGCCATGATTTTCGCCAATATCCCTAAAGTCTGAGGCACAGGAAGACGAAGAAAGAGTCCATTAATGACATTCAGTCAAACTCACTAGCTAACAATCGAAGGATTGTCAGGGTAATAGTAGGGCTGTTAATAGTCTGTTCTGTCTAGACGAAGAGGAAACCGCTCTGCACCTCTTATGTCTCACTGCTCGCAGCCTCAGCAGACCCCACTCAAGGGGTCTTTCACTTTCCAAGTCTATTGCTGTAAAGGTAATAGTGATCTTACTTAAAAATTAATATTTATTAAGAAAAAGAAGAAAAATAACATTAGAAAAAAAAGTAATTTCCTTAATAATACAAATAACTATCATTTAAATACTATAAAAATCATCAGTATACATGATATATTAATAACAATTTAATTTTTCTGAAAATTAACCAGTCGATAATGATAGTCTTCGCTGAATCCTGAATCTTGTCTGCTAAATGGCGGTCTAGCTTTAATTCCCACTGTAGTCAGCCTTTTGTTGGGATCTACACAGAGCATATTTTCTAACAGCATATGCTGAAAAACGCAAAGAATTACGTATTAGATATAATTACATATTATGATGCAATACTAAAAATGATGTGAGTTGATTACCTCATTTGAATATTTTTCCTCGAACCAAGGAGGATAAATACTTTGCTTAACATCAGTCAGTGTTTTAATACGTTCCATTCCAGTTGAACAGGGAACAAGTAGTTCAAATAAAATTAATCCTAGGGAATATATGTCCACTTTGCAGTCATAAATGTTACTTTTAAACTGTTCTGGACTCATGTACAGTTGAGTTCCTGAAATATAATATACATGAAGATTTTCACATTTAATAACAAGTCAAAAATACTTGAATTATTGGACTAATCCTTACCTACTTCCACGGTATGGCCTCTGTAGGGAGAGGAACCCTTTTTAATTAATTCTAAATCAAAGGCGTCCTCAGCATCTTTAACCAATCCAAAATCTCCCACTTTTACTTGACCATCTAGAGAGAAAAATATATTGCTTGGCTGAAAAAATTTAACAGGTTTTGCAGAAACTGTAACAATTGATATTTATCTATAATTACCTTCAAATCTCGATGAATGAGTCCTTTCAGGTGGACATAATCAACAGCATCTAATATTTGAGAAAATATATTGATAATGAGCTTATAATCCCTTGATTGGTGCATCATTAGCCAGTCCTTCAAATTTTCTTTTTTACACAGCTGCATCTGAATGTACAAAAATACTGGTTGCTCGCTAGGTATCTTTATCTGTTGACTATGTGAATAATCCCAGGAGTAATGTTTTCTATCTGGCCGTTTCCAGTCAATTTTTTTCCTCAAATGTTCAGAATATGACTGTTCCCTCTTTTCAGATACAGAAGGTTCTGTTACTCCTGAGTCATTTCGAGCATTCGGGTTAGAATCTTCAAATACAACGAAGGAGTCATCATCGTCGTCGTCGTCGTCTTTTTTTTGAATCGCATTTGAAATCTCTGAATCATAAAATCTAGGTAAAAGATCATCTATGCTTATAGAATGAGATTTGACCCGTTCTGGAGGGGATTTAGTGGTGGGGGTAACAGTTACCGTTGGTTCACAGTCATATTCTCTATAAATAAAAAGGTGAAATTATTTTCAGTAGTAGGTCAATTAAGTTAGTGTTTACTCGAGATGAGTTTGACAGTTGGGATGTGTAGTATAAGATACTAAAAAAAGATTCATCGATACTCAAGATACTACAAAAAGATTCATCCATTTGTGAGTAGAACTATTTTTAAATAAACAATCAAAACGTCAAACTCATTATTTTGCTAATAACTCATAAACTTGTCTATTTAGAGATTTGATATTAACAGACAACTTGTTCAGTAAAAAAAAATACACAAAATCAGATACCGATGGCTTAAACTATCTATGACCAGCTAACTCCAAACATGTAAATTTTACAGGAGACAATAAAAACTGCTTGGAGGGTGCAGAGTGACATTTATTTCACAAATATAACTAATAATAATGTTACAATTAAAGACATGAGTTGATAAAGGTGCTATGTCCATTTTTTTTTCAAAAAATGACTTATTTGTATATTTGGTTACCTAAAGTCGTAATACAACCCCTGAATAACTCAAGATTCTTAAATTGTTAATAATAAGGATTATTTTAATTGATAAAGGTACTATGTCCTATGACTAAGTACACTTTTTTATTAGATAAAGGTGCTATGTCCATATTTAAGGACATAGCACCTTTATCCACTAGATAGTGGGAAAGTTTTATTTACATGGTAGGTGCCATGTGACATTTTAAGGTTATGTTTGTTGTTTATCACATCTTTCAACATGGGTTCGAGAAGTAAAAGAATGTTAGAATTAGTAAAAAACAAGAAAATATGTGTTTCAAATAAAGGTAAGTCCGAATAGAGACTTTTTTGTAGATAGAAACTGTATTTTGTACTTCTCTAGAGGTCAATACCAATGCGGTGATTTTGGAGCAGCCAAGCACTAGTGGACTTCAAAAGAAGGTCAACTCTAAAGCAGGTAAGCATTTAAAAAATTTTTTTACTACCTTTATTAATTAATCATCTCTTTTTAATAACAATTTACCCCCTCTGCAATTCAATTTTTTAGTTAAAAAAATATAGATATAATATACATTACTTGAGTTATTATTATATACATACCTACCTATGTACATAAATTAAATTTTTAGACTATATGGATAATAATTGTACTGATGAAAGTGTTACATCAGGCAGCGAATATTCCCCTTCCAGTGAAGAAGATTCAGAAGAGGATTCTGATAACTCAAATATTTCTTATTCGACGAGTCTCATAAACAAATATCCGGATGTTGATAGAGTCAAACGTAAAATGTTTTCTGATAACCAAGAAATTAAAAAGGTAAAGCTAAAAAAAGTTAAGATTAAGAAATAAAAATAGAAATTAGAAATAAGTATAAATTTAATAAATAACTAAGATATTTTTAAGGTTCCGACAAACAGCAGGGAAACCCCGGATAGGATTGACGAAGTGCAGGAGGAAATACCTCGGAAAATACGTATAAAAGACCATAACCAGCAATTCCATGTTACTGCCGATGAAATAAGTAGAAGAGAAATTGTTAAACCAGTTTTAAAAATAACTAAAAAAGAGTCCGGAAACCTGATAATTGGAAACGAAATAAAGCTGCAAGGTTAAGACAACAAGGTAAAGAATATATTTCTCAAAAGACTGGTAAAGTGATGGAAGAAAAAACAATTAAAAGATATTTACTGTGTAAAGCAAAATGTAGACTAAACTGTACTGAGAAGTTTAGTATTGCAAGCAGAGAAGAAATTCTAAGAAAATTTTATAAGCTAGATACAAATTCCAAAAATATTTTAATACCGCCCTCGTAAAAATGTAAAAACGAAAGCTTACAGCTTTAAATATTTTATTACGTGTGATAAAGAAAATACACTAGTGTGTAAAGATGCTTTCTGCTCTTTATACCGAATTGGACGAAAAAAAGTCTTTAAAGCTCAAAATGACTTAAAATCTGGCCAGGTAATGCCCTCACCACATAAGCAAGGGCATCACAAAAATCCAAAAAAAAAATATCCGATGAAGTAATAAACTGCATTGAAAATCATATCAAGCAGTTTCCTTCAGAAGAATCACATTATTCTAGGACTAAAAATCCACATAAAAAAATACCTTTCCCCTTTACTAAATATCAACCGACTTCATCAACTGTATATAGAGGATTTTCAAACAAAAAAGCTCGAAACTAAATATTTCGTAAAGACCTCTTTTTACAGATATATATTTGAAACAAGGTTTAAGTTATCTTTTGGTGTACCAAAAAGTGATACTTGCAGTTTATGCGATGCTGGAGAGAACTCTTTAGAGCACTCGAATAATTTTCAACTTGCTTTTGCGCAGCAGAAAGTTGACCGCGAAGCAGTAAAAATTTCCAAAGAAAAATGTTACATAACAATGGATCTTCAACAAACGATGCCTTTGCCAAAGCTATCAACGTCAAAATCTTTTTACTTAAGACAAATGTGGCTATACAACTTTGGAGTCCACTGTTTAACCAGTTCTGGTCATAAGTTCTATTTTTTTACACGGACTGAGGATATTGCCAATAGGGGAAGTAATGAAATAGCAAGTTGTTTGCTACGATTTTGAGTGCTTCTTAAAGAAGAAAATCCCCAAACTGATCATTTAATAATTTGGTCAGATCAATGTGGGGGACAAAACAAAAACTTCTCCATTATTAACCTTTTTCAATACCTAATATGAAATAAAATATTTAAGATCATTGGCCATAAATTTCCCGAAGTTGGTCATAGTTACCTTGACTCTGACAGAGACTTTGGAAGAATAGAAAAGGTTCTAATAAAACATCAGAATATTTATATACCAGACCAATATCGGGAAATTATTAGATCTGCGAGTACCAAACAAAGTGTATGCCTTAACATGGAACATTTTTTTATTGCTTTGAAACTCTACCTGCAAAACTTCATTTAAACAAAAGACTCACTAATAGTCTTGACCAAAAAATAAATTTTCGAGATAAAGTGAAGTGGCTAAGAGTAAGTTGTTTTGGAAAATACTTTTACAAAACTAGTTTAGATCCGTTTACCCCATTTATGGAAGTTGACTTACAAAAAAAAAAAGAGAACTGATAGTACAAAGTAATCAAGTTGTTTTACAAAAGTTACCTAAATGCGGTGGTTTGACTTCTGAAAAAATTTCAAATCTACAAGATCAACTTACGTTTATTCCAGCAGAGTATAAATGGTATTATGATATTGTTTTAGAAGAATGTTTGAAAAACCCTAAGAAAAAACGTAATTCATGTTAAATTTAAATGTTTCTGTGTCTTTGTTTATAAATTTTTAATGTATCTTACTTTGCTTTTGTTAATCTGCAAATAAAATTTAATTTCCAGATTATTTAATAGTTTTTTTATTATTTTTTTTTTAATTTAAATACAACATAGGTGACATAACACCTTTCTCTACTCAAGTTTATACCAACATCTGCATAAAATGTTGGTTGATTAAGGTGCTATGTCCATTAAAATTAAAATTACTAAAAAAGTTTAAATTCTAGAAAAACAAAAAATATTATATAAAAAAGTACAAAACGATTCTAATCTAATAAGATATTGGTAATTTTTATAAAATTTATTAAAAAAAATATATAAGTGAAAACGCGTTTCCTTCAATTACTCAATATCTGAAAAAGTGGACATGGCACCTTTATCATCTCATGTCTTCAATTGGAAACTTAATAAAATTATACCGTATTTTTTAATATTTTGGCTGTTGTAGAAAGAATCAGGAGTTAGCTGTTTTATTTAAAAAGAAGACAATTTTTTTGGGAGTTAGACAGTTTTTATTTTAATCCTGCACAATCAAAACAAACTAGAAACTAGTGAAACAAAGAAGTTTTTCTAAAATCTAATGCATAAAACTAATAATTGACAAAGAAAAATAATGATTAATTTTCAAATTGAATATTATTCATAGTACTCGTGAAAATCGGAAGGAAGTTTTTATAATTCTTGTAAATTCTCGAACTTTTTCTTTATTATTTTACGTCAGCTTGCATATAAGCCCGGCAGTTAATTCCAAAGTTTTGTCGTAACTTTATTATCTTTTCTTTGTGACAATATGCACCAATCACCCCCGAATCTTAATTTATAGTAAATATTTCCATCGGGATTGTATTACAGGGCACGCAAATCAGGGTATGCAGGGCATAGTAGATCGGCATAGCATCGAGAAATTCATTCATTGATTTATTTTCCAATTCAAAAGAATTAGATTTCTTGTTTTTTTTAGATTCAATGGGTAGGATACTATTTCTTCTTCATTTTTTCTTTTATGAACACTTTGTGTTCGTCTTGTCTCCTTCCAGTTTAAAACACACCATTTCCCTATACACAATGTGTTTACAAACATTGTTTTGCATACTCTTATTAACTTTTCAACTGTTCTTAAATTATAAATAATAGAACAATTTCTTCTTGTTAAAGATTCATTTTTTCTATCTCTGTGAAGTTGATTTGGTACTATTTGTACTACATAAATTCTTTTCTCTCCCCAAGTCATTTTTCCAAAAAGTAGTAAAGATATTTTGTCTGTCGTCTTCTGTAATCAAAGAACAACTAATTTTACTACCTTTGCCCCGTTCCCCCGTAAGTTTTTAAGTTATGAGCAAAATAATGATATTTGACGTTTTGATTATTTATTTAAAAATAGTTGCACTAAAAAACTGATGAATCTCTAAATGAGAGTTTAGACTGTCAAACCTGTCTATACAGTTGTAATGAAAAAAGGCCTATTTTTTACTAACTTGATTAGTAGATAGTGACTCTTTTAGCAGATACTATACTTACTTGATCCACTGCTTATCATATTCTTGTTGCCAACTAATAGGTGGGCTTTCAACCCACGAACAAAAATATCTAACAATATTTTGATGTTCCAATTTAGCTAAGGCTTTAACCTCTCGCATTACCCTATCTCTGTTCAAAGTCCTGAAACGACACAAAACATTGTGAAAATATATTCAAACAAAATATGGATACACACATACTTCTTAGGTAAAGTAATCCTTTTGATGGCATATGAGCAGTCGTCATATTTGTGTTTGACTTCAAACACAACTCCAAATCCTCCCTTTCCTAGACACCTTACTGTATCATACTGATTAACATATCTGGAACTAAATTGTTCTTTTTGTTCAAAGCAATCTCCCTCGCCCAATTTCGCAGGTACTTCCACAGGAACTGGCTTCTCTACGAATATTACTTTTTGTTTATCTCTAAAATGGTTCCGAAGTAAGAATATTGCAGTTATAAGGGGGATTGTCATCAAAATTAACTCTCTCCAGTACCAAGGAGTCATTAGATAATACAAATATGTCATTTCTCCAGGTTCTATATGTAACCATTTTTTTTTATTACTGTTATTGCATAATAATTGCTCTTCCATAATTGCATGGAGGTAAAATCCTTGTCCTAAAATAAAATTTAGAAAAATTATTGTTATGCTTTTTTTATGGCAATTGGTCTAAGTGCCCATCCAGCCAGCAGCAAATGTGTAATAACGTTCACTTAATAACCTAATCTAACTAAACTAAATATACTCCAATTCTGGAAATTCTGCAGAAAAAATGGAATTTTTATTATTGTTTGAATTTTTCTTGAACGTTTGTTGATGGTATATAGAATGCACATCCCGTACCATTATTTTGTTTTGATGCATCAGTATATATTTCCAGAAAATCTGACAGATTTGATATGCAGGCGCTTAATATATTTTTACTAATCAACAAATTTTCATTGTATACAGGAATATTAATTTCTAGTGGTTCCAACAAAGAATTCAGATTTTTCGACTGAAATAGTTCTTTTTAAATCACTATTATAACTACTTGTATTTCTAAAAGCCAGACATAATGGAGGAGAAAATTTTTTGACCAATATGTGTTAGTTAAATCGTGGTTATTTAATAAGGCTATTTTATCTAGAAATATGTTTGAAAAAAAGTGTTATTAAACATTTTAGAGATGGCGTGAGAAGGGCACGTTTGACACGTCAGACTGGAAAAAGGGGTTGCTCTTGGTGTCAGACAATAATAAAACCGTTAGTTTCTATAGTCAGGCATACAGGCATACAGAAAAGATTAGCTGGTTATTTATCATTTTTGCACTGGCCGTTTTTCGGTCATGTTTGGGGGGGGGTGGAGGACACCCTTACCGTCCCGTCTATGGCGTCAGAAACTATTCACTGAAATCAACCCATTCAATGGCAAAAGTATTATCATTTTTGCACATGTCATGAAACAGTCATTTTTCAGAAAATATAGGGGGAAAATGCCCCCGAACCAAAAAAGACACAGAGGAAAACTGTGACAGACTTGGTCTAAGAAGGCCGTACAAGAAGTTTCAAGGGAGTATGAATCTCTAAAAAATTTGCCAGCGGGTACTCTAACTAAAATAACAAATCAAAATATTTACCATTAACATATTCTGAAGCATTTAAAACTGACAATGCTGTTGAATCTTCTTCTGTATTAGTTGTAGAAGCAGCAATTGGCTTCCATGGTATTTTCGCAATACTTTTACTTTCTGCTACCACTATGTTTGTCCCTGATCTTCTATTGAGAATTGCGTTTTGTAACAGTGAAGATTCATGTATGTAGAGCTAGAAATAAATAAATAAAATATGACTGCTTTTCGTCTAAATATATGTAGAAAATTTACAACTGTTCTAATATTTAAGTCTGTGAAGATTATTATACGAAGGACTTTTTTTTCCTTTTTTGAAGGACTAAATACGGAATCGACGGAATACTTATACAGGAAAAAAACATCACTGAAAGAAGATCGCTGGGAAAAACGCGAAAAATAATATAATTAACGCAGCAACAGAATCACTTGGAGAGAAGAAAGTTACGAACACTAACATATTAAAAAAGAAAATACCCTGGTTTAGAGAGGAAATGAAGACATGTCTTCAATTAAAGATGAAGGTTATAAAAATAATTCATCATCATCATCATCACCATCACGGTACTACAGCCCTTAAAGACTTACTCAAGTTTTCTGCTCTGCCCCATGCTTGGATTTTCCAGTTGGCAACGCCGATCTTCTCAACATCCTGTCTTACCCCATCTATCCACCTCAGTTTTTGACCTTTCTATCATGGGATAGGATACATGATTTTATCAAATCCTTTTTATCATGTTCGATTCCGGGGTCCGGGGCTACATTTCCTGCTCAGTGCAGACAGTTTCAGACAGTCTGTATCAGTTAGGGTCCATGCTCCTGATTCATATGTGAGAACGGGGACTATCAGTGTTCTATACAGTCTTATAGGAGTATGAATTACAAAAAAAATACTTAAGAAACTAAAGAACAGAAAAGCTGCAGGTAAAGATGCGACACCAAATGAATTGTTGAAATATGATGGAACGACAATGACGGATCAACTTACATCATAACAAGATTAAGACAAAATAAAATGCCAGAAGAATGGAGGTCAAGCGAGCTAATCCTATTACTAAAAAAAAAGAAGTTACTAAAATTAGCTTCATAGTTTCTTTTATAGTGATGGATGAACTAAATTGCGGATTTTGTGATCAAATTTGTTATTTTAAAGAGGAGTTGTTTGGATGTGCATGTGATAATTTCAAGAAGATATCACATTATAATATGGAGCAAATATTGCATAAGACAGTCTCTAAAATTGATGCCCTGATAAGAAACACAGATAATACTGAATCGACTATTCCACAATAATCATTAGATGTTATAAAAGAGATGGTAAAATGTGAACTTAGTGCGGCTATGAAGATTTTGGAATTGAGTCTTGATTTCCTCTTATGAAATAAGATGTGCAGTTGCTAAAACCAGAACCATTATAATATGGTGCAAATATTATTGTATAAGACAGTACTCTAAAATTGATGGCCCGATTAGGTGTGTAGATAATATTGAATTCCACAATAATTACATATTAGATTTCATAAAAGAAATGGTAAAATGTAAACTTAGTGAGGTTATGAAGAATCACGTCCAACATGATGATCGATAGCAACAAGGAGTTAGTGAAAATTTGAGTGATAATTCGAAGCTAAGCAGAGCACTCCAGAAATTCGGGTAAACGTTGCAACGCCTACTTTTCGTCCTTCAATAACAGTTTGAAATCAGCTGACCAATCAGAAAACCAACGTTGCTAGTTTTTCAAAACAAAGATTCTGCTGATAATGACCAAGAATTTACCCTGATACATATAGGAGAGGTGAAAATATCTCTTTTAAAATAAGTATTCATCCAGATGACAAGGTAATTTTCGAGGCCAGAAATTTGGCTTAAAGAAAGTAGTCATTAGTAATAAACGTCAATCTTAAAATTTTTGCCAGGGTCGAGGAGATCAGACCTTGATATAACTAAAAATGGCTCACTGAAATCAAATATATGTGTTAACTATCTGAATACTGTGAGTGCAATAAACAAAAATACAGAGTTTCCAGCAAGCTTTAGGTTGTTCCTGCTACAATATAGTATTGATTGCAGAGATTTGGTTGACTTTTGATTATTCTGATGCTGAAGTGAGAGTTTCAGAGTATGACATTTATATTTATATAAAATTGAGAAGTGGTTAAACGCTCTAAAGGCGGGTGTAGGGGTGCATTAAAAAGAGCCTTTCTACCCTTAATTATTATTCACACTTAGTGGTCAGCTAAATGAATAACTACTTTAGGGACAACAACGCAACTAGCTTTCTATGAGCTGTCCATAGTTACTACATTTTCTAAATGATTCTTACTTGTTTTTCATGCATTCCTAGGTAAATCGATGGAGAGTGTCCTGGGACAAAAAGATCAATTTCTGACATATTTTTTCCAGACCATATCCACACACGTACAATAGGAGATGGAAACACATGACTCCATTTGTTGTTAACATCATTGTGTCTAAATGACACCTTCAAAACTCCGTCTGGTAAAATAGCTGACACATTCCAATCAACTTTATCTGTATTGCTGTAAATACAACTTATCTTGGACAATTTAATATCATGAAGACCAACACTGAAGTTCCACCTTAAATATAAAATAAAAATCAAATGCGAAAATTTAAGAAAACTACTTTTAACTAGATGTTTACCTTTCTTGGCCATTTCTAGGTTCAACAGCCCTTATTGTATGAGTCATACGTTCCAATATAAGCAAATCATCTTCACCTCTTTGGTCATCTAGGTTAGAACACTTTAGAGAAGTGCATTCATAATAGACTATGCCAGACTGGAATCCAATACCATATGTTCGAACATCAATACTACCTAAATTATAATAAATGATATAAATATATAAGATTCACATTCAGTAAAGGAAAACAGCTCTACTTAATCTATATCAGTCATGTCAAAGATGCGAGCCACTTCCCGTCCGTGATTAAATGCAATCACAATGTACCACAGAAAGAGTTATGCTTTTTAAAAGTTTTAGATTGCACTTGATACCTCTACAGAAGTTTTAAAATGTGTACACTATATTTATAAGTAATTTCAAGCAATAAAGTAAGTAGAAAGTAACGCCATCTCTTAGCAATAAGCGGTAATACCCTATTATTTTTGTTGAGAGCAGTAGAATCTTCCATGCACTTCGAGTCTAGACTACAACCTTCGGCCAAGGTAGACTTCTTCTTAATGTGCCCTATCAAGTCCCCTTGACGTTGCCGATTAATATGGCGAAACTATCTCTGTCTTGAGCTATTCTAAATTTAATTTAATTCAAGGTAGACTACAACTAGAAAAACGGCCAACGTCAAAAAGACTTAGGCAGAGGAGCTAAGAAGGCTTTAAGAACCCTGCTTAAAGAAAAGGACGCCGAAATTACGAGCCTCAGAAAGAAGATCGACGAACTACAGGGTGTCAATCTACTATCGACACCCTGTATGTCTGACACCCATAAATCAACCTCTACTATGTAGAGGGTGACCTATCCCTGCAAAAAATGTACAATATGTACGAGGATTTCATAAAGGAAAAAGACTTGACTCTGGTAAAACTTAAAGTTTATGGCAAAATATTTTGCATTGAATTCAATTATTCGTTTAATAAACCTTCAAAAGATCTATGTGACCTCTGTGCTGAAATAGACTGCCTGAAGGAAATACCCTTAATGAAGAAAAGAAAAAGGAATATGAAAAACACTTGCAAGGAAATATTTTAATGAGAGAAGAGGAAAAGACGGATATTGAAAATGGTAACGCAGTACTGTGGTTTGACTTACAAAATGTATTGACATGTCAAAAAGGAGATGTCAAAAATTTCTTTTATAAAAGTAAGCTAAATGTATATAACATGACAGCGCACCTTTCCATAAATTGGACTGTTTATTGTGTGTTTGTGCTGTATACAAAATTCTGAAAAGGGTTGTAGAAGACTATCTGTTATTAGAGGATTTGACTTTGTGGAGTGATAGTTGTGTTCCGAAAAATCACAGTAGATTTATGAGTTTTGCTGTTGTACATATTTTAAAAACTAATATGAACTTAAAATTCAAATGAAATTTTCAGTACCTGGACATTCCTGCACACAAGATGTTGATTCAGTTCAGTTCAGTGCAATTGAATGCAGTTTGAAAAAATCTGAATACTTTTCTCCACTTTTGTTATTAAGAGTCCTTTTAAAAGTAAACATAAGAAAGACTTACACCATACTTCAAATAAAAGAGCCAGATTTTCTGGATTTTTCAACATATTCATTAAAACTTAATTATACTGCAGTTCCATTTTCAAAGGTGATTTTTTTACAATTTACTACAGATTTTTATGACATCAGTTTGCAGACCACTTTTAACCAATGTGAATAGAAAATCATCAGTTTAAGACAATGGCAAATAAAGGAAAGATACAAGAGAAAACTTGAGGCAACAGAAATGGATTTCTGGAGAAGTTCAGCTGGAAAATCTAGACTAGAAAGAGTAATGAACAACAGAATAAGAGAAATTATGAAAGTAAAACATACAATAGTAGATGATATTGGTACCCAACAACTCAGATGGTTCAGTCATGTACAGAGAATTTGGAAGAACATCTAGCAAAACAAGTTTTAAGCCATGGAACTCTAAACATTGTAATTTATAGATGAAATTGGTCTATACATAATTGGTATCTGGTTTTGAACTTTAGAAAATAAAGTAAGTAATGTATTTTAGATCACTGTATTTTCTTCATGGTTTTTTGACTGAAAAACAGCATCATAACAGAAAAAATATTCATAACTGTTAAAAAATTTGACTACTCACCTGCAATTACAAGATCATCTGAATACTTAAATGATGATTTAAGTAGTTCTTCTGTGGTGATTGGTATTGGATCAACAGTAGAACCATCAAATTTATATAAACCTCCTGTTAAAGAAGGTATAATCCTTATCCATTCTCCATTATTAGTTAACTAAAAAATATAAGGATTCTTCAACATCCATCACACTCAAAAAGAAATAGAGAATGTAAAAAAAGATATAGGTAACTGTAAAATAAGTTCTTATTGCTGCCTAATATATTTACAAAACAATTAGATGACATGTTTGTTTTTAATATCAGGTATTATCTTACTGTTTACAATATAACTTTTAATTGCTTTATATGTTTTTAATATTGTTACTTGTTCTTACTTCTAGGTTATGTATATTTGATAACAGTAGAGGACCAGGACCAGTATCAAATGTCCACATTAATGAACCAATGGAATTTAATGCTGACAATTTCCCATCAAGAGTACTCACTATCACCAAGCTACAAAAGAAAATAAACAATAAAGTAAAACATTTATTTTGTGCCTTAGGTAATTTGATATCGATTTTATGGATTAAATAGTTTGATATAATAAAGATATTTTGTACACACTTGTAAAAAATGTTAGGGGTAAAAATGATTATATATTTTTAAGTTTAAAATGTTTAATTTCTAGCTCAGTACTTTTAGCCATTAATGAATTAGTTTGGTGTTGAACAATTAGAACTTACGAAACACTGGGGACGGATCAAAATTACTTGTTTAGGATATGGATACAAGAACTCATCACAAAATACACCTGTACAATTAGTAAATAATTTCAATGCCCTAATGTTGTTTTCTGTGATACATTAGTTTAGGTTTCAATCTTCTAGTAGTACTTTAGCTTGATCACATAATTAATGAGGGCTGAAGCCCCAAACACTCAACTATTAATTAAACATATTAAACACTTCAAACGATTTTTTTTACATTGTTAAAACAATAATTATTATATGAATATTACTACACATACCCCGGCTCTGATCCATGACAGTAAGGCAAAGAAGGAATGTCGGTACTTGAATAATATATAAAACTTAAGAAGTTAATTACTATAAATAAAAGGTTCATTTCGAAAACAAAACTTTTCACATTTTTATAACATCATGTAATGTCAATTGAATACCTATACACAAACAATTAGATAGTATTTAGATATGCACACAAAACATAAATCTCAAACATCATTTTCTATGATACGTAACAGAACGTCATCTGTCATAGGCAGTTTTTTGTGGATGGACAATATTTTAACGATGGGAATCGGAAGAATGGAAAAACAGCGCGATAATTTGAAGACAATTAAAACAACCAAACTGGAGTTTCTGGATCATGGCATGCCTCTGCACTGCCTTTATAATATTATCTGTTGCTAAGAACGATAATATTAATCTTAATATTACAATACATGTGTTCAGAGTGTTCAGAGTGGGACGATCGTGGATGGATCGTCTATTCACTTAAAAACGAATAATTGAATGTAATTATTTATAGAGAGTAAATACAGGAAGAAGCTTAATATTTATAGTCCTATAGAAAACACATGTCAATGTGCCAATGATAATACTACAAGAAGCGATGGAAAGGATAAATAAATAATTATGTCAATTAAAGTTATTAAAAAATATATACACAAACAGAATAATAAAAATTAAAATACAAAATAATGGGAAGAAATAGGGAACTTTTGACCACCATTAAAGGCGAAAGACAGCATATTTGGGGCACATACTTAGAAATGATAAGTACGAGTTGTTGCAGCTGATTATGAAGGGTAAAATCGAAGACAAATATCCAACGACAGGTATCAGGGAGACGACAAATATCCTGGCTGAAAAACATTAGCGAGTGGACCGGGTTTAACATACAAGCTCTTAAGAAAAGCAAAAGATAGAGACGAATTTGCAATGGTTATAGCTAACCTTCATTAGTCGAGACGGCACTAGAAGAAGAAGAAGATCGCTAGAAGAAAGAAGAGTATGTACTATTTTGTTTTTCCGCCAAGGTACTGGTGGTCTTTTGCAGAGCTTCGTTTTACCTATATTTGTTAGAGCTGCTTCTATAATTATTTTGCTTAAGGACGTATTGTTAGAGTTTATGCCATTACTTGGATAGTAATTTTCAATTTTATTTTTAATGTCGACTTTATAAGACGACCAGTTTGCATCCTTCATTTCCAGGACTGATAGATTGAAAAGTTAGGAGATTTAATTTAATTTGATGATATACTAACAGAGAGGAAAGAGATCACTATCATATAAAGATTTTAAAGTATTCCACGTGAGAAATGTTGATAAAGATTGATTACATAGTGATAAATCTATGGCGACAAAAGAACCATTATAGGAGTTAATTCTGATAGGTTTCTTGTACTTATTAAGTAATAGTACCTAAATTAGAAGAGTCGATGAGATGTTTCATTCAATTACCATATGTGTCTGTTTTATGTTTTTCTTATGCAGGACGATGACAGTTAATATCTCCTAAAATTATTTTTGAGTGTGGAATTTGATCAAGAAGGTTATTTAGTGAGCGGTAAATAAAAATGGTGTCTGGAGAAGACGATACAACTTTGAACTCTATAGAATATACCAGGAACCAGATATCGTAAAACACATTAAGATAGGACGTCTGAGTTGGGTAGGCCATGTAATGCGGATGGAGCAAACCGACCCAGCTAGAAAAACGCTCATTGATAGACCTATTGGTCAAAGAAGAAAGGGAAGACCCAGAATAAGATTCCTAGATAACATAGACCAAGATATGAGAAATATGGAAATACGCGCTTGGCGGAGGAATGCGATGGATAGGGACGACTGGAAGAGAATTCTTGGGGAGGCTAGGACCCACACAGGGTTGTAAAGCCAAAATGATGATGATGATGGTTATTTAGTTATTGTAGGTCTAGCCTGGTAAGATGTGGTAAATAAATGTAGCATATATTGTTCTGTTTGGATATTAGATGAATTCAGCTTCCTGTGACCAATAGTCATGCATTTTATACAGTTAAATACTTCTATAGAAAGTTATAATCGGTAATTGGTATTGTCATGGGAGGTGATGAAAGAATCAGGAATAGACATATTTTCCAAATGTATAATAAATATTTGCCTTCTAAAATTCAAGATATGGCCGTATTCGCTTTCAGGCATTCCTACTCTCCATCACACCCATCTTATGTAGTTCTTGTTCAATTAATGTGTTTGGGAAAGTAGGGTAAGCATGTGATATTACTAATCTTTGAGCTGTATAGATAAGTTTTCTTATTTCTACTTGAGTTTCTTTTTTATTAACATATTTGTGGAAATGAAGAAGTAAATCAACTGTATTTTTAGAAGAACGATATAAAGATATTCTATTGTTGGCAATTCTGGAAGCGAAGAATCCGTTACATGGACCAACTAGTGAACCGACGGCTATGGTTTAGTCATGAACTTTAGATTCTTCAATAGTGGAAAGCGCTATAGCTTGTTCTTTGGTTGGATCCTTGAAGTTATTGATAATGAGTAATGTAATTGAAGTAATGATTGATTGATAATTGGAACACTGCAAGGCCAGTCCTGTCACTAGTTAAAAAACTGGTGTGTATCATGACCCAAAACCTATTTCATAGGTTTATATTAATAATTTAGATATTATGAGGTGGTTTTTGGTGCTCAGTACTCACGTCACGTTTGCTAAGTTGGCTTGGAGATTGCACTATAACTATGTGAATAAAGTAACAAAATAATTTTAAATAATTTTTAAAATAATTTTAAATTGTGATTTGTTTATTTAACGGGATGAACCCTTTTTTCCTTAGAAAAATTACAATATACACATATAATAAACATATAAACTGTAGTCATATATTACAATTTTAAAAAGTATTAATAACATTAATGTCTCAATTTCTTTAAACTATTCTTGAACGAGGACACGGATAAATTAAACAATTCAACACTATCTTGCAAATTATTGGCAGTTCTCAACATCCTTGTGATTGACTCACTTTTACCATAATTAGTGTGATGAAACTTTAGTCTAAACAGGTCAGGAGAGCGTGTTCTTCTAGAATTTACATTAAAAACAATTAATTCCAGCAGTTCCGGACAATCAACATAACCATTAAGAATTTTATGCAAAAAACGCAATTCACACTCAGATTCTCTATTTTCTAAAGTTTTCATATTAAGTTGACAAAGAATATAGTTATAATCACAGTTAGTTCTATTAAAACCCATTTTATACCTGCAAATTCTTAGGAATTTATTTTGAACTCGTTCCAACTGATCAATATACATATTATAATATGGATACCAAATAATATTACAATATTCCAAAATGGACCGAACTAGAGAACAATACAAAATTTTGAAAGTAAATATTGAAAATTCTCGGGAGTTCCTTTGAACAAAGCCGAGCATTCTATAAGCCCGCGATGTAATATTATTAATATGCCTATCAAACATTAGTCTTTGGTCAAATGTAATTCCAAGGTCTCTAATTTGATTTACTTCTGTAATCGATACTCCCTTAAGTATGTATGTTCTATATAACTGATGTTTAGTATTTCTGGAAAACGTAATTTTATAGCACTTTTTTATATTTAAATATAAGGCATTAATGTCACACCAACGAGATAAATTATTTAAGTCAGACTGAAGAGCATCCATATCAGAGGTATTTTTAATTGCTTTAAAGATCTTTATGTCATCAGCAAACAATAGAAATTCACTATTATTAATTACTGATGATATATCATTCACAAACAGATTAAATAGAAGTGGGCCTAAGTGAGAACCTTGAGGTACACCCGAAGTAACATTAATCGCTTCAGAAACAAAATCACCATATTTTACTATTTGTGAACGATCTGTTAAATAACTCGTGATCCAACCCAATAAATTATCTCCAATTCCGTATCCACGAAGTTTAGCAATTAATATTTCGTGATTTACCCTGTCAAATGCTTTGGCAAAATCAGCATATATGGAGTCAACTTGGTTTCCCGATTCCATAGAATCAACAATGAAGTTTGAATACAAAATAAGATTTGTACAAGTAGATTTCTTTTGATAGAAACCATGTTGTTGACCGAGAATTAAATTTTTACAATCGTAGGTTAACATATGGTTAACAAAAAAATCAAGCAACTTTGGTAGTTCAGACTGCAAACAAACAGCCCTGTAATTTTCAACATTATTATTTTGACCAGATTTAAAAATGGGTTTTAAAAAACTCACTTTCCAAAAATCAGGAAATGTAGAAGAAGTTAATGACTTATTGAATAATAACTGAATAGGTTTAGCAAGAGTGAATACACATTTTTTAATAAAATACATTGGTATACCATCTGGACCCGCTGTCAGTTTCCACGGATTATTCTGTATCTTATCAATAATATCCTTAACATTAATTAAATAATTATTAGCATTAACATAATTTTCGTACTTAAAATTAGGAATCTGATTTATTTTTCCTTTATTATAGACAGTCGAAAAGAACCCAGCAAATAAATTCACAATATCTGAACCATTTTCACTACTTTCATTACCATAACTCATACTCGATGGTAGAACATGAGATTTGCGTTTATTATTAATATATTTCCAGAAAGAACAAGAATTATGAAAAATGCTAGCCTCAATTTCATTCACATGACGCCTTTGTAAATACTTGCTAAGCTCTTTACATTGTTCCCTGAGATCGGAAAAAAGACAATAGTTCTCATCACCACCAGTCATTTTAAATTTTTTATGTGCTTTTTTCTTCTCATAAAGTAAATGTTTTAACTCTGATGTAAACCATTTGGGATATGTAGATGTTTTAAATTTTTTTAATGGTATAAACAATTCGATTAAATAAAATAAAATATCATAAAAATCTTTAACTACGTCATTAATGCTTTTGTTAAGAAATAATAAATTCCAGTCAACTTCTGCTAAATAATAATTTAAAGCAACATAATCACCATTTTTAAAGTCAAAATAGTATTCTTCATAATTAAGGACAGATTCTTTTATATCAACAATTACGTCAAAATTGACTGGTGTATGATGAAATCCCTCCTCAAATAACGGATCCAGAGGTACAGAAACAGATATATCAGGAAAGCTAGAAAAAATTAAATCAAGAAAAAACATTTCTCCGGTTGGATATCGTATTGACCTGGTATAAGTCACAAATATTAATGATATTACATATATCGTTAGCTGGTGAGTTTTGGTTAGCCTGTACCGTGGTACCATAAAGACTGTTAACCCAAACTACATCAGGTAAATTATAATCCCCACAAATTATTAATTTACAACCCGGAATCTTATTATATATATATATATATATATATATATATATATATATATATATTATATATATATATATATATATATATTCAATACTATCACAGTGTTCTATATATACATGCCAATCAGATGCAGGAGGTAAATAAACACCACCAAATACGACAGTTTGACTTTGACACTTAAGTGAAACAAACATTTGCTCAACACTATTTTGAGGAACAAAAACCTCACACACTTCCAAATGTTTGGCCACAGCTACTAATACTCCCCCACCACGTTGTTTGACACTAGTATTATAATTTCTATCACTTCTAAAAATGATGAAGTCTTCTAACCCCAATTCTGCATCATGGAATTCAAAATTTAACCAAGTTTCGACTAAAACCATCACATTGTAATCGGCGCATGACACTGTCTGGCTTAAATCCTTAAGCTTTGTTCTTAAACCACCCACATTTTGAAAATAAACATTTAGTACAGTTCTACCATTATGATCATTAACGCTACTTTTTGATTGCTATCTTTAATAATTTATCTTCTCTTTGTTTTTATGTTATGTTAGCTGAACTGATTATATGTGGAGTTGTAATCACTGACCAAATACATAAAATAATAGTCAGAGCTTGGGATGGGTTTGAATTTAGAAACCACAGTGGAATAATCCCCCTTAATATAGTATAATAACTTTTATCAATAATGGCGAATATGATTTAATAAATGGAGGCACTACTCAAGTGCCTATGATCACTAACTTGGTTGATTTCAGGAGATTTTAAGGCGTGCAAAAATGGTTTCTAGTTGCTATTAAAGCCTTTATAAAAAATACTCTAGTAGGAGTTCACAATAGGGACATGAAAAAGCATTCAGGACAAGTTATCAAAATTTAAATATAAAACTTTATTTATTTTCATTGTATACATAATTCTAAATATACACATATATAAACATAAAAGCTGAATAAAATGTAAAATTGCAGCATGTGTTACTGAAACCACTTAAATTAAATGCTTTTCTTTCTAACTGGTAAAGCAGGTCGGTCATCAATGGCTTTACTCTTACGTCTATCGCCAACGCCGCTTTTTTCGAGTGTTTTGAAGTTTTTTATCGTTTGTTGAACGTTGGAGAAGGTTTCGTAAGTTGAATCAACACTGCCTTCCGAAAAAGAATCATCAACTTCCAAACTGTTAATTGAGTCACTATTAAAATCTTTATTTCCAACATTATAACTGCTAATTTCGTGGTACGAAACGTCTGACTCCACAGAACTTTGTTTCTCGAGAACTCTGGGTTTTATTTGTGGTGGTGGTATCTTTAAAGGACCTTTTGTCTTTGATCCTCGTCGCAAAAATGGTTGAAGCTTAGTTGGTGAATTTAGTGGGCTATTAGAATCTGCCATTGAAGGTTGTAGAGATGGTTGATTTAGGGTAGCTGGCTTCTTAACCCTAAAATATCGAACATTAGTTACTATTTTTTGTTTTAGACTCATATTTTATCTTCTTTACGTCATCTTTAAGGTGACGGTAAAGAAGAGTTTAAGGAAAAATAAATAAAAATGAAGGAGGTTAATAGAAGCATTATAAACTATTCGATTTATCTATTCGTTTAAATTACTCTACAGAAAATAATATATAGTCGTCCGTCTTTTTCAGGAGTTCGGTTGTGCGACTTCCACGATAAAATTAGTAAACTTTTAATAAGAAATCAGAAACTACTTACATCGTAAGTTGTTCATAAATACCGTCAGAATCATCCTCATCCTCATCTGGCGAAATATTATAAACTGTTTCTGGAAGTGAAATGGTATCTTCTTCAATTTTATATTGTGTTATTGCCTTGTCATGACAGCTGTTAATGTGCGTTGTCCATTGCAACATATCCTTGTGAGTTAAAGCAATAAACTGAAAACATATATCAATTATTGTAGTAAACATCTCATTAATTCAATTGCTAACTTTAAATTTCCAGTTAAAAACTCAGTTCTTCGAGTTTTGTTAAAAACTACGATAGATAGACCGGGACTAGGCGAGACATACTGTAAAAAAGAATCATCATATACAAATAGATCAATCAAAGAATAAACCTACGGGTTTGACAGTTGAGATATGTAGTATGAGATGCTATAAAAATACTCTCATCTAGGGATTCATCAATGTTTTAATAGACATATTTTTAAATAAACAATCAAAACGTCAAACTTATTATTTTGCTCATAACTTAAAAACCTGTCTATTTAGATATTTACGTCAAAAGACAACTTTTTCTGAAAAAAATATACAAAATGAGATTATGCTAAATTAAAATCGGTTAATACACAAAAAAGTTATTGCAAAATAAACAGCAAAATCTTAACAACAAAATATTTCTGACCATTGATCGTCGTTTACGGGAAATGGGTACATTCCAACCTCAAGTTGCTGGCAATAGTGGTCGTCCAATAATGGATGCAACCGATGAAGACATTTTAGAAATCATTGAAGAAGTCCCTGGAACAAGTAAAAGGGTAATAGCTGCTCAACTAAATGTTCCTAACGTAAGGGTTTGGAGACCTTTGAAGGATCAGCTGCTTAAACCTTATCACTTAACAACGGTTCAAGAGTTATTGGTTGAAGATTATCCTAAAAGGTTTGGATTTTGCGATTGGTTGTTATATAATGAAAACACTCGAAATGTTAATTTTATTAGAAATATTTTGTTTACTGACGAGGCTGCCTTCAGTAGAAATGGAATAACAAACCATCATAACCAGCATATTTGGGCCGACGAAAATCCTCACGCCAAAAAAAAACGACTTATCACCAAAGGACTTTCAAAGTTAATGTTTGGGCAGGAATTGAGGATAACAATCTAATAGGCCCAGTATTCCAACAATTTAAATGGTGATAATTATTTGCAGTTCTTGGCAAACGATTTACAAAAGTATTTGGAAGAAGTGAATATTGCAATAAGGCAAAATATGTGGTTTCTACAAGATGGCGCTTCACCGCATTACAGTAATGAAGTCCGGGAATACCTTTGCAGGTAGTATCCTGGTCGGTGGATTGGAATAGGTCGCACCTATTTCTTGGCCACACAGAAGTCAAGGTCTTAACCCCATGGACTTTTGCTTTTGGGGTTTACGAAAGAAAAAGTGTATTCTGTAACAATAGAGGACGAACAACAATTGAGGGTTAGAATAATTGAAGCTGCAAATCAAGAGCTCAATATGATTTTTGGCAGGGTGATGCCTTGTTAACAGTAGGGGAGACCGGGGAGAGTTCGGACACAGGGAGACATCGGACACATTTGAATTTCGCACATTTTTGAAGATGCACTGTTGTCATTTGGTAAACACAACCTTATTTGTACATAATTATAGGTTATGTATTGACAGCTGTGATTTCGGTCGTAGTCACAGAGTTATCTATTGTGAAGTGTTTTGTCGAGTTTTGTTCTAAAAATATCGGTGCAATCCAGAAGATATATTTTAAAATACATAGACTTACCACGTATAAAACTTTGGTGCTGTAATCTACTATACTTATTTCATTAATTTGCGTTTATGTTGTTGCAATATTTAGGTAAGTTTTTTTATAAACCCATTGTATTACCAATGTTTGCATTAGGGGAGAGTTCGGACACAGTGTCCGAACTCTCCCCTGTGTGTCCGAAGTCTCCCCTGATCTGTAGTTATTCTATTTTTCTCTTACAGCTCATAATGCCCCGTACATATACAAGGGTAACAGAACGACAATTTTCTGCAGACACTATGAAAAATGCCACATCAGAGGTGCTTGACGGCAAATTGAGCATTCGGAATAGCGCCAAAACCTACGGCGTTCCTAAATCTAGTCTTCTAGATTACATAAAGAAAGCTAGAGCTGTGGGTATAGACAACGTAACATTCTCTCCAAATTTCAAGCAATCTCAAGTGTTTACCGATATAATGGAAAAAATGCTTGAAAAATATTTATTAGATTGTTCTTCCATGTTTCATGGACTAACGCCTAAAGCTGCAAGACGTTTAGCTTTTGAATTTGCCAAGAAAAACCATGTTAAAATGCCTACTACATGGAGCGAAAATGAAGAAGCTGGAACAGACTGGTTTTCAGGTTTCATGAAACGTCATCCTGTACTATCTATTAGAACACCTGAAGCCACTAGTCTCGCTAGAATGACGAGTTTTAACAAAGTTACTGTTGAGACGTTTCAAAATAAATTAGAAGAAGTTTTACGTCGTCATTCTTTTGGATCTTCAGCGATTTTCAATTTAGATGAAGTGAGTCAATTAACAATTTTGTTTAGTTATTTTGATAATTAATATCACTTATTTTTTAGACTGGGGTTACTACAGTTCAGCGTGTACCTAAAATAATTGGAAGAAAAGGTCAACATCAAATAGGGCAGGTGACCTCACGTGAACGTGGAGAATTAGTTACACAAGTGGGCATAATTTCTGCTGATGGAAAAGCATTGCCTCCTATATGGGTATTCCCACGGCAACGTTTTGATGAAAACCGCATGATGAAAGGGGTTCCTCAAGTTGCTTTAGGATTAGTATCTCCTTCAGGATGGATGACAAGTGATAATTTTTTGAAAGTACTTAAACATGTTGTCAAAAATACACTCTGCTCTGATACTAATAAAATTTTACTAATCATGGATAACCACGAGTCCCATCTCTCAGTGGAGGGACTTGATTACTGCAAAGAAAATGGAATTACTGTTTTGACACTACCACCTCATACTTCTAATAAGTTACAACCTTTGGACCGAACAGTGTTTGGTCCTTTCAAAAAGTTTTTTAATGATGGTGCTAATTCCTGGATGTTGTCTAATCCTGGTCAGACACTTTCTATATATGACTTGCCTGCTATTTGTTCTTCTGCTTGGGACAGAGCTGCCAATCCAGTTAATATTAAAAGTGGTTTCAAGTGTACAGGTATTTGGCCTTTTGACAGGAATATATTCGGAGAAGAAGAGTTCTTATCTTCTTACGTGACAGATAGACCAATGCCTACTACAGAACCGGAACTCGGAAAAAGAGATTTTGATAGCTTGTCCAAACCGGGGCCAAGCAAAGTTTTAGTTTCTCCGAGTCACTCAACTTCTCCAAACATCATTTCTCCAGAAATGGTTAGACCGTTTCCCAAGGCGCCAGAACGTAAAACATCAAATAGAGGCAGGCCTAAGGGCAAATGTATCATTGCCACGGATACTCCAGAAAAAGACGAAATTGCCAACAGGAAACTAAAACGATCTGTTACAAGGAAAGTAAATCCTAAAAAAAGACAGAAAGTCACTAAAAAAATTGTTGAAACATCTTCTTCTTCTTCCTCTGAAGACATAATGAGCAATGAAGAATCCTCTGACTTCATAGAGCAAGATGACGAAGTGGATACAGAAGAAACAAATATTGCAAATGGTCAGTTTATAATTGCCAGAGTTTATGGAAAAACACCAGCTACATTTCGGCACTATGTTGCAGAAATTCAGGAAAAACAGATAAAAGGATACGACGTAAAATTTTATAAAAAACATGCCACTTCTAATCGGTTTATCTCCACTGAAGAAGATGCTTTTGTTATATTTGAAGACATAAAATGTATTTTACCGAAGCCCTTGAAAGATACACGTCAAAGATATGAAAATATGATCTATTTTAATACAGATTTAGAAGATTATTCATTGCATTAATTTTTTAATATCTAAACATGTCTATTTTTTTTAAATACATTTTTATAAGTAACATATGTTGTACTGTCCGAAGTCTCCCAGTACTGTCCGAAGTCTCCCAGTTCCTAGTCCGAAGTCTCCCCGTTTCTGGGGAGACTTCGGACAAATGACCCCCTGCAATATTTTTTTATTTTTGTTGTTAATTTATTGATTTGATATATTCTGCTCTTGATTGGTTATGCCTGAACCTTGGAAGCTTAAGTTAACTACTTTAAAAGGTAAATATATCAATACACTTTTCTAATAAAAATTAATTTTTAAAAATGGTCCGAACTCTCCCCCGGTCTCCCCTACTCATTAATCCAAATTTTGAAACCATGAGTGGAAAAGGGTATTGATCGAAAAACCTATAGACTAGAAAAACTAGAGGTAGTGAACTATAATATTAAATGACAACTAAATGTCAGTAAAGAAATACAAGCAAGGATTCTTAGCGGTAATAAGTGCTTTTATACATATAAAGACTTAACGCAAAGTAAATTGTCAAATCGTAAAAAGAATCTATAAAACAGTTATTAGACCAGTAGTCAGGTATGTATGTGAAACGAGGACTTTCTCAAGCATAAGGCATCAATTGAGAATATTTGAGTGCAAAATATTAAGAAATATATTTGAACCAACCCATTGTAGTGATGGTTCTTAGAGCGCAGACATTAGTAGATTTTTAAAGTCACAAAGAATTAAATACTACAAAATCAAGTGGTAAAAGTAATCCAAAAATGGAAGCCCCAAAGAAGAAGAACCAGAGGAAGGACGTTCATCTTCCAAAATAATTCAGTTGTTAATATTAATATGTACTTCAAAATTCCTAAATACCACCATGGTTTATATAATACAAATATATTCACCAAGCTTTTTCTTTTAAAACAAGTCTTTATTCTACACGGTTGCATTGCAAATCAAAAACAGGAGTATCTTAAACATTTCGCCACCCCTCGCATTCCAAAAAATCAGGCACTGAACATACCAAAGCCTTTTTTCCTTACATCCAAAGTAGACAAAATTCTTGGACGAAATGAAACAAAACAATCTTTGTTTCACAAGAAATTCTTTCTTTCTTTGCCATTTGCAAGACATTAGTGGATCTATACATTTTCCGTGGGAGAGGAACTTTTAATCCCAAACTACATACATAAAAGGCATAAATAATAGGTTTTCTTTAATTTTGGACCATCTTGGGGAGAAATTTCCCTTTTTCACCCCCTGTTTATCCGCCCCTGTTGCCAGAACTGTTAGCGACACAATATCCAACGAAAATACAGTGTACATTAAATTATAATATATGTATAATTAACCTGCGTAATAAAAAATTGTATGTAATTGAATATATATAATAGAAATAATGTACTTACATGTAAAATCTTAGTGTCATCTGGCATTGTACTCGTTAGTTGGAAATTACATTTGTCTCCATTTGATTCCTTAGCTTCAAAATATTCTAGATTAAAAGTTGACAAAGGTTTAAGTTCCTTTTCATTTAAATAGATCAGCAGACAATTTTTATGTATAGTTGCGTAAACCCGTTTCATTTTCTCGAAACCCAACAGGAATTTCCTTTTCATATATATCCAACCAGCTTTAGTACTTTGGGAAGCTTCTCTGGCGGGGAGATCTTAAAAAATATATTATATTAGACAGTAGAATTTTAAAGTAACGGATACCAGAAAAAAAAAGAAAAATGAGCCGTTGAGGATAAGAAAGGGACAGAACGAGATAGGTCACGTATACGTAATAATAGAAACGTAATAAAACGAAGTAGAAAAAAGCACCGGGTCCAAACGAAGCATCATAACAAACTGATTTAAAAACGACGGCAAATAACTACGACAACTTCTACAAATTAGTGGTCAGAGTACGTATGGAAACAAAACAAATGCCTCAAGACTGTAAAGAAGACAGGTTAACTCCGATGTTTAATATAGGATAACCAATAAGTTGAACCAAATATAGGAGAATAATATTATTGGTTATCCTATATTAAACATCGGCGTTAACCTGTCTTCTTGTAGCTTGTAGCTTCATGTCTATTTACAAAGAGCAGGTGTACGATCAGAGGAGATCTATGTATAGTAGTAATCAATCATCTTGTATATTATAGTGGATATTTGGTGGTTTGGTCATGCTGTAAGAATGGTATACGTTCTTCGATTAATCATGTTTTATTTCTAGGAATACCTCACACGTTGTTGTACGTTATATCGTTTTCAGCGTCATCTCGCCTTTTATACATTGTTTTGAGAGAGAGAGAGAGAGAGAGAGAGAGAGAGAGAGAGAGAGAGAGAAAAGCGATAGGCTAAAGAAGCGTCTTTTTACGATGACAGGTGCTAGATGGTTTGGGCGTAGTTAAAGTATGTAGCCGACAGGTGGCGATTTGTATGAGTATTTGTATGTATGTAATGCTTGTTTGTTTCTCTGTTAGCCTCAGTGACTACTCTCCTTTCTTTCAACGTCTATTATACGCTGCCATGTTTTTTTTTGTGTGTATACGTATTTATTGCCCCTCCCCTTTCCATCGATACCTTGCACGTTGTTGTACGTTAATCCGTTTAGACGTTACAAGCTTAGTGTCGTTTTGGCAATGCCGCTTATACCTCTTACGTCACGATCCGACGAGCCGTTTTACCCCCACCACAAAAAGCGTCAAAAATGACCACAATGGATTTAACATGGGAAAATAGCAAGAACTGTCACAGACACTTTACTATGGTAATAAATCTTATAAGAGATACCGCGGACTGGCGCGGACTACTGAAAACAGGAACCTAACTAGGAATATAAAACAGAAAATCAAAGTGGCAATTAGACCCATAGTCACATATACAAACTTATACCACAGAAATAAGGATGAAGAAAATTTAAGACATTTGGGAAGAGAGAATTTTTTCTGCGAAGAATTTTGGGTTCAATAAAAAGGGAATAAGTTTTATTTACATAATAACTTTACAAGTAGTAGAAATAGACTATTTAAGAAGAGCATGTCGGATAGCCAGACTTCGCCACATCCCAAATAAAGGAATAAGAAGAAAAACAGAAAGGATTTACAATACCGTAGATACAATATAATCTAAATAGCTTTTATGGAACGGGCATGCAATGTGAATGGAAGCGAACGATGACCAAAATAGGTCTTAAATTATGTTCTAATGAGAGATAGAACTATAAATGAGGAGGGATGCACAGATCGAAAATAGCGAATACAGTTATGTTAAAAATATGAAAATTGGAAGGCGTAGGTTTTGTATGACGCTGAGTTGCAATTTATTATGTTCTATATCCACCAGAAGTATAACACAATGTCCTATACCAAAAATGAAATATTTTTCGAGATATTTCGATTTTTTTCAAAATTTTGAAAAAATTCCAGTCTACATTGAATAACGATATCTCTATTAAAATCAAGACTAGTGACGTGAAATTATAGCCAATAAACAACAACCACTTTTTCGTTAAACCAATGTGTCCATTGATATTTCATACAGGGTGAATGAAACTTAGCCGCCAACACGAACAATTTAAATCATTTTAAATTGTGCGTGTGCGTAAAATTTTTAAATTGAACACCTTGTATTTTATTTCATTTTGTGACATGTGTGAAGATGGTGTTGACCTAGAGATGAAATTAAATCGGAATTACGAACAGAAATAGAATGTTCATAAAACCTATTTTGGATTCTACGATTTGTTTGAGGACCTTGTCCGTCCCAGCTTGCGTGAAGGAGGAGTTCTGAATTAAGTAGGGACTCTTCCGTACTGCGCTGAAGACGAACGGGCGGGGGAGTCCCCAACCCCGACACGGCGCGTCCCACTGGCTGATAAGGAAATGTCCTACAGATATGTAGGTAGGTGTGAATAGGGTTTTACCAAATAAGCACCCGCGGATCAACTGAGGACATGGCATAGGGCAGCAACTATGACATTACTTCATTAAGGCTATAGCGGAATGATTTCTACTGTTGGCTTAATGACAGATGCTCACGGGCGGATATCACATAATGATTCAACCGGCCGTGATACTGTGATCATTCAGGCAAGGAGAAACCACCTGATTATATCCCCGTGACTACACCATCATGAATGTATTGCATCAGTTAGATATGCTTAGCGATCCGATATGTTTTACAAACGTAGAAACAGATGGAAGATATGTTTTAAATACGTAAAAACTAGACCAAGAGCTGAATCTGGATCCGATCATAAATTATTATGGGCTTGCTTCAAGATGAAGCTAAAAAGAATAATGCCGCACCAAAATCAAAACAGGCTGGAGATTTTAAATCTGAAAACATTTAGAGATGCATTAAAGCAAACTAGTATGTTGAACACACAAGCCAACCTAGAAGAAATGTGGAAAGGTTTCAGAAATGCCATAGAAATCTCTGTAGAAATAACTAGAACCGAAAAAAAGTATGTATAAAAAAATGTAATATTTTTCTTACCTGTAAATAATTTAATCTCACTTGACTGTGTGATAACGCTATGTCTATTGGAAAGGTTTTCTGATATATTATGTAGATCTTCTACGGACGAATAAATATCATTTGGTTTGTCATCGTCTTCGTTAGGCACTAAAACCAAAATTAAATATTTCAAATCCCGTAATGTAAAAATAATGTGCAACTTTCTACTCTAACAAAAGTATAAAGCAATGTACAAATAATATACGAATAAAAATAATTATACCTCGACTATTTGCAACTGTATTAAAATATTTTAGCCTTTTGACTGAATTGTATCATCAGATACAGCTTGCAAAGGACGACGAGGAGAGAAAAATACACTCCTGGTGGGTTGTGTCCTGTTCATCTCTGTTTTAAAGTAGATATGTGGTTTTTTTCATCTTGTACTTTTGTTGTATTGCGAATACACGTCTTTGTTTTGTACCTGTATGCGTCTACTGCTGGACATAGGTCTACCTCAGCTCTTTCCATCTGTCTCTGTCTTGTGCGGCTTGCATCCAGTAGGTCGTCAGTCCATCTAGTTGGTGGGCGTATTGCTTTTTGTCTTGGTCTCCACTCGAAAATACGTTTTGTCCATCATCATTAATCAGCCAATCGTGTCAACTTCTGGACATAGGCCTCCCTCAGTTCTTTCCAGTGTTCTCTACACTAGGCCGCTTGTAGCCAGTTTCCCGCTACACGTTTTATATCATCGGTCCATCTATTCGGTGGTGGTCCTCGGATCTTTTATAGTTTCTGGGCCTCCATTCCATAATACGTCTTGTCCACCGTCCATCTTGTGTTGTAACTCATAACTCTGAGTTTATTCGCAGATTTTTGCGTGGGTGTTAAAGTCTCTGCTCCATAAGTTTGTATAGGCAAAACACATTGGTTATAAACCTTTCGCTTGAGCCACATGGAAATTGAACTTTTTAGAATATGGCTTAATTTGCTTATTTTGATCTTGTGTCCCAGATATTTGTGTCCCAGATATAAGTGTCTGTTTGTTGTATGGTATTATTGTCAATAGTTATATTTCATTTCCACTCATTACGAGATTTGTCTGTGAAGTTTAGTTTTCTCAAAGTTTATCTTTAATCCTGTTCTTTCAGACAGACTTTTAAGCGAATGTATCATATAAACTGTATCCTGTAAGTTATCTGCGATTAATACAACATAATCTGCAAACCTTAGATGATTTAATCTTTCTCCATCTGTATTGAGGCCCAAATCTTGCCATTGAGTGTTCTTAAATATTGACTCTAGAGTTGCCGTGAACAATTTTGAATTTTTCTGTATCTTTGTGTAGAAGTATACTTGATGTAGCGTCCTCGTAGATGTTTTTGATTAGTTTCGTGTACCTGTAAACTATTCAGCTTTGATTTAAGGCTTCCAGTACTGTTTCAAACTCTACAGAATTAAAAGCATTCTCGTAATCGACAAATGCAAGAACCAGTGGTATGTTGTACTCGATGCACTTTTCTATTGGACAGAATGTAGCCGGAAAAGAATCGTACAGCGTGATAAACACAAAAGGGTAGTCGCCATGAAAAATAGGTAAGCATAGAGAGCTAGATAATGTTTCAGTGCATCGAACTAATCAATTTTTTGTTTTCAGTAATTGGGCTAAAGGTTTGCCTGAAAAACCAAGATGTGTTCATAAAAATAAGTTCTTGAAGTTCAAATTATTAACTATGAGGGATCTGAAATTTGTTCATGAAAGATTTTATGAAATTCCATCAAAACTTAAACAAGATGCTTTCATATTAAAGTGCTGTGAGGCTAAGACACCGCAGAGAAGAAAAAGACGAGCAGAAAGAGAAGTGGGCAGCACAATTTCTCAAAAACAGGTATCAATAAATTATATATTACCAAAGCAAGGCGGCGAATGTATTAGTGTATGCAAAAGAGCCTTTATGCAAATTTTGGGAGTGAAAAAAGGTAGAATTCAGGGTGTAGTAAATAGGTTTTTTTAAGGGATTAACTCCATCAGAAAAACGAGGGGGTGACCGCGTTCTAGAAAAAAATGATCAAAAAAAGTTAGCTATGAGTAATTTTATTGAGAGTTTTAAATGTCTGGAATCTCATTACTGCAGGAGTCAAATCAAGAAAAGAACTTATCTACCATGTGATCTTAATATAAGAAAGCTCTTTAAACTTTACGTCACATCAGTGGATAGCTCTCTTATGGTTAAGGAACATTATTTTCGTTCATATTTTGCAACGCACTATAATATAGGTTTTGGAACACCTATTACAGACGCATGCTCTCTTTGCTTAAGATATAAGGAAGAGATAAGGAAAGAAAAAGATGAGGAGAAAAAAAAAGAACTTAATGTTTTACAGGAATTACATAAACTTAAAGCAAAAGCATTTTACAAAATTCTTAAAACTAACAGCAGCGAGAGAGAAGTTTTTTCAATGGATTGTCAAAAAAACTTCCGAAATTACCTGATCAGAAAACTTATTTCTCTTCCTAATATAATCTTTACAATTGTTCAATTGTAAATGGTACTTCTAATATGAAACTTAACTCTGACACAGTTTCAGCTTATCTATGGGCCGATTTAGATTTGCCAAAAAACTCAAGTGTTTCATAGATTATCAAAACATAAATTTTCCAGAGATATTAAAGAAATTTTTATTTGTGTAGATGACTGTCCAGGTCAAAATAAAAATATTACAATGATCGGCATGCTTGCAAGTTCTCTCCTTAAAAAGGCGCCTAATAATATTCGCTGTATTGAACTAATATTCCCAGTTGTAAGACACAGTTTTATGCCACCAGATAGAGTTTTTGGTATTTCTGAAGGCAAAATTTAAAAAAAAAACAGAAATAATAAGGAATCCAGAGAACTATATAGCTATAATAGAGCAAAACGCCACAATCTATAAATTGGTTGAAGACTGGGACGCGTTTGATTGGAAAATCTCAGTATCAGAAGTTATTAAACCACCAGGAGCTTGGCACTTTCAATTTCAACAGTGCAAACGCTTTAGGATTTTGAAGCAAAATGATAATCCTGACAAATTTGAAGTTGGCAGAGTAAGTGACAAAAAGAAGGCCCAGAGTGTTGCCAAACAAACTATTAGAAACGCATTATGGAACTGATTGGCAATAAAATTCCGATTTGAAGTTTTGTAAGATGCCATACATTTTTCTCTAAATAATGACGAGAGTGGTCTACAACTATTGTCAATTGAGTGATGTGAAGAATTTTCTCCAGAAGAAACAACTGGGATATAAAATTTGTTGTGTTAAAAAAAGTTCATTTGTATGAGCTTACGTTATTTTCAATTTCTAACAATAATTATATAAATATAAACAAATAAATATGTTTTAAGATATAAGAATCTAGTTGCTAAATTTTGTTGCAAATCCCGCCATGTCCATAAATAAAACCAATTTTATACCGAAACTGCAGTTCAAATATTTTTTATTTTATATTCTTCTAGTAAAACATACTAACCAGATACTATTTGAACGCAATTGAGAGGCTTCGCTAAAGATACATATAAAACAGATTAAAAGATTGTTAAAAAATTTACCTGGATTATTCATGATAACATAATCTTCACTAGGCTGTAAGGGCGGTTGAATTTTAGCTATATTTTGGAGCTGTTGTTTGGATCTATTTATCAAAGATTCGGCTAATTTTTGATCTTTTGGTGATAATTTCTCCAATTTATCAGAAGACAAAAACTTACAAATATCTAAAAGAGAAAATGAAGGTTCAAAAATGATGCTAGAAAGATCATAGACGTGATAAATTTAAATTTCATATAATATTGACAAAAAGAGTAATATAAATTAATTTCAAGTGTTTATTTCTTATCTATTTCTCATCTGTTTCTTATAAGCGTACAGTATTTTTACGACTTATATGTACTATAAATTCAGAACTAAATAAAATTACTATTTCAGGATAAAAGTGTGGAAACAAAATATGCAATTCAAAGTTGCATCCAATGGTATAATCGACTCAGTAGCCCAGTCTGGTTAAAAAAAAGATGGAAACATTTTTCGCAGATATCAATCTTTTTTTGCACTAATTTATAAATTTTATTAATTTTTTATTAAGGAAATAAACTGTTATTAATGCATTTGAACATCAAGGAATTACGGTCTTTTAAATTTGTACGAAATTTCCCCCCGATCGGTCAAATAGTTTAAAAGTTATTTAATTGATTTATTCCTGAGGCTAAATATTTAATTTATTGAACTTGCTCTATTAATGATGCTAGACACATTTAGCAAATTTCATAGGATTCTTTAAGACTTAAACTATCTCAGAAGTTAAATGCATATTGCGTTTTCATCGAAATTATTTACAAAATAACCGTTTGAAAAGGGGGTATGTTCGTACCGAACTGAACAAAACCATAAGAAAACAGATAAAGGAAGATTTAAAGAAATACCAAGAAGATCGCATTAAGAAAATCATAGAGAAGAACAAAAGTTTAAAAACAATGAAGACAAATATAGGAAAAAGAAAACTAATCATGCTTAAAGCTGAGAACAATGAAGAAAGAAAGATATTACACAGACCTATACAGTTCTAAAAATGACCCACCACTATCATCTAAACAGAATCTCTCGAGGAAAATACAAAATGTTGGCTCAGAGATATTACCAGAAATATCTGAAGATGAAATCGAAAAATCCATAAACGACATGAAAAGAAATAAAGCGACCGGTGAGGACAAAATACTGGCGGAACTGCTAAAAGAAGGAGGAGATACGATAAAAAAATGCTAAAAATACTGTTCAACAAATGTCTGTTTGAAGGTAAAATACTTAAACAATGGAGAAATGCCAACACAATCTTAATACATAAGAAACGAGACCGAACAGACCTAAACAACTACCGTCCTATTTCCCTTTTGTCACAACTATATAAAACCTTCACAAGAATAATAAACAACCGACTAACCTATAAACTTGATAACTACCAACCAGTTGAACAGGCCGGATTCAGGAAAGGATACACACAATCTACATGCGCTTAAAATCTTAATTGAAAAAACCAATGAATACAACCTTCCGCTGTACTTAGCATTCGTAGATTATGAAAAGGCTTTCGACAGCATTGAACACTGGGCGGTGGAAGAGGCTCTGATCAATAGTAGCATAGATTCAAGATACCGTCAATTGATACATGATATTTACCAAAACGCAACCATGACCGTAATTCTGGACGACAAATTAATAACGGATAATATAAAAGTTAAACGAGGAGTCCGACAAGGCGATATAATTTCACCTAAACTGTTTACTTTGACCCTCGAAGATATAATAAAATCAACAGATTGGGAAAACAGAGGAATATGTATTAACGGAAAGTACCTGAATCACCTTAGATATGCGAATGATATACTCCTGATCTCCTCGGAACGACAAGAACTGGAATTAATGCTGAATGAACTTCATGAAAAATCACTGCAAAAAGGCCTAAAAATTAACTTTAACAAAACAAAAGTAATGACAAACACGGAAGACCAAGAGGCAATAAAAATACAAACAGAAAAAATAGAACGGGTAAATGAGTATATCTATCTAGGACAAGCAATCAGAGCTAACAGAGAAAATCAAACAGCCGAAATATCGAGACGAGTAAGAATGGGATGGGCAGCGTTCGGCAAACTTTCTTACGTTCTAAAAAATCAAACAATCCCTCTATACTTACGAAGCAAGGTATATAACTCCTGTATAATACCGGTGCTCACCTACAGAGCACATACATGGACATTTACACAGGCCAATTTAGATAGGATAAGGAAGGCACAACGAGCGATGGAGAGACAAATGTTGGGTATATCACTTAAAGATAGAAAACGTAACCAGTGGATCAGGACCAGAACAAAGCCATTAGACGCGATAGAACAAGCAGCAAAACTGAAATGGAAATGGGCTGGACACAATGAACGTCTCCAAGACGGACGATGGAACAATGCCATCGAAAAGTGGCGTCCATACAATGCCAAGAGATCAAGAGGCAGACCACAGATGAGGTGGAAAGATGACATCAGGAAACAAGGAGGTCCCACATGGCAGAGAACAGCTCAAGATAGGGAAAGATGGAGAGAACTAGGGGAGACCTATATCCAACAATGGAAGGATAGAGAATAGGTTCAAAAAAATTACCTACTCATGAACTTCAGATGTTTAATTAAGTATCTTTGATCCACTTACAATATAAAAAATATAAAAATTATCTGGCGCTGTAGTACCAGTGAGCTCCTAGGTTTGAATCCCAAAAAACACTACACTATATTAAGTTTTCTTATATTTTAAAATGTATAAATAAACATTTATACATTTTACACATATAAATACATATTTTTATAGATATAAATAAACATTTATATATTTTACACACATAAATACATATTTTTATACATATAGGAACATTATGTATATTTAATATATAATATTTATATTATAAATACCTACATAATCATATTCATATAAATAAACATTTTCAAATTATGTACCTATATAGGTAACTGAAACAGTTAATATGTAATCATTCATGAGATAAAATCGGTTTATTTTGTTTCCAATATAGCAAAACAAGACAAATTGTTTAACGAAAACATACTATTTTGAAAATCAAAACATCAAGTAACGACTTTATTTTGTAAAATTTATGGTTTAATTTCAACATGATATAATTTCGAAACAATATTTCAGATGAACCATTGTTTTACATAGACTATGAAGAAAATATATAAGAAGAGAATAAGAAAAAGAAGTAAATTAAGTTTAACCTACTAGTACAAAATTATTGAAAATAAAGTTCGTGAAAATTGCACTTTTTAAGATTCTATTGTAGTAAGTAGTAGTTTAATTAATATAAGAAATGACTGCTATAAATGCTTTTAATTAATACTGATGGACTAAGAACGTCATGCCTACTTAAGCTAATTGTTAAAAATTAAATCTAATTTACTAGTTACCTTGCAGCAGTGCGTTCAAATCAAAATACATTTGTTCAAAATCACTTCCCATTTTAACGCACAAAAAATTAATATCTTCTATAACAACACTAGGTAATCGTGGATTTAAACGGTAAAAGTGTCTTTTAGTCACCTAACATCTGTCTATTTTTAACTCAATCATAATGTTAAAATATTATTTTGGCCCCACAGGTCGCTAAAGCAGAGCTAACACTTTAACTCGCATAAAAACTGTATTACGAACTCTGCCATCTCTCTTCAATACCCACGCCCTGTAATTTACAGTGCTGTCTTTTTAGTGTTATTTGTATATACCGAAATATAATAAAATTATTAAAATACTTAATCTATTCGTCAGACAGACCACTGATAGCACGGCATATCCGTTCGGCCTACGGATAAATAAGTTTGTCATTATAATTAAAATTGCAACTGTTATGAGATGACAGATAATAAAAACCACAAGCTTTTGAATTCCCTCCAAATGGATTGATGATCAATATTAACTCATTACATTACTTTATTACTTTAAAATTTATTTAAAGATTTAATCAACGGAAATTCGATGCAAACAGGAATTATAATTAATCCACAACAATTTTGCCTTATTGAATAAAAATAAATAAAAATAACCAATGAACGTTAAAACACAATAAAATAAAAGTGAAGATAAATTTCGTTTGTTTTTTTTTAATGTTATCCCTTACACTCCCGAAACAATGTAAGTTGACATATAAAGTTGTTCGGTCTATTTTTTAATTTATATGGGAACAAAGAGATGTACTATTTTAGTAATATTAAGTACACACATTGTCATTTATTACAAATGTTAATAACTAGTATATTTTTATATATAAATTTAGGTTATTTATGTATAAATGGACCGAGTAACGACAGCCTGTAGAGAATTTGGAATGAAATTGAATACAAAGAAGACAAAAACGATGGTCATCATCAAGCACCGAAACAGAAGGGTAACAAGTAACAAGAACAACGTACCTTGGAAATAATCTTGATGAAACTTGGGACCACTCACTAGAGATAAGAATACGCCTGGAAAAGGCACGTACAATGTTTTACAAAATGCAAAAAGTTCTATGCAATCGCCAGCTGGGCATCTCATTGAGAACTAGAATACTTAAGTGCTATGTTTTCTCCACCTTGCTCTATGGTGTTGAAGTCTGGATAATGACAGAAGCAACACAAAAAAGAATCCAAGCATTCGAACTCTGGTGTTACCGTAAAATGCTCAGAATATCCTACATGAGCCATACGACAAATGCGGAACTCTTGCGGGGGATGAATAAAGAAAGAAAGCTTATGCTTATAATAAAAGAACGGAAAACACAATATTTTGATCACATCATAAGAAATCAAAAGTATGAACTGCTCCAACTTATAGTCGAAGGCAAAGTCAATAGCAAAAGTGGACCAGGAAGAAGACGCAACTCTTGGCTTAAAAACCTACGACAATGGACGAACATGACCTCCATAAAACTATTCAGGGCTGCTACAAATAAAATTAAATGGGCAAATGTAATGGCCAACGTCCTTAAGGATAAGGCACCGTAAGAAGAAGTATATTTTTAACACATTATTTGTTGTGAAAGTTAAAAAAATTATTTCGAATTTTGCTCATACAGAGATAACCTTTACATTTGCTGCATGAAACTCTTGACCTACTCTTACAGAATTCCAATTTGCAACATAAAGGATTTTTAGATCTGCCAAGACAGGCCAGAGATTAAAACCATCATATCTTTTGTCAGTGCAAGGTAAAGGTGACGGTCTCATTTTCTTTGGACGAGGGTCTTCATGTTCATCTTCTGTGTTCCCGTTTTCTGTATTTGGACTTTTCGTTCCACATAACAAATAATCTGCTAGTTCTAAGCGAAATGATAATAAATCTTTAATATCTTTTGATTTGTATTTGTTACTTCGGCAGTCGCGACGGTATTCCATCCAACTGTTAACAATAGTTAAATCAAATAGATGTAGGATTGCCTTCAATGTCCATTTGCGAGTTTTGAAGAAAGTTCTATAACACTCCATCATCTGATCGCAGATATCAACTCCACCCATCTTTTTGTTGTAAATTTAAATTATGTTTGGACATGGAACCTCTACACGACTAGCACTAACTTTATCCCATCGTTTGACTAAATGTCTGGGTTCTTGGCCAAAAGCCGTAGATGCCATTAAAACGGATTTATTATCTGTCCATTTAGTGATATATATTTTCTGATTACTGCTAACAACCTGCTCAGAATCGCCTCTTTTTATCTGATTATCTGTTTTAAATAAATAATAAAATAATAGTTTCTGTGCCATGTATTTGTAGCTCAGATAATTTGAGCAACAAAGGTATCATCGAAAAATATCTGTCGAAGAATACAAAGCTATTAACCGGTAACGTTTCCACCTAAAGGTCGTTCAGACACATCAGTCCCGTCACAGTCTCGGCGCCGAACCGGTCCTGTTTTTGTAAATAAAATTATGCAGTACGTTCTGCAGACAGTTGACAAAAATGAGTTTCCTAAATACTTTTCAAAGTAACACCATGGTGTTAAAACTTCAATGGGATCTGGAAGTATTGTTTTCGGGTATATTTTCATTTTTAAATGGATTAGTTCTACCCCAATTTAGCATTGATGATTTTTGGAGATTTTGTACAGTACTGGGAACTGCGGAATCATTTTCGTCTCCACTTTCATCAGATTTATCACTAAATAGGTAAACATACACAATTTGTGACGACTATCCATCAAAATAAATATTTTGAAACAAATAAAAATGTGTACTTATGTCTAGAAGCCATATTAACACACTTGACAATAAGTCGTTACCATTCACTGAACAATATCATACGGATCTAAGCAAATTTTCGGTAATCCCCGCGACAATATGATAGACACGTGCACCCACTATCGTGTCGTAGAGGAGCAACTGGTCCAAAATGTCCTAATGTCACTTATAAATAAGACTCTCACAATTGTGTATGGAGCGTAAAGGATATAACGGCAGTTTGCTATATCATGGTTCCTAGCCTTTTCACAGTACTTATTTGTACAGTATATTATGTCCAACGTCTAATATTTTTATTTGAGCTCGTGTTCTTTCTAGTTTTACAGCGTTTTCAAGTAGGCTTGTTGTTTTGGTTTTGCTCCATTTATTTTTTTCTGTCTTTCAATAATAAGTTGTGTCCTTATATTAGAACAGGCATGAAAAATACATTGAATATCTCCGTTCTTATATCTCGTATTGTTTGTTTTATTTTGATAGGCATACGCCTAAGATTGAAGCCTGAATGGAATGATCATCTACAACCAGGATCAACTGTAATGATGACACAGAAAGGGAGCATAACAAATGAGGCGTTTATTTCATGGCTAGGACATTTTGTAAAGTATATGAATACATGACCTACACTCCTGATATTCGATAGTGCAAAATCGCATCTGGACATAAGTAATGTTAAAGCTGCAGAAAATTATGGTGTTACTTTATTTTGTCTTCCACGTAACACCACGTATGAACTGTAGCCTATGGAGTCTTCAAAAGTTATGGGTCTTTTTGGGATCAGGAGGTTTTAAATTTTTTGATAACTCAACCTGGGAAAAATTTTAACCAAAATGCGATTTGGTGAAATACTTAGTAAAGTTTGGTTGGACGTCGACGATAATAACGTAAATAAGTCATCAACTACTACAGTTGATGAAAACGGTCCCTGCACAAGTGGAACAAGTAATAAAAAAATTAACAAAACGTCTTCGTTTATATAGCGATTCGTCTCATTCTGAATCAGATTTTAGTGTTCATGATAGTACATCTGATTATATAAACAGCGAAGGTGAAAATATTTTACCATTCACTCCCGAAAAAGTTCCAGAACCAGACACTTCTTTTAGTTTCTAAAAGTACTTCTGTTTAAAGTATGTTTTAGCCTATATGATATGGTCTGATCCAAGCCCGGACTGCCTCGCTGGCCCACCGGCTCGCGTGCCTGTGCGCCTTTGTAGGCATCTATCCGTAAAAAAATTGAACACAGAAAATTTATCGAAAAGATGATGCAGCTACCGTTTCTCTAGTTGCGTCCGGTTTCGCTTGATTCGTTGGTGCAAAGATCAATTGAATATTATGGTCTATTTGCCAATTACAACTGATATCACATATAATCAAATGTCAGCTCACATAGCCCGAAAATGGCACTCAGGCTTTTCTACGATTTCTGGCGCTGTTATTATCAATATCTGTTATATAAGAGTGTTTTATCCCACAATAATTGGACTAAAATATACATTTGCAGTTTTCTGCGCTGGCTAACTTCATTATAAGTAAGTGCGCCAAATATTGCCATGCTCCTAATATTTCCACTCCCCATAAATTTATTAATTTGTCCCTTCACGGCAAAGCAGCTTGTATTTCGTGCGATTTGTTTATAAAAACGTGGGAAAACTGTAATGATTGTTATAAGCTAGCTAATACCGACTATAGAAGGGTGAGAACGTTATCAGGCAGGTACATTCAAGTACTTTATTAATCCATATTGTGTGTAATTAATATAAAAGAGAATAAAACATAAATCGCCACTTTTGTTTCGCAATAGTAATGATCCTAATATTGCCATGGCAATATTTGGAACCTAACATGAAAATTTACTTTTTATTAATAAAAGCTTTCTTTTAAACAGAATGCCGAATAGAAAGAGAACCCTGTGGTCTGAGACGAATCTCGTTGCAGCGTTAGAAGGAATAAGAGCTGGAAGCAGTATAAGCCAAGCTTCATCACGATATGAAATACCTCGAACAACACTTAGACTACATTATCGCAGCCAAAATTCGGTTAAACGACTTAGAAGGAAAAGTTTTTCAAGTTTTGAACAAGAAAGAGATCTAGTTCGCAGAATTCATAAACTATGCCAATAACTAGTAAAATAGTAAGAAGAAGTGTATTTTCGTATGCGATGATAATGAACATTCCTAATCCTTTTTCTGATACATCTAAATTAGCAGGAAGGAAATGGCTGAAATTATTCTTTGCAAGACATACCGATGTGGCTAGAAGGAAGCCTCAGCAAATGAATCCAGCAAGAGCACAGAAAATGAATCCATTTATTGTAAAGGATTATTTTAAGAAATTGGACGAAGTACTCATTAAATTGGAATTGTTTGATAAACCTGGAAACGTGTACAATATGGACGAGAGAGTTTTTTAAGTACTGATTTCGATGCTGAGTCGTAAGCTATAGCGGTGTAGTCTAGCTGTGATAGTATAATAGTTCTGTATATAATTAAAAATGTACTCCTGTCTGAACCCCAATTCTTGTGTGGTAGAATTTTTAGTAAATTTAATCTTCTGTAACATTTACAAGTTAGATTATTGATATGTTCTTTCCAATTCAACTTTCTGTCAAAAGTAACTCCTAGCAATTTTAGCGAGTCTTTTTGTTGTAGTGGTTGGTTGTATAAATAAAATGAGATTGGTTTACTGACTTTGTTTTTAGAAAATTCTATATATTTAATTTTAGATGTTGAAAAGATAAATCCAGTTTCCTGTGACCATTTCTCAATATCTAACAAGAAACCCTGTGCAAGTTGTGAGAGGTTGTTTAAATTTTTGCTTTGTCCAAATATAATGAGATCGTCAGCATATAAGCGGCCTTTTAGTGAAAGTTCTAAATTTCGTAGAACATCATTTATGGCGATTATAAATAGCGTAGGACTTATAACAGATCCTTGAGGAATTCCATTTTCTAATTCCACTTTTGACGACAAGTTACCATTTACTCTAACTTGCATATACCTTTTATATAAGAAGTTTTTTATAAATGTAAAGTAGTGTCCTTTAATTTCTAAATCGTACAATAATCTGATGATACGGTAGATAGATAGATAGATAGATAGATAGATAGATAGATAGATAGATAGATAGATAGATAGATAGATAGATAGATAGATAGATAGATAGATAGATAGATAGATAGATAGATAGATAGATAGATAGATAGATAGATAGATAGATAGATAGATAGATAGATAGATAGATAGATAGATAGATAGATAGATAGATAGATAGATAGATAGATAGATAGATAGATAGATAGATAGATAGATAGATAGATAGATAGATAGATAGATAGATAGATAGTTTATTTGACTGTAAGTTACAACTAGGTTTACAGCAAGTCAAAACTAAAATTATAATTATTAAATATTACAAAAAAATGGAAACAATACATTAAAAATATTTAAAACATTAAAATACTTTAAAAACGTATAATATAGACATATAATTAAAATAATAATAAATTTGGTTATGTTGCAGCTTAGGCATTCACAGATACACCCTCGTAATATTCACCTAATCTATAAGGACACATGGTCACTAGGTACTCTTTGACTTGGTTTTTAAAAGCTGTAGTTGAATTGTTTTTAAATTTTTGAGGAAGTTGATTATACAGTAGTAAACATCAGGTAGTAGATGAATTCCTCCTTATTTCTAAATGTCGATAGGGTACTACAAGCTGTCTCTCATTTCTTGTGTTGTGTGATTAGAATAGAACTGTAATTTATCATGAAAGGCATTATATTTACTCTCAACATCAGTTGCATGATAAACATCTTGCCATATTTCTTTACTCAAGAGATTGTTGAATGCATCTATAGCGCCTTCATGTTTTACTCTGAAACTCTTTCGAATTGATGTCATATAGTTAGATTAATAAAATTCAACCTCAAAAGGAATACATCGTGATCCGATTCAGTATTTACATTTACAGTACCTACACAATCATCACAATTTGTATATACCTGATCTAAAATATTTCTGCATGTGGAAGTCGACCTTGTAGGTGTAAAGTTCCTGGGTGACAAACCATAAGATGCTAGAAGACCAGAAAATCTGTGTGAATTATTTAGTGTCATAGAATTTTACATTAAAATCGCCTGTTAAAAATATGAATTGATTTGGTTCATGAAAATACATCAAATGGTGATTTGGTGATCTGTAGCAAACTAAAATTGTGTGTTGATTTGAATTATAGTGCCACTTCAGCCCACATACCTCAATGTCTTTTTTGATACAGTACTGATCGAGTAAAATGGAATTAACCTTCATATCATCCCTTGCCCAAATTGCAACGCCACCACATTTATATTGGGATCTACTAAAAGAATTTACAATTTTAAAATTTGGAAAACTATAATGAATCACCTCGTCATTTGCTGACCACGTCTCAGTCATACAAAGAAATTTTAAATCAGGCTCCTTATAATCAGCAAATAAACAATCCATTTTAAATTGATTTAGTCCCTGAATATTTGACAGTAGGTGACGACAAGCTGTTTCAAAGGCTCTTTTCAATGTCGAAGAATATTCCAATATATTTTTGATTAAGGGAGAAGGCTTCATGTACACTGCTTTCTAGGTCTATAATATTCTCTAGAGTTGATCTATTTTGTCGGAAACCCCTTTGTTCTGGAATAATAATATTTCGATCTCCTCGAAGTGTCCAGAGGAGACGACGGTTGACCGTTGATTTTTTCTAACAGTTTGAATGCAGTACATGTTAGTGCAATTGGTCTAGACTCAGGATCTGTTTTGGGACATTTGGGTTTTAATATTGGTATTATAATAGAATCTCTCCGCGCTGTTGGAAATTTCTATTCTGTCCAAACAATATTAAATATGTTAAGAAAATGATTCTCATTCTTAATTAAATGCTTAAGAAAAACCATTGGGATATTATCTGGGCCCTCACTAGTCTCTTTAAATGAGTTTAATGCATCTTTGTATTCATTTATATTAAATTTGGAGTTTAAAGCATCTGTGTCATCTACAAACGGTATAATTACATTGCATTCTTCGTTCTGTTTAAAGTTGATAAAATTATTATTATAATTGCTTGTATTAGGTCATCTGTGATTATTGTGATATCTTTCTTTAGTTGAGTGATTTTGTTATAAGCCGGTATTCCAGATATTTTTTTGACATTATTCCACATTTCAGACATAGGGGTCCTACTGTTTATACTGGACACAAATTGAGCCCACGAATTTCTTTTGAAGTTTTTATTGTTAACTGAGCTTTACTTAGGTTTTTGAAATTTTATTTTATTGTTAAGTGTTTTATGTCTTTTGTATTTGTTAAAGGCATTTTTGGAAGCTTTGATCGATGTCTTACATTGTTCATTCCACCAAGGAACTGGTTTATGTTTTGTAGCAAGTGCAGTTTTCTTAATGGTTACCTCGGCTACATCTAAGATGATGCTGAAGAACGTTTCGATGTCTGTGTCAATATTGTTGGATATTTTACAGTTCGTGGTTTTGTTTTTCTATGATATCTTCAAATAATATCCAATTTGCTCTCTTCGTTTTCCACTTAGAGGTGTGCTTTCCACTTTTGGGCTTGAACAAGTTGTTGGTTATTATTATTGGGTAATGATCACTATTATAAGTGTAATCTAATCTGTCCCATTTCATTAATGCAGAGAAGTTATTATCCGCTATCGTTAAGTCCAAGGGCGTTGATTCGCCTGTTTGTATATTGAATCTTGTAGGGCGTCCATCAAGTTATACTGATCTATTAATTCTTCAATACTAAGTCCTCTTTTGTCATCATATGTAGAACCTCAAATACTGTTGTAAGCATTAAAATCACCTGTTAAATACGCGGAGAAGGCATTTAGCTCACGAGTTTAAAAAGGTTCTGTTTATCAATTAGTTGTCCTGGGGGTAAGTAAATCGTGCAAATATTTATTTTTGCGGTCCCTTCTAGAGAAATAGCGACAGCTTCTAAATGTGTTTGTAGGGGTAACCTACTTGCGGTTAATTGGTTATTTACAAGAACTGCCACTCCACCGCTTGCTATTCTTTTTTTTACTCTATTTTTTTTTAAAACTTTGATAATTATGTAAACGAGATTCTTGGTTGCTCTTTAAGATTCGTTTCTTGAAGACAAATAATATCTGATAGATACTCTGATTGTAGAATTTTTAACATCGGTAAGTTATTATAGTATCCGTTTATATTCCACTGAATAATTGAATTAAACGACGCTATTTTTACTTTCTAGTTGTAAAAAAGTTTTAATTTTATTAAGACTCTGGGTCTGTGTCAAGTAAAAGGTAATTTTCGTTGTCGGTAGAAGAGTTCGTCATTTAGGTGTTTTGTGATTTTTTTTCTAAGTTTGGTACATTTGATTTTAAGAGATGTCTCTGATATGTGAGCATACAAGTTACTAATCATTCCTAGTAATCCAGTAAAATCATGTGTATAATTAGTTATAGTGCTGACAATATTTGGAGAACCTGGTGCGTTTGCTAACAGATCTATAAATTGGTCAAGATTAAGTATATATGGCGGTGAATGTTCATTTATTATTGTTTTTAGGTCAGTATCAGAACTTTTCTTGTTGTTGGGTTTGTGTGAAGGTTTCCTAAAATTTATTTCTGTTTGTTTGTCTTTTTCTGACAGAGCTGGTGTATATGTTGGTGAAGGTGATAGAATTTCATCTACGTCACGTTTACGGCGTGTATGTTTAGTAATATCTAGTGATATAGCGCCGTTATTTCCTGGAGGTGTAATGGTATTTGGAACTGTTGATAAAAACTTGTCTTCTAAAACTGTAAACATGAATGAATTCCGGTAAGGTAGAGCTAATACGAAGAAAGGTCGTTCAGAAAGAAAGAGTCACAACCTCTCTCTTGATACAAAAGTAAAAATGCTGCGATACTACGTCTTCTCTGTCCTTTTTTATGGGGTTGAATCGTGGACCTTGAACGATAATATGTGCAGAAAACTGAAAGCATTTGAGATGTGGCTATATCGGAGAATACTTAAGATCTCGTGGACTGACCGAGTCACAAATAGAGAACCAGATAGATAATGTATTACTGGAGAGGAAACACATAAATACGTATAAAAACTTGGAAGTTGAGGATGACAGCTACCAAGGGCAGATCCAGAGAGGTAGCCATTTCCCCCGAGTATTTAAAACAATACAGATTTCAATATTTTTAGTTTCAAACACATATTCCGCTTGCCACGAGAATTTTTTTTTTAGTTTTGAGGGTAGTAGAGGTTGTGCTGAACGAGGTAAAGTGTGAGATAACCTAGGAAGTGTGTATAACACAACCGCGCTCTGTTGAAGAAAGCAACAGAGCATCTGCATTTGCCATCCCCCTTGCATCTGTGATGATGGCCTTCTGCTTCTGAACGGAGATGCTTTACCTAGCAATGAGGGGAATTTCAGAGAATTTATAAGGTTTAAAATCACATCAAGAGATGAGACACTTAAACAACACCTCCACAGCATCTTCCCAATCAATCCAATTCAGATCTGTCATTTTACATAAAATTGAAACACTAACATCTATATCAACATGGAAGGATTTCAAGACTGCTACACTTACATCAACTTTGCTTAATTATGTATGCACATCTGAGTTTCTAGTTCCAATGATGTCACTGATTGATATACCAAAATTAACATTGCCACTAAGCCGTCTTCTACAAACAAAATCTCTTCATTCTCTAGAAAAAAGGCTGTTTCCAATACCATGTCGACTTTCAAAGAGCTAACTGGCAAGAAAGTTTTAGTAAGATTGCTTTCTTTGTCATTGTTTTGGTCAGTATTAATTTCTAACATTTTTTTGTCGAGGTAGTCGAATAATAAATTTATTTACCCGCAGAATAATCTCTGTCCTTCCCGCAGCAAAAATCGCTATCCCGGAACAAAATGTTGGAAAAAGTGACGTCCCGCGTGAATCCCTAAACTAAACTACATTTTTTTTCTTTGCACTTTTTGGACTTCATGGGTTTTAGGTTAAAATTTGCTGATTTTTCGTTGCTAGACAAATAAAAATACTTTAATATTGATTAGTTTTGAATGTCTTTACGGCACTCAAAAGTGTGTAAAAAGTGCCTGAAAACTCACCATTTAACAATAATTTTTTTTTAATTTTCCCCCAGGGCTCCAAAAAAAAGTTCATGCCACCCCCCGAAAATCGGTCCTGGATCCGCCCTTGTACAACAATACCAAGAAATAAAAGATGCTTATTTAGTTTAAAACGTTTATTTATTTTCGTTACAACATTCATAAAAGAAAATACAAAAATATTGAATAATATCCTTAATTTGAAAACTTAAACAATTGCTTCCACTGATCCAATAAGTTCTATTCACATCAAATTGAGATCATATTATGGATTTGTACATTTTGGTTAACATAAACTAAACTTTGTATGTTTCCATGGACATAAAGTCAACCACAAAACACAACTTACACAATCTTCATGGTAGCAAAATATTTATTTTTGGAAAAGTCAAATTCGGGGGGTTTCGTGGAATCCTTTTTGTGTCCACCGGCTAATAATTTTAAAACAATAAAATTAGTTTTACATATTGTCAATAGATCTGTGAGTTCGCTGTCAGGAACTATGCTCTCCAGCAACTGCCGAGCTTGGTGGAAATGTTTACACCCTGCTATATATAAAAAGACACTGTCAACTGGTTGCTGCTGAAATCTCTCAAATGAAGTCATTTCCCTAAATTCAGAATATACTACAGGAGGCGGAGTTAGAAGGTTTTGAAATGGCGCAAATCTGTGCTCGTATCTTACTTGTTCGCTGTCGAAACGTGGGTTAGGGATAGTTAACTTCCCTTCAAGTCGGAAACCCATCAAAGCCTGCAACAGAAATCAAAGACATATTTACTCTAATCCACAAATAAACAGAATGTTCACGATAAAGATAAAAGTAAATACAAAGGGGAAAATAATGAGAAATATGTAGGAAAAAAAGTAAAAATTATTACATATTGTGTTTATATGGGATTAAGCCACAATTGATTCGAATTAAAATTACATTTTATAATTGTTATTTGACGTTTCGAGCTCTACTCCAGAAATCGTTTTCAAAAAAGAACATTTTAAAATAGTGAACTGTATATAATTATTTATTTATATATTTAAGAATGTTATCGTAGTATTTATATATTACAAATAGATTTGTTGGCAGTTCCAAACACATAAGTTGAATTTATATACACACATCAAAATAATCTAGGTGACAGCTGTATTGACAACGTTCGCTGCCCACCTAATATGTCTCCGTGAGCCAACCATTCCTTTTTAAGTGCGCCTATGAGCCACCATATAACAAATGTGTTGGTCCCATCGGGACAACGCGGCCCAGTGAACCGTACTCATGCTTCTGTGCGCCGTTGGTCCATCGAAGAAAAACATAACTTAACATAAATAAACGAATGCGCATTGTATATTGTTCTTGTTGATTGTTTTTTCATTTCAATAAATTTAAAGAATAAATTGCTGTACGTATTAAATAATGTTTAAAATACAATATTTTTTACAACATATTGTGTAATTTTAGATGTCTCAAACGTTCTAAACCTCTGACAGAGCGTGAATTGCAAAACATTGCAATAATGGATGAATTATTCAAACCTTCTGATAGTAAGTACCTGTGTAGTTCACAAATAATCAAATTCGTCATGGTGATGGAGTGACCATTACGAACTGGAAAGACAAAAGAAATATTTACATGCTTTCTACTAAACACAGCAATGAAATGGTCGAAGTATCTTGTAATCGACAAACTAAACTGAAACCCAAGGTGGTAATAGATTACAATAACGGCAAAGCAGCAGTAGAACATATCTGACCAAATGGAGCGTATTCCAACTCTCTTAGGAAAAGCGTAAAACGGTTTAAAAAAGTGGAGTTTGAATTATGATTAACTACACTCAGTTCTTTTTTAATATATAAGCTTGTAACAAAAAACAACATATCGGTGACAGATTTGAAAAAACAAAAGGTGAAACATCTAGTTACTTATAATGAAACCACCACAGTACCATAAAGAGTGTCAAATAATCACCATCAGCTTGAACAGAAGGCAGACGGAAGTAAACATCAACGAAGGAAGATTTGCAAGAACTGCTAAAAAAAAAAAATAGTGAGCAACACGGCCGTCAGTATGCTAAGAAACAAAACTAAAAAGGTAGACATCTTTTGCAAAAGCTGTGACAGTGAACCTTTTCTGTCTATAGGTTGTTTTTAATGAATTACATAGACCTTAAAGAACTTTTTTATTGGTTGTTTTACATTATTTGATTTTTCTGTTGTTGAAAAACACGTTTGTATATACTTTGTTGGGAATTGAGGGTCAACAAATTAGTTCTTTATTTTTTATTTGTTACCATTTTTTAACTTCTCTTGAAGTTCTCTTTGAATTTTCTAGAGAGCTGTTGCGATAATTCTAAGAAAATGTTTATTTCTTGTAGGCATTTTTGGATTGATTATGGTGTTTTGTTTTTCCTCTCTTCAATCTTATTAATTTAAATATCTGCTGGTATGGGTTGGTTTTTTTGTAAACTTTGGTTGGACCCATTACAATCAAATATGGCTTAATCCCATATAAAATAATATTTAACTTGGACATGCTACAAGAAAACAGTTACAGAACCATTAAAGAAAAATCTCTAACGAAGGGTTTTTCAAAGAAAAAAACGGGGCAGAAAAGAAATGTGATACTAAAATTACCTTATAATAACCCCCGCACATGTTTTGCAAGCTTGGAGATATACAATATCTCTGTTATACTGCCTAGATTTTTTCTTATTCCTCGGCTTCTTTTTGGTAGCTCCTTTGCCTTTGTGAACATCATGCAGAATCTCATTTTCCAATAAAAAGCTATCGGCTCTAGATAAAGCTGAGATTAGCCAGCCATACAAAAATTCATACAAATACCTGGAAAAGTATACCTTAAATATATATTTAACGACTTAAATATGCGAGAAGTACAATAAGTTTGTTACCTTTTTAGTAAATAATATATAGATCTTTCGTCATTTATTTATGAATTGATTCCTAAGTTAGATGTTAGGCTAGGTTAAATTACAGACAGATAAATGCTTCCGCCCGTAATACTGAAATAATGGCATCTCCTATGGTAAACATTCCAGAAGTAAAAACACCTTTTTGTTGGGATCTCTAGGTGCAGGGTACTTCAGGTTGTTACAGGTTAGTAAAATCAGGATGTGGTCTTGGGAAGTCTAAAAGGTAAGAGTGTGGAGTTACTAACTATTATATAGTGTACTATATAGTAATATAACTATTCTCCAGAGGCTAAGAAAAGACAAAGAAATTATTAACACCATAAAAAAACAGAAAATTGGGTTACTTCGGCCACATCATGCGTAATGATAAATACCGACTATTACAGTTGATTCTACAGGGCAAGATTGAGGGTAAGAGAGGACGTAGATGTATATCCTGGCTGGTCAATCTTAGGAAATCTTCTTCTTAGAGTGTCGTCTCCCTACGGAGGTTGGCAATCATAATGGCTATTTTTATTTTAGAACTTGCTGCTCTAAACAAATCAATCTATCTGCATTGATACCAATCACATAGATTCTTTAACCATAAGTTCTGCCTTCGGCCAACAGATCTTCTTCCTTGAATCTTTCCCTGTATTATGAGTCTTAAAATTTTATATTGTGCTAACCTCATCACGTGGCCTAGGTATTCCAGTTGTCTGGTTTGTATGGTGGTAATTAGTTCTGTTTCTTTACCAACCCTCTCCAATACTTCTTTATTTGTGAATTGTATTAGTCCATGATATTTTTAATACTCTGCGGTATAACCAAAGTTCGAAAGCCTCGATTCTCTTTAAATTGCATTATTTTAATGTCCAAGTCTCAGCTCCATATAATAATATTGAAAATATATAACAGCGAATGGTACGTAGTCTGATCTCCAAATTTAGATTTTTGCACGTAGGAGTGGCTTCATTCGTATAAAATGCTGATCTGGCAATCTCTATTCGTCTGTTTTATTTCTGCAGTATGATCATTGGTTTCATTGATCAAAGTTCCCAAGTACTGATATTTTTCTACTTGTTCTTTTTCAAGGACAGGTTTTCTTTCTTGGTTTCAAAAGAAAAAAATCTTTTGATCTCGAGGATATCGGTCAAAGGAGAAATAATACAAGGAAATCACAGTAGCATTCCTATATTTGAAACGTTTTCGCTTGTGGAGTTCACAAGCTTCATCAGTTCAATGAATGGTAAGTGAAGTATAAAAATGTGTTAAAACAAACACACCATTTCCCTTGGTAACTTGTAGTCAATACATTAAAATGTTGTTAAAATCGTAGCTTGAATGTTTCTGTGTAGTATACACAAATGCTACTTGATAAACTTAAATTGACCGCCCAATTATTTGGGTTGGTACCTACACCTTGTTGATCTGTCAAAAGTATTTTTGACCTCAAGGTTGGCTGTCTTTTCGCGATTTAGTTTCGTTCCTGTTCATCTAACGCCATTTTCCCGCGACACTTGTGGGGCTTTGATCGGTAACTTCATTTACACTACTTTTATAATTTTATTAATATCACTTATAATGCTACCTAAAGTTAAAATCAAAGCTTAATATTCATAAAATAGTTGGAAGTTATTCATGATTTTCTTGGTTCTTTCTCACTAATTAACATTAAATAACATTTAAATTTACTTTAGACCACATGTGTCATTTGCTGTGCTAATTTTAATAAGTTCATATATGTTGTTAGTTACTTAATTGTTTATAACAAAATCAGCGTATTTATTCCATTTACTTAGTTTCATTCACATTATTGTTAATAACATTGACTGCTACATGTCTTTTTAAGGTAACAATTAACATCGTTTCCATGATTGTGTGGTTCTCATATTGTACTTTTTTAGATGAACTGATGATGCTTTCAAAACTCGAAAGCGAAACGTCTTCAAAATAGATAAAGTAGCCTATCAACTTTGTCTTTTATTCTCCACCTAGAGACCGATATAAGAACCCACCACTCGTCTGAGTGATCCTTATATATATTGGATTGACGGTCGTACTCCTTTCTCCGATATATATATATAATATAATTATATATATATATCTATATATATATAATATATATATATATATATATATATATATATATATTCCGCAAACACACATCTGGCCAGCGTGGGGAGTAAGGCAGAAACAAAACCAAAGCCTTTAAGGTAGCAGTTTTGGCGATCGGGAATCAGAGGAAATCAAGAATTTCCGGGCGAGCCATGATAAACACACAAATCACGAATTTACAGGCGAACCTTCAGAACAGTAACAGAATAAAACTTTCAATAGAACCTAATTTTGCAGTATGACCGGTGTAAAACAGGTATAGAAAGGAATAGAAATATTGGGAGCGCAAACCATTTTGCAAAATGAAGAGGGACTAAGAAACGGAAATATTTAAAACTTAATTGGCAGAAAAAATACATTAAATTTGAAAGAGAGCGAAATGTCGTGTTTACTAAGACATATTGTGAGGCAATGTACTACAACTTAATGATAGTTTTTAATAACAGTACAGATATTTTCTTATTTAATCCCCAATTTATCTTTATATTTATATTTAAAATATAAATGGAACATACCAATAAATATAGTAAAACTCATGCACACTATAAAGTTCCAACTCAAATCCAGCTAACAGATACATAATCATGATTCTTAAAGTGTGGTATAAAATCCAGGTTCCAAAGCAGGCTATATGTGGTCTAGAGATTGGAGAATTTACGGAAAGGGTGTGCAAGTATGCGTCAACTCGTTCTGCCTGAAAAAAATGTATGGTCAATATATGTATGTATATATGTATATAAAAAAAAGTAATGGTCAGTAGGGTGTCCCGAAAAATCCGTTTTTGTTTTTGTTTAATACAAGACCTCTTGAAATTGGGGTAATAGCTCGTAAATTATCACAATAAATTAAAAAAATATATAAAAATATATCAGTGAGAGTTCTAACCGAGACTTTAAAGTTTTTAAAAAATTGTCATTTTTATGGTAATATATCACTATACTTTAATTAGCCTCCCTGAACTAAATATAAAACATTATTTAAATGCAATACCTCTTAAAATTTATGTAATTGCCAATAGATTATCACAGTATTTTAAAAATATAATTACTGCATTTTGTCCAATTCTCCTGGGTATTACTTTTTCCCTTCCATATTAGGTTATATATGTATAAACAATTTTTCTTTATGTTTTTACTCCTATATATTTTATCATTTCTTTTTTCAATTTTTTACTTTCTTATTGCTTCTTCCAGTTCTTTTCTATATTTTCTGGATTTTCTGTGTTTCTTATTGGATACTCTCTTGATGTGGCTTTCCTTCTCCATTGTATTCGCTTGATTTCCATTCAATATCAGCTGGAAAATGTTCCTCCATCTTTCCATTATTGTCTTATCGTCGTTATTATTGTTCCTTTCTTGTTCATTATTTGTTTCAGATTCTTTCTTGTGTTGCTCTCTTAGGTTTTTCAGTGTTCTATAAAATAATTTTACGTTTTCTGTGCTGTTTTTCTCCATTTTTTCTCCGAATTTTTCCCAACTTTTCTTTTTCTCTTCCTTAACTAGTCTTTAACTTTTGTTCTTTGTCTCTTATAATTTTTTATATTTGGTGTGTGTTTGTCTTGTATGTATTATTTCCATAATTCTTCGTTTCTTTTATTTCTCTCTCTTCACTTCATCGCTCCCACCAAGATGTACGTTTCCCTCTGTTGTTAGTTCTTGTAGTTCCAATATTGATTAGCTGTTTTTTATCATAGCATTTTTAAAATTTCCCCATTTCTTCCTATTGTTTCTGTTATTTCATGTTTATTGTCCATCTCTTTCTCTAGCTCTTCTGAGTATCTTATTTTCGTTGTTCTTTCCTTAGTTTATAAATTTTAATTATTTCTTTGTATTTTTCTGTTTATGTTCTCATTTCTTTTCTTTGCTTTTGAATGTGTTTTCTAGTAGATAATGGTCACTACCAATTTCATAACTCCTTTTCATCCTTACGTTCTTCTCTGTTTTTTGTACTATATTATTTATAGTCTATAGTTGATTGTTCGTCTCTTGATTTGGACTTCTCTTATGATCTTGTGTATCCTTTTATGTTGGAAGTGTGTGTTCATAATCACCAGGTTATGGCTAGACAGAATTCGAGTAGTAATTTTCCTTTTGTTTATTTTTTCCTCCCCATAAGGTCCGATGATGTTGTTCCATTTTTCTGCTTCTTTCCCCACTCTACTGTTCATGTATCCTGCGATCACAATTTTCTCTGTACAATTAAGTATCACTTCTGTAATTTGTCCCAGAATTCATTCTTTTCGTTTTTGTTGCGTCTTCATCTGATCAATAGCATATGAATGAGGTACTTTTAGTATACGTTCGTTGTAATATATCCAATTTTTTTACTTTGTTGATACTGTCCTTCTTTATCATGCACGCTAACTCCTGCCTGAGCTCTCTTCGTTTCTTCCACTCCACTGTAATTAGTAACGTTTTTCTAATATCATTGATCCTCTTCCTTTTTCTTTGTCTCTGTTATAGCTACTATTTCAATGTTCTTATCTCTAATTTCTTCCCGCGATTCCATTCCTTCCCATTAATACCGCTTACATTCCATGATAGCCATTTTCAAAATTGTTTTGTTCTTTTATCTGTTAAGTTGTTTTCCTTCCGTTTGTGTTATTATCTTTAAATCTGCTCATGTCTCTGTTCTGTGCCTGTTTCTTCTCGGTCCGTCCATTGTGTTTTTTCACTAGTTTTTTTTTAACAAGTTGGTATTTGTATTGTATGTTACTTTTTCTATCCGGCTTATTTTTGATTCCATTTCCACTTAACGCCTTCAATAACTATGAAACCATATCCAATTTCTGTCCTTTTCCCATTAGTCTTTTCATCTGCGCTATCTTCATAAGGTTCTTTATATTTCTAACTCTTTTAATGTTAGGTCACATTCTATATATACTCTATTGCTTATAGTTTAATTAGTTTACCCTTGGCTTTCAGTATTTTCATTTTATCTTCGAATTTTTTACATTAGATAACACACATCGTTTCATTTATCTTTTGTACCCTATTTATTTCTGATTTTACTCTCATTTTTGTTCTATGAAGTTCTCTAGTTGCTCTCCGCTTCTATTGTGTCTATTGGTAACCCTCTCATTATTAGGTTATTTTTCTTTCTTTTCTTCTTTCTGACATGCTTCCGAGCATATTTCTATTTTATCTATTTTTTTGTTTCATCGGAGCCATTTCTTTCTTTAGATTTTCATTTTCTCTTATTATTTATTTCATTTGAAATTTGTATTCCACTATTTTCCTTTCTAATTTCTTTTAGTTCCTCAATCATATTACCCATTGTATTTTTTATATCTTCCAGGTCCTTGTTTTTCTTTTTATTATCGCTTGCTAATTATCTCATTAGTTCCATCATTTCGTTCTGGCTGCTGGTTTCATTCGTTAATGGATGTCGACCTGTCTGGTGTTCCGTTCACTTTTCTGCTCCTGCTAAATATGTCATACTCCTCTTTGCTTTTCTTTTACCACCTTCATCAACATTACCATCCGCCATCTTTCTTCTTATTCTAATAATTAAAGTATTTTATAAATATAAATATTTGTAACGGTTAATGATCGCGACAAGCGCCGCACCCACCCAACAGCTAAATCTTAGCAATTCTGTTAACAAATTATAAAAAACCATCATATGCACAAGTGTAATATATCGATCAGAAAACTAAGCTGAAGAAAAAAGATTCATTGACGTTTGAAAATCTAGTGTAACAAAATATTTAAAAGTAAATAAGTAATGAAAAAGTGTTGTTTTTTATTCTATTTATTTTTTCTTTTGCTACACAAGCGGTTCAAATTGTTTTTAACGTAAGATTATTAGTTAAGTCTTGTTTTTTATTTATTTACATTGAATATTAATTTGTTTTGTTGTACAATCCACTCTGCAATAATTATGTTAAATATTTGATTTAAAATGATTTTTGTAATTTGGCAACAATGTCAACTTAGATCTCTGACGTAGACAATGACGTGCATCGGGGTTTATACTGTTCCTACTGTATATATTATATAGTACAAAGAACAAAATATATCCTTACCTCATCTTGCAAAGATGCGAAATCTTCTAAAATATGAGCCAGTTTATCTCTTTGCCTTGCTCTGTTATGTCCACACAATTGCAGAAAGAGTGTAAATGGTCTTGTACAATGTGATAAAAATGTATCAACGTAATGTTTGGCCTGAAATTTAGAAAAAGTTATAGTTTATAATCAAATTAGTTATAATTGAGATGGGAGAACCCAGCACCAATGACAAAAGCAATTTTTTCTTTCGTAATTTTCTTCGCATAAAAACTTAAAATTGTTCATTAAAAACATTGTTAAATAAACTCTTCTTCACAATAAACAACTGGATTTACCAGAATTTATTTTCAAAAAACAAAAATTTGAAAATTCCAAATTATTCGATATTTTTGTCCAAGAGTGTATATTTTATCATTTATATAAATCATAATATTTTATCAGTCTAAAGATTTTATTGCTGACTAAAAATTATTACCTGTGAATTGTTTAACAGAGTTTTGGAGATCAGGGCTGGCGGTGAAATAAATGCTTTGACAGACTCTTTCAATATGTCTTTTAAATTTCCAGTTGAACCAGGGTACATCATTTGTAAAGCTGAGCGAGACAATATGCAAGGACTAGTTTTACTAAAGTCAATGAAAAAATCCTAAAAAAAATTATATTGGTGTAAAGTCACATAATTATACACTAGCGGGCAAAAAATTTAGGTCACATTTAAATTCTGTGTTTTGAGCCAGTAATTTGTGTACGGTTGTATGGTTTCTTAGCAGGCGCTGATATATTGCTTTCCGAGAAATGATAGATCATTTGTTGTTGTTATCTATCAGTTCAGTCACGTGTTGTCATGTATTTACGACGTTTACGACTTTTTTTTATAAAATATCTCCATTCACTCTAGTGGAACCTTTATAGTTAATTGCCAATTATTCAATGAAGGATTATTTGTTTTTGTGTAATGTGTAAAATCTATCGATGGTACAGCGGTAGTGTATATCTAATGATCGATAGTGTATATCTAATGAATCATAATGCATTTAGATCCTCTTACTGTAGCACGAATTGTTGGAAGGAGTCTATGAGCAGTTCAACATGTGTACCACTGCTATGAGCTCAGGATCTGGGCGAAATCGAATCACCACCCAAAGGCACGATAGCTTTGAGGTGTCCGCACGTTTGCGGAATAGAAGAGCCTTTGCGGTTTTCTAAGAAATTAACTTTAAGAGGTGAAAAATGTTAATGTTAGTGAATGGATCGTTAGAAGAAGGCTTTGAGCTGCTGGATTATCTTACAGAATGATGGCTATCATTACAACGCCGACATCGGATAACTAGATTAAATTTTGACCACACTCACCTACTGTAATGTATTGGCCATGTAATTATAAACGCCACTCGCGACGTTCATGTATTGCTAATTATCGCATTATATTTCAGTTAGGTTAAAGGTAAAACAATTAACAGTTGTGTTTGATATGTAGTCAAATAAAGATTTGCTTTGGGTTCATCCAAGTGTTTTTGTATCAAACATTTCACCTACATTGAAAGAATGTAAATTGGAGCAACCTACTGTTTTCAGATGAGTCGCGTTTTTGTCTCAATGGGTCAGATGGACACCGTCGAGTATGAAGAAAACCCAGAGAAAAATACGCTGCGGCTTGTATTGATGAGCGACTGCAATTTGGAGGTGGGTTGGTTTTGATCTGGGCGGGAATTACTTCACAAGCACGCACAGAGTAAGTCTTCATACAAAATAGCTCTCTTCCGGATCACAGATACTTGAGAGAAATTTTAGATGATCATGTTATACCTTTCATGACTTATTGGCGAAGTGGCATTTTCAATCAAGATAATGCTAGACCCCATATTGCCAGAGTTGTCAGAGAATATTTCGATAAAGTTTGAATTAGGCGGTTTGATTGGCCCCCACTACGTCCAAACATGAATCCTATCGAGCATGTCTGGGATACACCCGCTCCAAAAACTGGGATAATTTGATTGAAAGTATGGCATGTCTCCTAAAAGCTGTCATTAATATACGAGAGGGAAATATGCGCTATTAATGAAGATTTTTTTCCAATCTTTAGTTTTAATCATTTTTTTGTGAGTCTCTTAACAATAAGTCACACTTTTTGCCAACTAAGTACTGTCAACTTATTAATTCTGCTAAATGAAGCTCAAAACCCAATATAATATTGCTATTAATTCAATATTGATTATTAATGTTAGTTTACAAAATACAGTACCAACGGTTTACAACCGCAAACAGAAGTTTGCAGCTAAAAATGTCAACGAGACATCACAATTTCAATGTGACCTAAAATTTTTGTACATGTTTATAACTGTTACAATGTTAATTAATAAATACTTGTAATGAAATCGATATCAGAAATACTTACCATAGCATGATGCAGTGATGTAATTGTTGTGATTTTAGTGACAATTTTGAATCTTTCAGCCACATCAATGAAGTATCCAATGGCCCCATACCGTGATTTAATTTTGGTATATCTTGGAAATGTGGGAGGTAACAGTCTTTGGTTAATTGAAGGTTCAAAACCTAATATATATTCAGAATCAGCTACAAAAAAACAGATTTTAAAATATCTAAATCATAGGAGCAGATTAATATTACAATTTTGAAAAACTATCAAAGTAACTACTACTTTATTCTTTGACATTCCTTTACATAATATAAAACATATACCTACTCAAGATTTAAAGAGCTAGATGTGCAATAATAAAAATAAAAATATATGTACAAAGAATAAACAAATAAAATAATTTAAAAAACAGGAAGAGAAATAGAAAACTCATGAGAAGAAATAAACAGATATGAAAAAAGATAAAAATAATTCTAAACAGAAGAGAAATAGAAGACCTGCAGTGATACTATAAAATATGACTAAGATCTCATAAACATAAGTCTCTATAAACAATAAAATCAAGTATCACATAAAATTTAACAATGTACTATATAAAAAATCTTTATATGATACTACTTACAATCCTTACTTATTATACCCATATGCATAGTCTTTTGCATAATATGTAGCATGTCCAAACAATTAGTTAAAAGTCTATTGCATTCGGAAATCACAGGTTGTTCATCTTTTTTAAACATAGAAATCAGTACTTGTAAAAATAGTCTCAAAAATTTAATTCTTGCAAATAAAGCATGAGTTTCTGGATCAGGATTACTCCTATTTTTTCTATATAGATCCTCTTCAACTTCACGTAGCATTCCAATCATACGTTGTTGGGAAATGTCTGGGTTTAGGTGGTAACCATATTGCATTGGTTGAAAATCTTCTTCCTCATATACCATACCACTAAAATCAGTCGAATAATTATCAAATGCTACTAGCCCAGTCTGGTTATGCAAAAATCATCGATTTCACGGCAAAATGTTTCGCAGATATCTGAAGCTTGTAAGACATAGGCGGGGGTTACTAGATGACGAATAAATGAAAAGATACTCCTCTTTTTACCTTGCGTTTTTTTTTAAACAATAATTTATGGTCACAATTTGATTTTTTGTCTATAAGTTTTTTCCCTTACATTTTAAATGAACAATATTTATATCATTTTTTTATTTCAAGAATATCTTCATTTTTCCGTTTATTGAATTAAAATTGATAAATAATTTCCGGAGATATTTGCAAAAAAGCAATTTTTTGAAATATTCTGATTTTTCGTTAATAATTCGTTGTTCAAGAATATAATGATTTTAGACAATAAATGTGGGTGTGTAAAAAAGTGGTACTTCGCCCTATGGAATTGGTAGCTGCAGGCGGAGACATCTAGTTCGATAGACAGCAATATCAAAAGAAAGTAAGGGCGAGATAGTGAGTGCTCCCCCATAACTCACTTGTTCGGCTGCTGAAACCAGTCTGGTCTGGTGACAGCAAATAATTATAGAATTGTTTTTATATTTGAGGCAACTAGTGGGTGTATAATTACCCAATCAACTTTAAGGAAAGACTAATTTTTCTATGGTTCATTGTTCACAACAATGTATCAATCAACAGTTTATTCTTTGCAACATTGTATCAACAACAGTTTATTGTTTGATAGTGTCTAAGTTTTGGTGAGCTAAATCTTGAAATCCCCGAACTATATAGGAGAAACAAAAGTAGCAAAAAGTCTGTTGAAATTTCAACAATATTTCTATAAAATTGTAAAAATGCAATAAATATTGTAAGTCCATTAATAATGAATTATTATTATTATTAGTCACTTACTTATGAACAAGATCCTTGATCTCTTCTAATAATTTGTAAATTGCTAAACAAAATACTCTGAGAGGTCTGTCTTCAATCATGTAGGGTTTGTGCAAATATAGATTAATAAATAGCGTTTGTGCTAGAGAATGACCTTCTAACCAAGAAACCAAACATGCAAAGGTGCTATCTATGATTCCAATCAATTCTGCATTACTGAATCCATCCAATTTTAGTATCTTGTCCTAAAAATAATATAGTTGTGCTCAAACACATTTTTAAGTTTAAAAGCAATAAAACAATAAGGTGTGTACACATAATTTTTGTATGATTATGGGCTTCTAAATTTTTTTAAATATCCACATAACTTGTGCTACTTTCTGCTGATGACATCCAAAACAAGGGCCACTTAACAGTAACAATGACACCCTTCAACGAAAGTCATTACCTAAACAGGTTCAACAGGTGAACTGCTTCAACTTTACAATTTTTCAGATATTGCAAAAGACTGGTTACTGTTACTTTTGGCATGAGGCTATTGCTAACCGCGGCTCAAATGAAATAGCTACGTGTCTATTTGATTATCTTTCAAATCATTGTAATGATAAAGACGTTATATTTTATAGCGATAATTGTGTTGGGCAAAATAAAAATAAATTGATAGTTACCATGTATCTCTATGCAATTGGAAAAATTAATGTTAAATCAATCACACATAAATTTTTAACAGTGGGACGCCATGCATGCAACTATTGAGAGGCAAAAGAAGAAAATACTTAAAACAGGTCCCATTTATGTTCCTGCACAGTGTCCTGTCATCATATGATCTGCAAAAAAAGGGAAATCCTTACAGTGTAAAATAAATGTCAACAGAAGACTTTTATGACTTTAAAGATCTCAATTCAAAAATTGGAGGAAATTTTACAAAGAATACAAAAGATGAAAAGGTAGTCTGGAATGATATCCAAGTTATTAAAGTTGTCAAAAGCAATCCTGGATCTTTCTTCTATAAAACAGATTATAATGCCAATGAGTTTGAAGAGGTCCATTTTAAAGCATAGGCAAGGGGGCGTTCAGCAACCGTGGAAGCAGTAATCGATTTAAAAAAGGAGTACATAAAGCCTCCATCGATATCCACAAAAACCTTTTGGAACTGTGCAATAAAAACTTTATATTACCTGTTCATCACAATTTTTATAAGGACTTGGTTAATAGTAATTAAAAAAAAATGTTCATACACACTTGTAATAATAATAATAAAAATATTTTTTGTAAGAACTAGTTGATTTTTTTTATTATGTTGCTGCCGTATCTCCTATTTATCGTTTTATAAATGACTTTCTTCACAATGCAATATCGCCATAACTATCAAAATTCAATTAACGTTTTATTTTTAATAAATTGTAATAAGATCCAGTAAACTGTATAATTTGCTAACTAAATTGTAATTTTGAAGCCAGTCATTCTAAAAATAAATTATTTACAAGGCATAACTCCTTTGCTACAGAATGTTTTGTTCATTTCTCGAAATTATTGTATTTTGGACTTGTGGCACTATTGAACTAGGTGTGCTATATGTACTCTTATTAAAATTTAAATCCAATATATTTACTCCACAAAAAACAAATGTATATGTGGCAACATTTTATATCTGTTATACATTTTTCCATTTTACAATATTGTATATTTTTTTTATAATTTAAGAGGAAAATGGTCGATATTTACAATTGATTTATGCGTTTTAAAGAACTAAGTAAGGCTCTTTCGTATTTTCATAACATTTTCCTCTTCCTAATTTTTAATTTACTATTAAATTTTTTTAATAATAAAAACATACAAATTTTGCATTTTTTCCATTTTTGAAGTTAAAAAAAATCGCATTTATAGACCCTTACTATGTAAACAAATACCAAATCCAGTATAAAACTTATCATTTTAGTACAGTTAAACAACTTTTATTACTGTTTTTATTTAGCAACAAAACGGCAGTCCAGGAGTATAGTATTTTACACTAGATAAGAAATGGTACTTACTTGTACAGCTTGATCAAATGATATAATTTTTCTTGATCCTCTGTTGCACAACATCCCAGCATCCATTTTTGGATCCATCATTTCAATTGCAGACATGGCTTCGAAAAGGCCAAATAAGTCATCATGGAGCAATTCTCCCAATTTCAAATCTAAAAAACATTAAAAAGTGTTAATATAGAATTCATTTCCACACTTAAAGACTGTAAGGTTTGATGGAAAACTAGAAGCAATAATAGAGTCTAATTTTGCTTTTCCTTTATGGTATTGTTTTATAAATTGATAATTGAAAAAATTATTGTTGAGTGAATGAAATGAATGTCTCTCACATTTAGCAGCAAATCTATTGTTAAACAAAGATCAATCAGAAGTCAACAAAACTGGAAATAAAGATTAAAATCATAATTGAAAGTAGGTATGGCGTTTCTGGCACTGACAAGAGTCAGGAATTCTAGACAATTGGGAAAATTAATTTAACAAATCAGGTATTAACGAAGGCTAAAAACGGTATAATAAAACATAAAATCCTACCTTTAACTGCCTCTTGAAATTTTGATGTAATATTTTCTGATACTTTTCGAGGACATGATTGAAAAGACTTGGCACTGCAAGCATAAGACACAAAGTTTGTACTTTTTTTTGCACTTAATCCTACTTACCATTCTTTTTCCATCTTCAATTTTAAAATATAACAGTTTTATTACTTTTATGGTTTTATTAGTCCATAACCTAACTTTACTAAAACTCTTCTTCTTATTTTATTTGGCTTGTCTACTAAATTCTGGTTAGGGCGATTTCAGCTAAAAAATAAGAAGAAAATAGAGAAAACCCAAACCAAGTTAGAGTATGATAAATACCTACTATAAATTAGGAAAATAAAACAACTTTTATAGAGACACACACTCTTTAAAAAACAAAAAAAAACAAGAAAAGTCCAAACGGGACAATAAAGAAATAATTAGATTACATGTTATGCAATGAAAAGAACATAGTATTAATACTATTAAGATCGACAGAAAAGATCCGCTGAGCTTTCTAGTTTAAAACAAGCCCTTATCCAAAACGGTTACCGAGAAAATCACATTAATAGGAGCATCCACAGACTTCAATCTCCCACTCAATCTATACCCAACGACTCAAACCCTCATCATACGAAAGTTTTTCTTCCTTACATCAAAGGGGTCACTGACAAAATCGACAAAATTCTAAAATCAAGAGAAATAAAGACAATATTTACCCCCCAACAAAAACTTTCATCTCTTGTCCGATCAATCCAAGACCACATTCCAAATGAACAACACAGAGTTTATCAAATTCCTTGTGCAGACTGCCACCGATTCTATATAGGCGAAACAAATTGTAGAATCCAAAATAGGATTTATGAACATTCCATTTCTGTTCGCAATTCCCACTAAGTTTCAGCTCTAGGTTAACACCATCTTCATACAGATCACAAAATTGATTTTGAAAACTCCAGAACCATAGCCTCCATAAACCAAGAATTATCCGAGAAGTCATAGAAAGTGAAAAAAGGTCAAATTGTTTCAATACAAGAAATGACGGCATACGGTTACCTTCGACTTGGAGACCTTTCATAAAGAAAATACCGTCCGCTCCAGACGTCAATCAAAATCCTACTGTCAGAAATGTTTGCGCCAACCCTCGTGCCAATCCGCACGCTGGCCTCCACCCAAGCCACGTCACTATCGACGGTATAAATGACCTTATAAAAGACTTCCTCTATTCTAATGATTTTGGAACTAATAACATTGAATCATCTCGTATATAATTTTGTCTTATTTACTTAATATTATATACTATTCGATATTCCAATATGATGACATAATTTTCACCTCCGTAAATGTCGGAAAATTAACATATATTTTTTTCATTGTATATCGATGTAATAATACTTATATATTTTATAAATTAAGTTTCAGGTAATTTTTTATACATTATATTCCTTATTAATTATCATTTTTTGTATTTTTATAATTACCAATATTGATTTTCATTGTATTTTTCGTAAAAATATGATATACAATATTAATCTAATCTGTATTACTGCTTTGATAAAATAAGTCGATTTTTTCGAAACTTGTCTTATTAAATTTTGCAATGTTTATTGAACTTTACTTGATTTATTTTCTTTACATATATTGGTTTAAAAGTTAAAATTTGGTTCATTCATTCGACTTCACTGTCAGCTCTGAACCTTTTTGTTGCAGGTTATTTGTCTTCATTTATTAAGTCAGTCTATAAATATACATCTTCAGAATCACTGTCGTCGTCAAACGTAACTGTACTGAGGTTGCAGCATATTTTCTCCTCTACTTCTTCCTCAGTACAATTTATACACAAGTTCGTACAATTCAAACCTGCAATTCTGCACCCAAATGTAGTAGTTTTGCAACCTGTGGTGCATTTGTATGTAATGTGCTTTAATGTCTATTCGGGAATTATGCCACAGTCTGCTGTTTATTATGAAATAATCTATAATAAATAATATTTTTCACCGATTATACAAGTTGAAAATAATTATTTCGTAAAATAGTTTTTCGAAACCAATTCAGGTTTCTGCTTTAATCTGAACCTTCTAAAAATTCCAAGGTAAACAGACGTTGATAAAGATGTTTGGGGAATCTAAAATTTGCATTCTACGACATGTCTCAATCAACTAAGCAGAAATCCTTAGCGAATTGGTTTCTTGTACTCATACAGAGTAGATCCGAATAAAATGAAAAAGACAGTAAAGATTAGATTTCACGTACAAAGCGTTCATGTATCTGTATATATATTTCGGCCTAATAGGCCTCACCAGAACAGCTATTCATAGGCGTTCTCAACGTGAAAAATAAATCTTTCGTCTTTGAGAAGTAACATTAAAATGGCTTCGATATGGACGCAATAGCGACATCTGATAATAAATCCGTAAAATAGATTTTCGAAGCCAATTCAGATTTCTGCTTTAATCTGAACCTTATATTACGCAGCCATGCCATTTGTATTAAATTTTCGTAAGACTTTAAAACTTCATTTTCTAACATTGTATGTAGTCCATGGAATTTCTAGAATGGAGCGAAGTATCCACGTCTCAAAGTTTTCCAGGCGTCGTGACGAGCTAATTGTCAACTTCCTGGCTTCCATGCCATGTAGTCGTATACGTATACAGCATTTTATCATGCGATATCCTACTTAGATCAAGATCTCGGTCGGTGAAAAGTTATTTCATTTTTAGAAATACGTTAAACTTTTCAGTTTGTTCAATTAGTTTGTCATTTACTAATATTTATGTTTCGAGTATTATCTGTTTGGGGCTTATTCGCCTACATTCAGATCTCAACAAGAGTCTTATCTTCTCCAAACAGAAACTTATTTTAGAAAAATTTCAATAAACAAAAAAATTCTTTAAAGTTCTTGTCTTACAATTTCATTTTGATCGATTTCTTATAGGTACGTCACACTTTAGGGAAAATAATACAATTTGTTATTTTAAGGCCCGTTTTCACATTACCTCTTATTGTACGTTTTGTTGGTCATATAAAACGTACGACAAAACGTATGTCTTGTCCAGTGTATACATACTACGTTTTTCCTTCCGTTTTCAACCTCATTTCTAGTCTTGAGTTGTGTGAAGTTTGTTTATTGTTTTTTTTATTATGGAGGAAATACGGCTGCTTTCTTTTATTTTTTCAACTATAACGATACTACGACTGCGGAAAAGGGGGATGAAGAGGGAAAAGACCAGATGGTCAAGAGAATGGCTTCTCAAAAGACGCCAGTATTCCCACGTCTTGTTACTAAAAGAACTGAGAGGCGAACCGATTTGGATTCATTTATTATTGTATTATTAGCTTTTATGACATCATGTACTTTGTAAAGTACCGCTTAGGTATCATTGGTTCTCACACGTTTTCATGAATACACACAAATGCTCAATGCAAATTACAGGTATCGCAAGAAAAATTATTTTGTCTCTTACATATTTCTTCTCAAATTTAAGAATAAGTAAAAATTTCTATCTGAATGTAAAATTCGGTGGAATTTTATCCTATCAGTTCTCGCAAAAGTATGCTTCTCTCATCATTTCTACGATCTGACCTTGGATTTCATTTCGATTCGACAAGACGAACGTTTTGCTGTTTACACGCCACGTTTTATTGCATAGGATTTGTCCTATCCAACAAAACGTACAATAAGAAGTAGCGTGAAAACGGGCCTTTACACATTTATTAGGAAATCACAATTTAATGTCTAAAAATAGATGTGTGTTACAAAGAAATTTCTAATTAAATTATCCAATTTCTGGTCGAGGCTGGACGTATCTGGTATTGCTGACTACTTCATCATCTGTAAAAAAAAAAGAAATTAATTTTCTATTTTGTAATGAATGCTGTTACTGCTAATGGTGTTAATACCGCTTAACCGATTGACAGAATAGACAGCGTGACACAGGTAAGACAAAAGGGAGATAGTGTAAATATTTGAATAAGGTATAGGAATATAGTGAGCGAAATTAGTTTATCTTGCTTCCAAATCAACTGAATTTCTATTTGTTATTATTTTCAAGGTTCATTCAAAATCTTGATATTCCATCCTTATTTTATAAATACTGTGAAGTAGGCAACCATCACTTCACTTGGTTGTATTTGTAATTGCCTACATTGTTACTAATTAAAGGGATGACAATGAAAAATTGTAATTTAAATCAGATATAAAAGTAATAATAAAGAATAGACATTCATCATCGAGGCATAGCTTAATTGAAGGTAGATAAAAGTGATTTCTCCTCTTGTTTTTCGACTAAGAAATTTAAATTATATTAGTGCCTGCACAACACGCAAACTAGAAGAAATGTATACCACCTTGTCAAATGCCTGCAAAAAATATGGGTTCTGCAATTAAATGAGGAGAAGAAAAGATAATGCATAAACCACCAAATAGAGCCGAACAGAGCACCAATTCACGTGGTAACTCTACTTTGAATATGGTGGACAAAGCACTACTTAGGATCCCTGATCACAAGGAGAATGACATGACGGAAAAATCACAATATCCTGAACAAATCTATCTTGAGAGAGACTATGAGAGCCAAAAATCTCAATTAAGTATCACTTACCAGTTTGATTATGGCATGGACGTAAAAATAAACCGTCTAAGTAATAATTAGAGACAATGTGTCTGAATGTAAAGAATATGTTACTATGAAAGTCTATGAAATAAATGAGTAGCAAAACTCAATGAAGTGTAATGAGCATAGAATACGCAGCATGGCCATTCAAAAGAACGATGAAAACAATCACTCTTATATTTGACACTGTTGTAATGATACTAGATTTAAATTAATTGACACATATAAATCGTTTCGGATTGAAAGGAAATACAACTAACGCGAAGAATAATCCTAAAACAAAATGCTATCTTGATTGAGTAGACATATGAGAAGCCAAATAAAGACAAAAATAACCATATACAAAACTCTTATACAACCAGTTTGACATAAGGATCGAGACATGGACCATCTCCAAAGCAGATGAACAACCTCCCTAGAACAAATACTGTAAATAATTGGAGACATCATGGAATGGTTTTGCCCGCTACACAAAAAGGGTGATCAATTGGAATGTAGAAACTATAGGGGAATAACCCTCCTTAATACAGCGTACAAAATATTTTTCGAGTATTTTAAATAGTCGCTGAGTGCATATTCAGAGGAGCTTCTTGGCGAATATCAAAGTGGTTTTAGGCCTGGTCGATCAACAACAGACCAGATCTTTGTGCTAAGGCAAATACTGGAAAAAACCAATGAATTCAATATCGACACATACCATCTTTTCATAGATTTTAAATCAGCCTATGATAGTGTCCTAAGAAATAAATTGTATGAAGCCATGGATGAATTTCACATCCCCGATAAACTGATAAGATTGGTTAAGGCTACAATGCGTAAAGTTGTTTGCAAAGTCGAAATACAGGGCGAACAATCACAAGCATTTGAAACGCATGTTGGGCTGCGACAGGGAGATGCGCTGGCGTGCCTATGTTTCAACATAGCTCTGGAAAAGGCGGTCAGGGATGCCCAAATAGACAACAGAAGAAACATTTTTAAAAATCATCCCAAATTTGCATATGCAATGATTGACCTAGTGCCCACAACACGGCAAACTAGAAGAAAGGATACCACTGTCAAATGCCTAAAAACTATGGGTGCATAATGAGGAAACTAAGATATGGATCAACACCAACAATAGAGCCAGCAAGGCACAATTCATGGTACCACCTGAATGGCAATCAGACTTGGTAGGATCGAGGATCTGTTATAGGGTATAGCACAATGATGTTGATGAATAACAAAGGAATTAAGAAAAAAACAATAGACACATCATACAAATTATTGTCGAGTTATCTGAGATTCACGACTGACCTTTTGGCTTTGCCAGTGCCATTAACTTGGAGAAAAAAAGTTTATATGAGATTGAACCACAATTGCAAATATTCAAATGTAATGGAAACATCCAATACTAAATGAAATATGTAATTTTCAATATACCCACAATTGCAGCTCAATCAATTTACTTACTGTTGGTTTAGTGGTCAACAATCTTTCTAATTCAGTCAGCAACTTCATCTTCAATGTTTGTCTTCTGAACACACACATTTTGGTTGATTTTTAATTTTTTGGCATTTTACATGTATAGACTATAGTATTATCTAAAAATTCATAATATAGTAATTAATTTAATACATCTACACTTTCATCTATACTAAAATACATAATTAAATATACATTTAAAAGCCGCATAAAGAGGAGTATTAGTTTGTGTATATATAAAAATGGTTAAAAACATTAAAGACAGATTTCAGTAAAGTATCTCTGACAAATAAAATTTCCAAGATGAATTAAGCCAGACATTACTACCGACAATACCTAGTAAGGGACTTGTCGAGTACTGGTAGAGCCAAGCCAGGAGCTCTTCTTCCTGATCTATTTTCGAAAGTTTTGAAACTCCAATTTCATGAGGTATTTCCCTCCAGTTGAAAGTTTGTGAGATTATAGTAGTACTTTCCATTTAAAAATGATTTGTTTAGGAAATTTTGGAGTGTCTTTTGTAGGGTAACCGATAAAACACCATTTGTTGCCACCATATCCACAATTGTGGATGACGTGAGCATGGTATGCGTGGAAGGCGTAAATGAATAAACTGCCATTATATTTTTTTCCCAGACTTTTTCAAGATAGTCATCTCTCGAATTCGGCATAAGTAATTGTGAATTTCTGGATATATACTTTGATTATGCTTAGCCAGTTCTTCCAAGATATCAGGACCAAAAAAAATTTCCAATGTTGTCATCACTAATCCCATGCTGCTTCCTCTTGGAAATTCATATTGTCGAGAATATATTAATATTTTTAATTTCAACAGAAGACACAATTAAATTAATATCATTTGTATGAGCCTCATAGACTTTGGTTAAAATTGTATCCATCTCTGGTAATACCTCTTCTATTATAGTATCAATTAATACAATCAAAAATACTCATACTAAGATTATAATTTAAAATTAATGGACATTTGCTATACAAAATGCAATCATATTTACAAAGATAATAATGAATATGTCTATCTGAATTGAAATGAATTACACCTACATATACTTTGACTATTCCTATACTTAATCTATATACTCATGACAAACTATCAAATCTAAGTGTTTTTCGTCTAATTTTATATAAACAACACTTTATATAGTCATAATTTTATTATCTACACTTTTATATCAGTAGTGGTGGTAAAAAATAAAAGACTTAAACAGACGGCGGCGGCTGTCACCACAACAGGTTATATTAAAATTTTGTACATTCCAATAAAAGCTGTAGCTGCTTTTTTCATAAAAATCTTTTTGGGTTATCATAACATTGATATATGATCATTTTTAAAGGAATTAATAAAGCAAATTTATGCTGGTCCATAGTTTTTACTAGGTGTTCACAAGGTATAGTGATGAACAATATATGATGTGGTATCCAGCTAGCCAAATATATAAAAAATATACTACTATGAGGAAATACAATGCAAAAGTGATAAAAAGATCTAAACCTTACCTTTCTATAATTATTGAAGATGCCAAAGTCTAGTTGGTTTCTGATTAGTTCCTTAAATTACCTAGAGAACTCCTCATAATCCATCATAATCTGTTGGGAACATGTTTCCAAAGGAGTTTTAAAGGACTCTCATTTGTAGGAGTTAATTTTTCATGTTAGGACCTTTATTTTAAATATAGTTTCCAAGGAATGGTTCCTAAAATGAAAGGCAAAAATCTAATTGATAACTTAATTAATACATACATTTGATCACTATTTTCAGGTTAATATAGCCATTCTACAATGTATTAGACTTCTTTAAACCTACTGATATTTGAATAAAATTCATATTCAAATATAAATACCAACTGCTTTACAAAAAATAATAATAATAGACCCAGCAGCCTCATGTAAACCTTAATTTCGAGAAACAAATTTGTCATAATAATAATAAAGTTATTAGGTACATACTTACAATATTATAACCGGCTAGGATAAGGGTCTCACAGGCACTTTCTGAATGGCAAAACAACAACAGCAACAAAAAACAAAGGTACTATTGTAGTAAGATGGGACGATGTTTGTGGAGATGAAATTTATATCAATGAATTCTGCTTCACTTGCAGATGTTAATTCACCATAATTATTGTCTTCTCCTGGAGTAATAATAATGAACTCCATAAGAACATCAAGACGCGTGTCTATACACTCCCCTGACAATACCTTTACAAGAAATAAGTTGAGTGGGAATAAAAACCTCATATCCTAATTCTTTCCAGTCCTTCCTAAGGATAAAAAAATTAGCAGATTGTCTGTCCTTGAACACTACCCCAACTCTATTTTTTCCCTTTCTATCAAACTTAGCAATCTCTTTCGGTTTTAAATTAAAGATAGTCTTAGCAATACGAAGGATATGATAGTTACCCACAATACTATTTTTACCCTGAACAAAGACCTCAAAGGGCCCCAAATCTGATTCAGAATATCCTTACTTGTATTATGGATGATAAATCGAGCAATTTCTTCGAACACGAGGTAACCATTTACCATCAAAACCGTTGTTCTTTTGCGATACCTCATTTTACATAATATGTACCCATATCAGCTCTATTGGATTTAACTCGCAATGATACGGTGGCATTCTATCATGGACTCATCAAAATCTATTTAGGCTATATCTGCCTTTCGAGATGCAGTTGTCTGTATTATAGGTCTGTAATCCATCCACATAACATAATAAGAATCAACTTACTTTCAACTTTCCAAACTATCATATCATAACCAATAACATCCACTAACATCCGGACGCCATCTTTGAAGTTTCTTTGACTTTGACGTTTGACGTTTGACTTTGCGTTGCGGTTGCGGTTGCGGCGTTGTAGCGATCGTCGCGCTTTTTATACAAATTAGTACAATTCGGAACTAAAATTTTTTTAATCGTAATAAACGAAAGCAAAAATAATAAATATCAATGACTTTTAATATTAAATTGTGTAAATATACGTGTTTTAAAAGCAACAAAATTTATACATCTTTCAAAACAATATGACAGATATATGTAATAACCACGATTCGCTGTGTACAAAGTTAGTACAAAGTTTATGTATATGTCACATTGTTGCAATTTTTAAAGAATCGAATAAGAGTGGAACAGTAGGTGGTACTGTAGAGTAGCGCGGAGCTTCATACTATGTTCTCCGTATTTTTAAACTTTAAATAATACACACATCAAAATAATCTAGGGGACACTTATATTAACAGCTTTAAATCAATGTTAGCTACAAATACAAAAAGAAATTTATGTTTATAATCTTATTTGTTGTTTTGTCAATTATTGTACCAACTTGGACGGTAATGCTAATAAGAATGACTATAAAAAATTTAACAACAGTTCAATATGCATTTTTTGTCTATAAGATAAAAAGTCACATTTCCTTATTTGTAGTTGATTTTTGATGTCTATGTGGATTTTTATTTAGTTTTGCAATTGCCAATAATGGATACCATTTAAATCGCGAAATGCAGTGGCGGGCTATTGAGATGCTTCAAGCCGGTAGAAGTCATAGAGACGTTGCTGATGAGATCCTCCACACGAACAAAAGTGTCATTAACCGTTTGTGCTTAAGGTGTCAACAAACTCGTGATGTTGATGAACGTCATACAGGCCGTATAAGGATAACCAACCACATGGAAGAATGTTTTATTAGGTTGCAGGTTTACGAGCTCGCACTGTAACTGCATCACAATTACAAATGAGATCACGAGAGACCCATCAGGTGTTTGTAAGTGGCCAAACCATTAGAAAAGGACTACATAAAGTAGGGTTAAGTGCTCGAAGACCTGTGAGAGTGCCTGTGTTATCCAGAGGACATCGAGCTCATCGACTTCAGTGGGCACAAGATCACGCAATTTGGGTTAGACGTGAGTGGGCCTCTACTGTGTTCACACTAGAGTTCGATTTGGATTTGTACCAGATACAAGACGGATAATAATTTGGAGACGATCTGGCAATGCTGAATGACTGGCCACCGTGCAGGAGATTCATAGATAGCAAGACGGCAGTATAATAATATGGGGTGGCATCACTCTTTGTGAAATTCGTTTGTCTGGAACGGTTTCTAAATGCAACAGACTACTACAAGCTGATCCCTAATTTCAATTATTGCACGCCAATGTGCATCAGCATCCTGCCAGAGTTTTGCGAACATTCCAAGAAGATAATGAAATCGAGCTTTTACCATACCCTGCACAATCGTCAGATTTAAACCCAATTGGGCATGTATGGAACATATTGAGTAGACGCAGTTTACAACAAAATATTGCGCAACAAAAAAGGTGCTTTGTCAATACTTAAAATGTTTTTTTGGTCTGATTCTCTTTATAAGGTCTCAAATTTTCATGTTTTTTAAAAACTACAATTATTTTTTATTGTTTACTTACAATTATTTATTACCATTATATTGGTAATATCCCTAACTTATGCCGCGCAGTATATATCTATAACCCTTTATAGTTATTCATCTTTGCAACTTTGACAACAATGTGTTTATTGTGTGACCTAGGTTACAGAAAGTGAAGTTTTACATTTAAGTTTCATTTGAAACCAGAGTCTTAGTGACGCTAAGGGCTACTACAAAATTTCCCCTAGGAACCGTCACGGTTGTATCGAAAAACCGTATCAGATGTGTGCTTTGAATTATTAAATTCAATTTAAATTTCGGAAGCTTTCAAATAAAGTTTAAAGTGAAATATTTGGGTAGAAGATCTTAGTTTTTGTCTAGTTCATATGTTTTTCTTTAAATATATAGAGTGTTTCATAATTAATAACATCTTGTAATAGATCCACAACTTTTTGACAAACCTTTCACCACAAACTGTTAAAATTACAGACAATCTCATGGATAACCCATGCTATTAAGATTCTTTTACATATGATGACTTCTTCTTTACATAAAATCTCTACAATAGAGGTTAGAAATTATCATAGATATTCTAATCTTAGATGTGGCTGCTATGAATAGTTCGATTTAATTGAAGCCATGAGATTCTTCTTCCTCCTATAATTCCCCTGCCCTGGATCTTTCATTGTATAATCAAATGAAGTACGTCGTATTTCTCACCACAAATGAAATGATCAAGGTATTGCAGCTTTCATGTTTTCATAGTTTTAATTATTTCCATTCTTTTCGACATTTCGAGTGCTTCTAGCTTCTGAATAGCCACCGCGTTAAGGGTCCACGCTTCCATTCCGTAGAGCAGAGTCAAGAAAATATAGTACCTTAGCTTAATTGTCTAGTCTAATTTCAGTTCTATTGTATCCATAAAGTCTATGTGATTAATTTTTGGGCCACAATGGTTGTAGTTTTCTACTTGTTCTAAAGTATGACCGTTGTTTTGGGTTTTTGATCTCCTTATAAATTTAGTTTTCTTGATGTTTATTGACAGTACATATTCTTCTCCATAATCAACTATCTTGTTCCTCAGCCTGGAGATCGTGGAGATTGTCCACCATTATGACAGTATCATCCACATACCTAATGTTGTTAAACGTTGTTCCATTTGTCTTCATTCCAGCTGTTTCCTCGATTCTACGATTCTTTTAAATTGATAAGAAATAATTTCTTTCATATTCTATCCGCTAGACAATAAGTATTTTTGATATTGTTAATTTAACTAACGCGTTACTTTATGAGCACACACAAAACTATTGTATTTCTGTCCACCCTGTACCAATTTGAATGAACATGTGATACATTTTTGGAATCAGCTCAGCTAGAGTAATCCGAAAATTGATACAAAACGAGGGTGTTCTATTTAAAAAAATGACGGTGACGTCATTACTCGAAAGTAATTCAATATTATTTAAAAATACTGTAAATTAAAATCAAAAATCGACCTGTTTCAGGATTATTTCTTAAAATGCTCTATTTAACTAAAGAAGAATTTGTTCCATACTTTAGGGACACAGCGTATACACTTGGTTTAGAACGTCTTTTGACATTGTCCGATACCCAATTTATTTATTTACATTTATGTCGTTTGTTACATGATTACGTACTTTGGAGCTCATTATTACTCCTACCATCCATGTTTTCTTCAGTCTTCATCTCTTTCTTTGTACTTGTTTTGGGAGTTTACTGTTTTCCATTCGCTGTACATGGCTCGTACCGTATAAGCTGCTTTTAATGTATGTCATTGATTATTGTACATTCTATTCCCATGCGTTTCTGATTTCTTCATTTTTTATCCTCTTCCTTCTCGAAATCTTAGCGTTCTACTTATTACATCCATTTATGTGTCCTCTATCTTCCTTTGATTTCTCTGTTAATAGCGACGTTTCGTTTTCGTATCTTTTTACCAGAGTTTATCTTCTTTTTCCAGAGAATTCCCTAAATGCCTTCCACTGTTGTTTCTGGCTTATATTATTCTGCTGGAATTAATTTCTCGGTAATCTCTTCCTTCTCGATTAAGTATTATTCATATAAACCTATATTTACGAATAGTCACGATCTACTTCTTGTTATTCAGTGCAAGATTTTCTGTAAAAATGCTAAAATATTTGGTTTTTTATTGTTAACAATAATACAATTACTAGATAAAAACTAGCTACCAAAGTAGCTACCATTTCTATAAAATGTTTTTCACAATGCAAACGTCTCACGAAGTAATTTAAAACATTAATATTATAATTAAAAACGTATTTCCAAGGAGCATAGTATATAGGATTCAATCCTGATTATATTTGTTTTCATGTCCTTGGGGAATATTGCGACTTACCACAGAATTAGATCTTCCTCCTACTCACACTGCCTTGTTACCTTAATATCTAGCTTCCTTTATACACGCACATTCCTCCATCTGATCTCCGTATGTTTACCAGAGTATACAAGTCGTACATTTTAATAAAATGTCCTGAAATTTAGAAACAACGTTGATATGATTTTGCTATACAAACATAATGAAGACAAACGACATATCACTCATTCTGAAACGCTGGATATGAATTAAATATCGCTACTACAGGGTGTAGTTTATAAATAAAAATTATTCCTGTTGGTTATTTAAAAAATGTATTCTGCAAATTAAATGTTAGTATAAGATATTGAGATGTTAAGATTAGCAGGTCACATGGAAAGAATGCGATACGAACAGTCAGTGAAGAAGCTATACCATAGTATCATAGGAGGTAGGATTAGGAAACATTTATTAAAATCTCGAGTTCGCTGGACTGATGAATAATAAGAAGATCTGAGACAACAGTAACCTAGCGACGAATTAGGTCAAGTAGTATAATATACTAAAAAGATGCAAATAATGACAGAGATAACCAGACATGTGAGCTTCCACGTCGCATAGAATTAGCCTGGCAGCGTTTGGTAAATTAACACGTTCAGTGCCACATGTATCCAATATGTATCCAACACGCGTCACATTGATTTAGTGGCCGCTTGTATCCAATGTGGATCCACATGTATTTTTGTATTTTAAACCATGTCAATCCGCATCGGATACACATCGTCTAAATATTGTAGCGAGATTAAATAAAACGAGCGGTTCGAATTTATATAAATATATTCATTTATAACTTTACAGTTCGGTACTCTCTTATCAACTAAAACTTACACCTAACATCGTTATATATATATATATATATATATATATATATATATATATATATATATATATATATATATACCAAAGTTACTATGTTCTGGAACATTCCCACCTCTAATTCGCCTACGTGACGGGTTGTTCTGGACACTTCGAGTCGCTTTCCAGATGCAACCGCTACACGGGACACGCTGAGTCCGGTGCCGCGTAGAGGACGGTTGACTGAACAACCCCGGTTAGGACCCTTCTCCTTTCGGAACAGGGTTCGCCGATGTTGAGCATAATCCTCTCCAACGCAGCTGCTCTCTCCGCTGCCCTCCGTCTCACACTCCTGACGTGCTCACCAAAGCCCCCGTTCTCATGTAAGGTTATACCCAGGTACTTTACGCATCTGCTGGGTACAATACTTACTCTCTCATAATCAAACCATACGCCTTCTCTCTTTCTCGACCCCTTCAGGATAATGGCCTGAGTCTGCAAGACCCCGGTCATCCATCAAATCATACACACCTTTGCATGCGGCCGTTGCTCGATGACGGAGTTTGTGCAAGTTCCCCGCTACCACCAGCACCGCGAAATCGTCCGCAAACGCAAAGTGTTCACAGCTCTCAGGGTATTCGAGGCGTAAGATCCCGTCGTAAGCTAGATTCCATAGCGTGGGACCTAGAACAAACTCCTGCGGAACACCGGCTGATACTTCTATAACCATTCCTTTGTCAACATGCAGCTTCCTTTCATTAAAGTAGTCCCTAATTACATTCAGAAGGTAATCCGGACTACCCCTCTCCTCCAACGACCCCAGAACCACTGCCGACTCAACAGGATTGAAGGCGGTTCACCGCTTCCGCGGTTACGCCGTCCAGTCCAGGAGAAAGACCTAACTTCAGACAACCCAACGCGTCCTTCAGCTCGTCAATGGAGAAGCTTGAGCTTTTTATCAAGGGGCATGTCATAGGGAAACTACGCTCAAAAGTGCCTCATGGCTATTTTGTATCCTTGTCCAAAGATATCGCCGTCTATCCGTTCTCACAGATCCTTTCAGGATCTTCTCTTCTCCCTGCATATCATGCGGGTCAGTTGTCTCCTGCAATCGTTGTGCAGCTTTTTCAAATTCCTTATCTCATCTTCACGCCTTGTTTCTCTTGCCTCATTCGCTGTAACTGACTACGTAAACGCAGACATCGATCACGCTCACCTTTTATCTCTTCCGTCCACCAGTACGGGGCCGGCCTAGTGTAAGCAATAACTGGATGCAAGCCGCACAGGAGAGAGACAGATGGAAACTGAGGGAGACCTATGCCCAGCAGTGGACGCATACAGGTTGATGATGATGATAAGATCCCGTCTTCAGGATAAATATAGCTGTATCGCATTTTAATTTTAATGTATTGCACTGTTTATCATTCTGTAATCGTTAAAATTTTTAGTTCCCCAAGTTTTTTTTTATTTGTTATGTATGCGTTATTGCCCTCATGAATCTTATTAGTTTGTCGGGGATATTAAATTCGTCCATGGATTCATACAATTTACTTCTTAATACGCTATCATAAACTGATTTAAAACTCGCATCCTTCATAAGATACCTTTTCGTTGTGGATACTCGGATAAATTGTTCATAGTACTGTAAAAAATTGCCACATCGTATTTTGGATATGCTCAATAAAAGTTGATGAATTATCTGGATTGCTGTATCTAGTAAAGTAATTAGACCAATATGTAAATTTAAACAGACGCTTATAATTGAATATGCAAATAGATATTATTTCTGCCATAATTAAAAGGCTTAATTAGAAAATCAAACGTTAAAAATTTAATCCCTGCCAATTTATCTCGCAACGATATATAAAATGTTTTTAACAAATCAATCGACATTATTTTTATTGAATTTTATCTATCACAAATTTAACTATTGAAGCTTTAGAAAACAAATATAATGACAACAATACATAAAAACCAATAGAAAACAGAAGTATCTGCATATTTTCCCACTAAGTGTATAGCCCAGTCTGGTTAAAAAAAGGTCGAAAAATTTTTCGCCCTTTAGTAAATCGTAAATTAATTATATAAATGGCTTTGTCAAATGCCATTTGACAATCTTGGGACCATTCAAATTCAAAATGATTTTTAAATAGATTTGTTGGCGCTAGTTACACGGATCGTACTAAATATTAGTCAATATAACTTTTTTAAGAGTATATTTATTAATCAAAATTTCAAGTAAACTTAAACATCATTCAATTTTACACAAAAAAGGTACTCTTGGTAAAACTCGATACTGTGTACCGTTTTCGGAATATTTTGATTTGAAAATTCTGAAGTAATATTGATGCTGGTAGTAATGATCAAGTTCTAATAGGTATACCTCTATTTTCTCCAAGTGTGCCATGGAAATCTGACATTGATTGATTGTTATGACGATAAATCAACAATAATTAAGAGTTTTGAAACCTTGTTATTTGCAAAATCAAATGAAAATGTACTCAAATGTTGAATACACTGACATGTTATTAACATGGCGAATGTTTAGGATGTTCTAGTGCAGCTGTGACACGTTATGCAGAAAAGTTTCTAGAAGAAACTTACCAAGTAAAAAAACATTTAGAGCCGTTGAACGACGTTGTCAAGAAACTGGGAATGTGAGACCAAATAAAGTAAATTCTGGTAGACCAAGAACAACAAGAACAATTAATAAAGAAAATAATATTTTAAATTTACTTGATCAAGATCCAACAGTTAGCGTAAGGAATATAGCAAGACAAACAAATACTTCTTCTTCAAGTACTTGGCGGATACTGAAAGAACAGCAATTACATCCTTATCATTACAGACAAGTCCAAGAGCTCTTGCCAGATGATCTACCGGTTAGAGTGGATTTTTGTGAAACATTGCAACAAAGGACAGCCCACAATCCAAATTTTTTAAAATGCATTCTTTTTACGGACGAGGCCACCTTTACGCGACAAGGTTTGTTTAACTCCCATAATGCACACTACTAACAGGTGTGATGAGAATCCACGAGTCAAAAGGGTATCACATTACCAACACTCATTTAAAGTTAATGTTTGGGCAGCAACTTTAGGTAACAAATTAATAGGTTATCATATTCTACCTGGAAATTTAAATGGTGATATGTATCTTGATTTTTTAAACAATTCCTTATTCGAGATATTAGAAGATTGAACGCTAAACGAGCGAAGATCTTTATTTTTTATGCACGATGGATCTCCACCACACTTTGATAGAAGGTGTCGTAATTGGTTGAGTAATCATTTTCCGAATCGATGGATTGGTAGAGGTGCAGAAGCTCCGATTCATTGGTCTCCTCGGTCATGAGATTTTAACCCTTTGGACTACGCAGTTTGGTCGTATATTAAGGAAAAAGTCTATGCTACAGAGGTAAATTCACGCCAAGAATTGGAAGAATTCAACGTTAATTTAATGACTGCATAGCTGATCCCCTACCGTTTAGAAGGTTAATGGAATCTTTAGGAAAAAGAATAGACTTGTGTATTCGCGAAAACGGAGGGCATTTTGAACACTTACTGTAATTGAATTTTATTTTATGTTCTTAGTCATTAATTTAATTTTCTTCTTGTGAGTTTTGTTTAATTACTAACTATTTTATACCAGCATCAATTATTACTTCATAATTTTCAAATCAAAATATTCCGAAAACGGTACACAGTATCGAGTTTTACCAAGAGTACCTTTTTCGTATAAAATTGAATGAAGTTTACTTGAAATTTTGATTAATAATTATACTCTTAAAAAAGTTATATTGACTAAAACTTACGATCCGTGTAACTAGCACCCTCTAGAGAATCAGATATAAAAACAAATTCATACTTCCAAAACATATTCATATAAAATTTCATTACAATGTTGCCAGTAGTTTCGGCAAAATTGTAAAAAATGCGTAAAATTTTTTTTCTTCAACGCCCTGTATCTTGAAAACGGATTGCGTTACAAAAATTTTTTACTAAGCAAACCCCAATTATTTTTCAGTTTTTTACCTACCCTAGAGACGGATATATATAATTTACTATTGCACATATTCTCAGTTTTGGTTGTATTTTGCTAACAAGAGCTTAATTTTAAAATAAGTTCCTTTTGCGTGTTGACCAAAACCTTCGAATTTTATCTCTAACCGAAACGTTAAATAATTTTAAAACAAGTAAAGGAATAAATATTGACAAAAGTGAGTGGTTTTAATTTAAGATTTGGTAGTCCGCAACCCTTTTATGAACCGCCAAAGAATTTTTTGTCTCCGAAATTAAAGTTCACAGTTTTTATTTTAAAAAATGTACGTAATCTTCGTTTGCACTTTCCCAACTTCACCTTATCCTCTAAGATTCATTTTATTTGTTCTGTTAATTTCGAGGTGGTTTACTTTCTAGAAGTGTTTGTGTAACCCGAACTAATAAGAAAGGAATTGAGTTTTGATGAAAATATAATACAAAGATTAAAATTCAAGCCCGTTACTGGAATCTTTATTGAGTCAATATTAGGTATTTAAATTGGAAACGAAGAGGTAGCTATAGAAAATATACATTAGTCACTTAAAACCATTCCAAATTTTTAAGGTAAATTAGAGGCAACTGTTGGAAATACTGATTCTTAACTAAATTAAACATCTAAACGACTAGACTCGTGATTTTAGGTTAGATCGATTTCTTGAATTTAATATACAGAGTTGTCCACTTACAAGAGTTCACTCTAATATTTAACAATATTCATTTAGACTAGGCGGAATTTGTAGAAATTCAGACCATAATGGACATTTTCCATAGGAAGCTATTTTTTTGCTGGAATCACTTCAAGATGTGCCCAACATCGATAATCACGATATGCGCCAGTCGCAAATCCTATGCTAAATTTTTTATTTAACAAAATCTGAAAACAATTGAAAATTTCTCATTTTTTTTTGCTCCTATTTTCGTTTATAATTCGGAAAATATTGATCCTAGAGAAAAAATTATAAGAAGTTAAAAGTTTCATTATTCAATTTTACACAATATTTCGTTAGCTATAAATTGAAAATTTAATGTTTATTGTTGAAAAAATAGCAATAATTGGGAAAAAAAGTACAAAAAAATGAAGTTAATCCTTTAAATGTTTTCGACTTTCTAAACTTGACTTACAAGCTCCACATTCGGCCTAGAAAAAGTTTTTAATATGTTTAAAATGCGTGCTAAATTTTGTTAAGATGGGTCGGATAGGTTTTGCATAATAATTGTACAATTCAGCCTACTGGAAAAAAATCGCAAATTTTCAAATTTATAGTAGGCCCTAAATAAGGCCCTCAGATACTTGCAATTTTTTTTACATATAAAGGAAGGCTCAAACTTTCTAACTTTTTTTTTGTAAAATTCAAATCAGTTCACTAGGAGAGCCTAGAAATTTTTTAAAAGTTTTAAACATTTTGAGGCTTATAAACAAATTGAATAACTTTACGAGCTTTAAACATATCAATTTCAAAATTTATACACTTAAAGAACATTAAAAGACGCTTATCTTAAAAAAAAGATACACTCGGCTTACTGGTTGACGAGATATTGAAGGTGAAAGTTGCCATACATTTGCCGTGTAACCATAAGTAATAGAGGGCTCGTTTTAAAACAAATACCCTCGTCTTGTCAAGTACTTTTTATATGAAAAGTTTTACGTAATGCTCTTCATGGCAACTTCCATAAACAAGACAAATAAAAAACCATTTTATAAATAATTTAAATTGTTAAAACAAAGGCAACAAAAATATTTATTAACAATTTATAAATATATATTTGTTTACTAAAAGTAACAATTTAATTCAATGTATAAATTGCAAGCTCAAAAAAATGCATGAAGAAAAAATGCAATTACTTGTTTATCATAAATTGTTTATTGCAAATTTCCCAATTTGCAATTAAAAATGGTATTTGAAAATATGATATTTGAAATCCTTGTCGTCCGAAACATCGATTAAAAAAAAAGAGCAAAATTGGTTAACATGAAGCCGAGATAATGCAATTTTTCTTAATATGTCTTTTTTATGGATGTTGCCATGAAGCACATTACGTACCTAAACCTTTTCATGGCTTTTTCGAACTTTCACTTATGGTTACACGGCAAATGTTTGCCAACTTTGACCTTCAATATCTCGGCAACCAGTAAGCCGAATGTATCTTTTTTTTTAAGAAGCGTCTTGTAATGTTCTTTAGTGATAAAGGAAATTGATATTTTTAAGCTTGTAAAGTTCATTTGTTTATAAACGTAAAAAATATTTTTTGGATTTGACCCTATCTTCAGGTTCCATATTGAATTTAAATTTTTGGAAATAACAAAAAAAATAAAATTTAAAAAATTTATTTTTTTATTAGTTTTTTTAATCAAAATAATTGTTTTATGATACAATATACATTTTATGATTGGTAGTCTGATTTTGTGTTAAAAAACGGCATAATATTTCTAGACTGCAACCTTGAACGAATAAAGCCATCCCTTGATTCTGGTCCATAAACAGCAGCTGATGCTTCAGTTACTAACTTAACAGTTCTTTCGACAGATTGGGTATGACAGGGGCAGTTTAAGACCTCTATTTTGTTGTGATTCCCGGAATCAATCATATCCCTTACATTTTCATTGGAAATATGTTTTAGCAAAGGCGGAGCCGTAACACTGCATTCAGAAATAGAAATTAAGTCAATATAATCTTCAGCACTAAAATTTAATGTTGGTATTTTAAATCTCCGGATCTTTTTTTCTTTCTGACTTTGTCTAGCTTTCAGCACTCTGCGTAGTCCTAGCTCCCGTATATGTTTTCGTTCATCTTTTATCATTCCGAGTAATAAATTTTCGGGATGGGCAAAATAAGCATTCCTTTGGATAACTGCATCGACAATTTTTCTTTGGTCAACTGGTAGAAATCGTGAATAATGGATCATTCGCCATAAATGTTTCGAACCATCAGAACAGCTAGGATACAGTTTTATATAAAACCAAACTGGTGCATACACTTTTTGGATGAAACTTACTAACATAATTAATTGAGGGCTGGGACATTCAGTGCCAACATACAATCGAAGCAACCGATTAGCAACTGTCAGCCACCTTGCGTGTGATATTTTCCCAGGTTTTTGAAGGCTCAAATCGTTAGGACATTTTCCTGCAGAAACTGCTTGACTGATTTGGTACAAGTACTTCTGATCGGTACTAAGGTCTGTTGTTTCTAATAATACTGGTAGGTTGTTTTCTATTGCAACGAAATTGACGACAGCTTTCTCTTCACAGCGTTCCAGAAGTTTTCCTATTGGCCCTGAAAAACCAAGTGGTCCACTGGTGCGTCCATCTAACTGTTGTATTAAATGACGTAGAGGTAGTTCGTTGCAATGAAATAAGCATACTAGCCATTGAAGTGAGGTGCCGCAGTATTCTTCCAGTTTTCTTATAACGCCTACTTGAGGGCTAGTGTTCACTACCGTACCATCGCATCCAACTGCGCTTAACTTCGATATATCAATATTATTTTTCAGGATGAATGTCTGTATGCTATCCGCGATGTTTGCAGCCGATCCTGATAAAGGAGACACGTGCCCTAGATATCGAGAGCCTGGTTCTTCAATAATTGTTACATGTTCTTCTGTAACTACTTTTCTATAAAACTTTTTGCCTTTTTTTTGTTGCAAGACAGTCTTGTCTTTACGCCCATCAAAAAATATACTTCTGATTGACAGTCCCTCCTTCTGCTTCTGGAGTGAACGTCTATGAGATGCACGCTGTCGCCTTATTTTCATTCTATCAATTACTTTCGATGTATCAGTCACAGTTATAACTCCCATATCTTTTAAGACCGCTGATGCTATAATTGCAGCAGAACGATCGGAGACCCCGGTTCTGTCGCACGCCGAAGCTAAACTTGGCAAGCAAATCCGCATTTGTGACGTAGATGGTTGGACTGTAACTGTTGACAAAGGGGCAATGAATTCTTCTTCATGATCATCTGCATCAGAAGAATTTGAGTCAGACAAGTTGCTACTTATGGAACGATTTGAGGAATCAACGGTACATGCTTTAAGAACAATTTTTTCAGTATTATATTTTTGAGAACTTGCCTTTGCCTTCGTGGTTCTTTCCATTTTCTTCCTTATTGCAGCAGATGCTGCAATATCCACTGGTCCAATTGCCATTTTTCTACAGGATCGTTGATCTTGAAGAAAAATTCGCTCATTTTGTGGTACTTTCTTGGTTTTATCACAAGTACACTCACACAGTGTTCCACTCATGTTGCACTTGCAAGCCGCGATATCAAATAACTTTTCACACTCATTTCGAAACTGGCAAATCTTTTCTTTGTATGAATTAGATGCTTGCTGAGTTTTTGTGTATCGCTTCAGCTTTTGATACTCTGTATAAATATTTTTGATCATATCTTGAATGCGCTTATGCGATAATGTTGGAATAGAAGCTTTTATCCATATTTGTTCTACTTTCGTTGCAACGGCATTCGAGGCGTCGGCGATAGATGGATCTTTATTATTATTTGTCAACTTAAGTTCATTACGAATAAAGAGAAAGCACTTTAGAATGTCACACTTAGTGGGTAAAACACGATCATTGAAAACACCAATAATTGTTCCTAGTATTTCACAGTTCAAACTACTTCGCGTTGACATTTCGAAGAATATGTTTATATACGACACGTCTGTGTGAGATAAGAAACTCAACATTACTGTTATCTGTTGTTGTGTCACTATGCCTGCGTGAATGGTTGCAAGATTGATGTAACATCTGCGTCTGCGTTTTTCCCTTCTCTACCTACTTGATCTACAACTGGCGTTGTTTGGAACACGTACTTCATACCATCAAGCTTCAATGGCATTATGGAACCTGACAGGAGCGTCATTTGAAATTTTGATATGGGGGTGGGGCAAGCATTATATATACCATACATTATATATGCAAACATAATACAAAATTGATCTATTTTTTGTAAATTTCAGTCATTTTCAGGGCCAGGGGGAGGGGCAAATGCCCCCTTGACCCTATCAAATGACGCCTCTGGAACCTGAAAACATCGTTTAATTTCAAAATAATTTTGCATAAGAAATTTCAGTCAAAATCGCCCTGTATATTATTAAACAATGGGAATAGGCACTTTTTAATGGTCATTTGTTATTCCCCATAAGGGCGGCCTCACCGTGACTGACTCACCCTGTATTAAAAGCTATCTATAATAATCGTTGCTTTATACTGTGTTTTTTTTTATATATTTCACAATAAATTAAAATTATGAATTTTGTATATAGTTAAATGTCCTGGAATCTTTCCTGGTCACAATGAAACAATACCGCAACCAAAACCACTAATAGCTTTTCCATAGATTTACAATTTCTACAACAAAAAGTAAAATTCACATTCATCGAAATATATTCAGCAAATGTATTAAAGGCATAGTGCAGCTGGTAATAATTATTTTTACAGTATCGTTTTCATAGCCAGCTATAATGAAAAACTCCCACTGAAAGTGCTCAGTTTCCATCATACTCATTTATTGGTACGTTAAAAATTTGTTACAGTTTTCGGTTCAATACTTTTATTCGTATTTCGGAAATTATCTGGCCTTTGAATAGGTCCCAATTTTTTGACTATTCTTCTGTAAACAGTGGTAGTAGAGAAAGGGCACGAGCTCACTTTTTGTATTTTATCATCACAGTAAATAGAACGACTATAACTAATTTTTTGTTATAAATTTAAAATTACACAATCCTGGATAATATTTCATTTTTATCAAACGACTAATTCATAATTTCTTTCAATTATTAAGTTATTTTCCCAATATTTATTATATGTATCTAACAATATGTCTATAGTCAGAATCCAGAAATCTATGCAGTAAATTATTGGAAGTAATAGTGACGGTTCATCGCTATTGTAGGTCTTCCAATGGCGTACGAAAAATGTCATAAGAACTTACGACAAAGCTACTTGTACTAAATAAATATGTACCTATTTATAATTATGTTAATTTTAATATGATTATTATTGACATTTGGGTTATTATATATATTAATATAATATACAATGGTGTTTGGTAACGAATGGCGATAACTTAATCTTAGATTCCTGAGATTAAAATAGGTCGATTTAAACTAACTTACTTTAGTACGAAAGTTGATAATAAACAAAATAAAGGGTGTCAAAGTTAAACTTTTATTTTTGAATATTTCGTGACAGGCATGGGATAACAACACGAGATTTGGTAAGCTGGAGTTTTTTGGGACGAGAAATCTAAATTCGCCACTAAAAATGATGAAGGACGCCACATACGTCTTTCAGTGCTCGTTTAATACGTTCAATTTTTTTATCTCCACTCGACATACTTTTAGAATCAAAACTTTTATTCTCTTAATATTTTTACTTAGAAAAGATATACTACATCGCCGTACTATGCCGTACAACCCAATACTTTCTATTATTGTTTTATAAATTTGAGTTAATTACAATAAATATAATTTTAGTTAAGAAGGTAATAGTTACATCTCCCTAAAACCGCGATAGTCGGTGAAAGTCGGCTACTCAGGTATTCAGTTGTTTTGCTATCGAAGTAAACAGTGGTGTGATGACGATGAGTAGAATACTATTTTGCTGCGTCACGTTGCCAGCAACCATCGATTCTATTCGTCGTTGCTACGCAACGTGACGTCAGAAAATAGTATTCTACTCATCGTGGCCCCACCGCAGGACATGACTCACATATCGATTAGATTATCTAAGCAGTGAACACGTATTTTAGTGTTGTGAGTAATATGGAAAGTGAAAGCAGTAAAAGTAAACGACGTCCAAATTTTTCGATGGGAGAAAAAACTATTATATTCAATGTGTATTGTGGACTCCGTGAAAGGAATAAAAGTATGTTGGTCAACGATGTAGTTACCCTGTGTAGTGATTTGACTAAAGTGTCGACGAGAAGTGTATACAGAATTGTAAACAATTTTAAACAAAGTGAAGGCAAATTGAATGATGGACCTGTTGAAACCATTGAAACCAGAGGTAGAAAACGCATCCAGCTTGAAGATCATACCAAATATGCTATTCGGAGGAAATTCCATGCTTTCTTTTTTCGGAACGAAATCCCAACCTTAAAGAAAGTTGAAGTTGAAATAAATTCCGATAATTCAATACCCAAAATATCACGACGTGTTTTATTGCGAACATTAGAACAAATGAACATTAAATATATGAAAAGAAGCAGGAATAGTGTTCTTTTAGAAAAAGATGAAATTGTTTTGTGGCGGAGAAATTACTTACAAAAAATCCGAGAGTATCGTCGTGAAGGACGAAAAGTATACTATTTAGATGAAACTTGGCTAAATCAAGGTCATACTGTCTCAAAGGTGTGGCAAGATTTGGAAATTAAAAGTCGTCGACAAGCCTTCATTGAAGAGCTTTCATTAGGTTTAAAAACACCAGTGGGTAAAGGACGGAGGCTCATAATAACACATATAGGCAGCGATTCGGGTTTTTTGGACAACGGCTTGTTACTATTCGAATCCAAGAAAACCAACGATTACCATGAGGAAATGGACGCTCAAAGATTCGAAGGTTGGTTTTCAAATATTCTACCAAACCTTGAAGCAAATTCTGTCGTTGTTATGGACAATGCGTCATACCACAGTCGACGGTTGGAGCCATCACCAACGACTGCCTGGCGAAAAGGTGAAATAATCAACTGGCTCTCTCAAAAAATATACCATTCGATGACAACATGTTGAAAGTACAATTATTAAACCTCGCGAGGATACATATACCCGTTTTCAAGAAATATGCAGTCGATGAAATGGCTCGTGCAAACAACATAATTGTACATCGCCTCCCTCCTTATCATTGTGAGCTGAACCCTATCGAGCTTATATGGGCTCAAATAAAAAACCAAGTGGCAAGGGAAAACTTGAGTTTTAAAATGGAGGAGGTGAAGTGCTTGTTAGCTACTGCCATACAAAATGTCACACCTGAGTCTTGGAAAAATTGTATAAGACACACTATAAAAGAAGAAGATAGAATGTGGGACTTAGACACAAGAGTGGACATTTCGGTTGAACCATTAATTATCAATGTAAATAATAGTGATCGCGATAGCTCTTCATCAGCCGACGAGTCGTCTTCATACGTGATTAATATTTTAACTTCCTTGGAGGTCAAACATTTTATTAAGATTACTTTCGTATGTATAGTATTATTTAGTTAACTAGTTTTCAAACTAAAATACACTTTGTACCAATATACTTTGCTCTTAAAAAAATGAATACTTCTTATATATATTAGGTATATTCGATTCGATTTATTTTATTTAATTATAATATATATGCGTGAGTGTTTATATGTTCACTAAAAGTAAAAGTTCACTTCATGTAATTTGCAAGTTCAGAATTGGATTTTCCTAATTATGTAAATTAGTATATTTAAAATATAAGTAATTCCAATGAAAAGAAACCTTTCATTGAAATAACAGCAGGGTAAATCTCTCTACCTGCCTTTTCGATAATTAATTTTTGTAACAAACAAAAAATGTCATTAAAAAAAATTATAGTTTGTCATTAAATGTCATAGAAAGTTTCTTTGTCTCGTATGTTTTGTACAAAATTATGGAATTTGAAAGTAGTTTTTTAAAAAGTATTTTTTTGTGATAAGAAGTATTCACTTCAAAAGTTAAATATAAGTCTCATATCATATTATATTAAGATTAATTTTTAAAATTCACTGCAACAGTGTGAACGATACTCTACTGAATGCTAAGCTAGGAAATCAATAAGCAATTTATCTCTCTCTATAATATGACAACGTTGATCTACTATTCCTTTCTACCGGTCCTAGAATACGATGTTGTCATGTATGACTTTTACAAAGAATATTATCGTACTTTAGATGTTTTCTATATATAAGTATTGTATATAAATATAATATTATACATAAATATTGATGTTATTAAATACATTTTATTAGATACCTTCACAAATACAAAACGATCATTAATAAGATAATTTTGCTGCATGTCAATGATTAAATTATAAATTGCTAGAATATCTATCATCACAAACTGGCAACGATGTTGTCGCTTTATCGCATTCACAGTTCGGAGAATTTACTGCCTACAAATTTGATTCTCAAGTATAGTAAAAAAAACCTAACCCACTTGAAACTGAACAATCATGTATAGAAGATGGCAAAGGGGAAAAGTGTATTAATGAGGAGGAAGGATGAAGAAAAAAAATTGTAATCAATGGACTCGATTTTAAGGATAATGAAAAAATTAAAGATGTTACTAATGTTATTACAAATGAATAAAATGTAAATGTAAATGTAAAAGATATATAGAAAATAAAAATCGCACATGGGACTGTATGCGAAAGTGAACTAACACAAGCTGAAGCAATACTATTCATCCCTTCTATTTTATTTCTATTCTCTATTTTTGTTCTCCAGTTGGGTAGCTTCATTCTATTAATATCTTTTCTGACTTGGTCTTCCCATCCGCAGTGGACCTTTCGTAAAAATTTTAAGATTAGAGAAAATTCAAAATGAACTAATTAAAAAAACGAATACTAAAAAAAAATCAATAACGAAATGCATTGAAAATAACAACTAGTATGGTACAGCCATGGATGAAAAAACCAACAAAAAAATGGAAAAATCGACTGACGAAGAATTAAAGAAGATTGATGGAACTATGTAAAAAAAAACGTTTTCGTCATTACAACTACATTTTATATACTCGGTAAATTCACGGTAAAGAATTGATATAATAGTAATTAAAAATGGCCGTTTATCTGCAAAAATACGTATTTATTTTTCAAATCATATTTGCACACCAATAAATAAAATATTTTATAAATATATCAAGTAACATAATAAATTTTTCACCCAATTAAAATTAAAATTTGTAATAAAATAGTTTCTTTGTGTTTGCTTTATTGGTTGATAAATAAAATGGTTGTGTATATGTGTATATATAAAAAATATTACAATTGTAACGTATTTCATATAAATATAAAATAAAGAGAAAGCAATAAAATATTGATCCCAGGATGATAATAAACTGAAAAAGCACAAACCGAGTCATAAAAAGACATGAGACGAATACGAAAAACCATGTTGGGGACAAATCACATAGAAACAAAAATAAGATATATCACATACGTTTTTCGACGGATTTATAGGATTTTTGACCTGCTGTGTTATACAGTAATGTCAGAAAGTTAAGCTACTCGCTGCTTGTAATGCAAAATTCGTTGGATTTTTTGATTTTATTGACATATATACAGGGTTATGTTAAATGAACAAAACACGAATTTTATTGCTGAACTAGACCTAGTCTTAAGTGGATTTTCCTAATAGTTTTAAGAAATCTTAGATATTTAGTAAAATGTAGGTATAACGTTTTTTATCCGTTTGCTTCAATGGTTTTCACTATGGCACCACTTCAGTCTAATCTCGTGTTATTAGGTTATAAAGTAGGTACGAATTGTCGTAATTGTTACATTGACATTAAAAATTTCAAACTAAGTTCTGAAAGAATAAACAAATAATTAATAAAATGCCTATTACGTTGTATACCGTCCAAGAAAAAGTACAACTTGTAACATGGTACTTTCAGGGTCATCTGATACGCAAAGTAATTGATTTATTTATTGTTGCCTTCGAAAATAGAGCCCCACAAGTGTTTCAACAGTTAAAAATACCATTAAACATTTTCAAACTTCGGTATGTGTAAACAGTTGTAAAAAGTGTCATGAAGGTAATGAACCACGTGTTAAACCTGTCGATGAGAAGCGTCAAAATAGGGATATCGATATTTGTGCTTTAGTGGAAGCTAGTGAACCCTGCAATAGTGTACAAATTGCTAGGGAAGTTAATGTAAATTTAAAGTGAATGCTCGAACTGTCCAGAGAGTTCCCAAAATTGTTTCCCAAACTGTTTTAAGATATAACCCACACAAGAACTGTTTCCGGAAGATAACTTTGGGCGGATAGAGTTTTGTAAATTTATGTTAGATAAACATAATGAAAATGTACACTTTTTAAACATTAATTTATTAAGCGTATGAAGTGCAATTGGCTTGCTCCTGCATTAAACCCGAAAATCGAGAGGTGCAGAGTGAAATAATTGTGCCAAATAAGTGTGTGTAAAGTTACAACGCGTATCACAGTGTGAATAAACTGGTAGTAAGTGGCTAATTACAAACAATAATAAGCAAAATCAGTTATTCCGATACGACCAATTTCTGTTGTTTAATTTAGCGATAAGAGCAAAAGAACTAACACGGGATTCTGACCGGTAGATAAGCGGTGTTGCCGTAATGCAAAAATAGTAAAGCATTTAAAGAGAACAGAATTATACATTTTATTGTGAAGAAAACCACAGCTTAATAGAAAACCGATCGATAAAAGCAAGACTTACGACGGGTTGACCGGGGTCTACTTTTTACGCGATTGGATAGTTGAACTGAATAGCTAATATCACGAGCACAATTAGAAAGCAATGGACAGTGAAGACGAGTACACCACGGATGAGGGCAAAAGAAGGAAAGGCTCACAAACATTTGGTTTTGGAAAGTGCGCAAAAACTAAAAGATCTCCAGACATGAAAGAGAAAAAAGAAGATAACTCAGGAAAAATAATGGATATGATCCAAGGCTTGCAAGTATTACCTACCTGATAGACGATAGGTTCCTCTTCGCTATAAAAACAACGATCGAACTTTCTAGGGATGAGCCGAGGTAAAAAGACCAGTTTTTAGACCAATTCGCCGCTCTGTCTACTTCGAGAATGCCATCGAACTTCCGACGATGTCCCAATGGTTTCATATAAATAACGGGGGATTTTGATTGAGGGGACCAGTTAGAAAAGAAAATCGCGAACGGATGTTTAAATGTAACGAAGGTACCTAATAATAAATTATTGTAAGATAAATTATTATAAATAAACTTTAAATAAATTAAGTTTGTAAATGTTATAAATATTGAACCTTTAGTAAATTAAATTAAGAACAATAAATTAAAACAATAAAGACGTTATACTATCTAATGTTAGTACTATCTATACAGCTGAACTGTATGCTCTATATCGCAACATAGAACTAATAAATATGACAACGAACTGCACATATATTATCTTATCAGACCCACTTAGTGCCATACAAAGCATCCGACCACTGTATCCAAAAAACTCACTTTTAAACCCCCATCCCATATAGGAATAAAAGGCAACGAAACTGCTGACCATAGTGCAAAAGACGTGAGTGAGTGACGTTTCCGAAATCGTAAACACATCGGTATCAACAGATATAAAAGCTTATATAAAAAAATCAATCTTAAGTGCGTGGAAAAATAAATGGAATGTGTCGAATTCAAAATTAAAACAAGTGAAACCCAGCATAGAGACATGGAATGTGTTACCTACTTCAAGAATCCAAGAAATAATAGTAGTGCGCCTCAGAATCGGACATACTAGGTTAACGCATGATTACTTAATTAAAAAGTGCGAAACGCCGCAATGTGAAACATGTAATACGACACTAACAATAATGTACATACTATGTAAATTAGTAATTTGTAATGCAGTAATTGTACCTAATGTAATCCATTAATTTTTCGCTAATGGCCATTTGGTCGATGCGATTTTCTAAATAATAAAAAAAAGAAATATAAATCAAAAAAGTTATCATGCAGATTCCTATTGAAATTAATTTTTATTTTAGCGACATTTGCAATGTCTGCGAGAATGTTAGTGATGCATGTTATTCTCTCGTAATATTTAGAAAATAAAGGAATGAATGGTCTTTTAAGCCAAAACTATTTCCTGTGCGGTGTGATATTAGTGTTTCTTTAATTATTCCAAGCTGTTTAATAACTTTGGGGGGTTTAAATATCCCTGTCAGTGACAAAACTCTAATTAACCACTTGATAATGGGTTATATTATGTAATAACTCACCATAATTCGATACCAAAGTCAAATAACAATTTCGCTGATATCACACTTTCCGGAAAGGGTTCATTAATCTATTGTGATATTGTTTACATACAGATAGGGTTTACTCGTAACATACAAACTCTAAAAGCGTGCAAAACTAGAAGGTGGAACAGGAAGTTGCAAGATAGGCTTTTCTGAAGCATAACAAATTTGTTTATATTCCTATAATAAAGCTGTAATAAATTAGATTTTTAAATTTTAAAGCACTCAATCTTGGGTCTCAAACCTAAAATATAATTCCATATTTTTAAAAAACACATAGTCTCAGTTTTAGGTACGATAGAAAAACATGTTAGTTTTATTATTGTATGATGTCACTGCTGTGCGACTAAATAATATTCAAAAATCTAGAGCAAAAGTCGTGAAATTTTTCATCTAGGCTTGAAAATATAAATAATATACAGGTTCCTTGTAAAACATTATTGTCTCACAAAATCTTGCTTTAAAAATTATTAATACTCTTCTAGTTCTTTATAAAACTTAGTATTGCGTCACGAGGAAGTTTTTGCAAATAAAATATCAACTTAAACAATCAAACAGATGTTTCAGACATTTCAGACGTTTCAGACGGGATCAAACAGAAAAATAAAAATAGAAAAGTAATACAGAACAACAAAAATATGAAATGCCTAAGGCCGAAATTAGGTAAGTTTGAAATAAACAAAATAAAAGATGTAAATGGAATAGAAACAAACGTTAAAGATGACATCATAAATATAATCCACCATTTCTACTCAGAATTATATAAAACAAAAAAGGAACCACCAGAAGAAATTAAAAACCAACTTAAGGTTAAAATAAAAAATTTCAAACAAAAAATGTCTCAGAACAGCCAGAAATAAGCAAATCAGAAATAAAGAAGGCATTGAAAGAAATGAAAAACAACAAATCACCTGGAAAAGATGAAATAACTACAGAGATGCTGAAATATGGTGGAAAAGTGGTAACTAATACTCTACATCCCCTTTTTAACAAGTTATTAAAAGAAAAAAGAATCCCAAACAACTGGAAGGAATCAGTAACCATTATCCTACACAAGAAAGGGGATAAAGCAGATATAAAAAACTACCGTCCTATAACCCTCCTCAATGCAATGTATAAACTTCTAACAAAAATTTTAACCAATAGATTGACGACAAAATTCGATGGATACCAGTCGAAAGAACAAGCTGGTTTTAGAAAGGGATTCAGCACAAGTGATCATTTACTAAGTATGAAAATACTTATAGAACGAGCAAATGAATACCACATTCCTCTATATATGGCGTTCATAGATTTCGAAAAGGCTTTCGACAGAGTCTAACATTGGGCAGTGAAAAGTTCTTTGATTAACAGAAGAATTGACCACATATATACGGAACTAATAGCCAATATATATAAGGAAGCCAAAACAACAATTAAAGTATATGAAGGAACAAAATCAATACAAATAAATAGAGGCGTGAGACAGGGTGATACAATATCACCGAAACTTTTCAATCAGGCTCTTGAAGATACTTTTAAAAGATTAGAATGGGAAGAAAAAGGTATAAAAATTTGTGGACAATGCTTGAACCATCTAAGGTACGCTGATGATATCGTATTGATAACTGATAAAAAAGAAGAATTATTTGAACTGATGAAAGAACTGTTATAATATGAATTGTTATATATCTTCTGTATTTGTGTACAGGTACCAAAACATTGTATAGATGCCAGCTTTAATGTTTTTGCATGCCTCGACACAGGTCTAAGGTTCACGAAACAACTGACAAATGTAGTACAGAGGGCAGAAGGAAGAACGACAGCCCTACAAGGGATTATGCCGAATATAGGAGGCCCAAGCAGACAAAAACGAAGAATGTGCCTGCAAGTGGTTAGAGTCAATGTTTTTATTATAAAACAAATTAGTACTAAGGGAATAGGTCCTTATTCATGTCCTCGAAATGAAGAAGGACAAGCCAATGAATATCTCATATGAAGAGATAAAAAAGGGAGAGACGCAAAGTTAAAAATTAGTAAAGCTCCAATAATTAAATCAAATTAAAGAACATCAAAATGGACTATGGATGGACTTTTTTTATATCAAACTAAAATTGATAACGCCTACCCCGTATTTACCTCAAAAGTTTATCTCTACGTGGCTGGTTAAATTCTCAATAAATTACCTTGTATACACTTTATAAAACTAAATGCTATAATAAGCATTTTCATCATATAGTATGCTTAATACTCTACGTAAACTCTACCGATGTTTCTATTTAGATATAATTAATGTCAAATTTCCAAACGGGGCAAGAGCGGCATTAAGTGAAAAGTGCTATCTCGGTTTCCAACAGGATGGTTTTCTATTTAACTAGCTCCATCAGATTGCTCTAGCCATAATCAACAAGAAAAGCTTATAAAGGTCCCTAATTACAATGTTCACACCTGACTTACTTCTATTGGAAGTATTTGGCATTAGGCTTTGCGCTGACCCGTCCTTATTCATGTACCCAACGACGATGTTTCTTCAACTACGCATTTATATAATGCGGATAAAACATAAATTATTACGTGTTACAGTTATGGAATATTATTTTGTCGTGGTTATTCATAAACAGGGTTAGATAATTTCCTTTTTTCTCATATTGTCGCCTTCGTAGAACCAATTTTGGACCAAAATTATATTTTTATTCTTGTTGATGGAAAACCTCATATTTCACATAGAGAAGTCCTGAAAATAAATCTTTCTGCCTCGTGCTGCTCTTATTTGAGAAATAAAAAAGAAGTACGTATGTTGGTGAGCTTTCCATGTTTAGTAGGAAAACCACGCAGAAACGTTTTACTTGTACTTCTTGTTTCAAGTGAAGTTTTTATTGCTGCTCTTGTCTTCTACTCTTTTCTTGAAGAAAAACAACACAAGACAGAAAAATTAAATATTTTATAGACCTTTTAATTAAACTTCTGGACAAAATTAACGCACCTCTCATATTTTTCTCAATAATCTTTATTTATTGATAATTTAGATTTATAGATTTTGATCTTTGAATTTCTTGTAAGGTGTTTTGATTTTATGAGCTTATCCAGTGCGAATAGACAGCGGTTTGCAGATTGGATTCTACAGATCTATGCAGGAATAAAATGCAGATTGGATAAAACGTTGTACTCTTTTGAAATTGAAGGTGTTGATCGTCACATTTTGTACTATTCTGTCTTTTTGTGTTATTCTATTTATACACATATATTTCGACTTCTCTTCATTAACCTTCAGCCCTACTTCACTTGTTGCTCCTTCCACCTTGTTGAAGATGTCTTTCGTGGATAGGATGGAGTCTTCTGGATATGCGAGTAACAGTTTGGAACCTTGAACCGATAGAAATTCTGTTTTTATTTCGGCCGACCTCATCGCTTTCTCTAATACAAGGTTAAAACGTAGTGGAGATAACGCATCACCCTGTTTAAGCCCTCCATGAGAACTCCGCCATGGCATTCCATACTTTGCTTCTTTCTACGCTATCATATGCCTGTCGAAAGTCTATAAAAAGATTGTGAATGGGTCTGTTATACTCCCATACCTTTTCTAGAAGTTGTCTTAGCGTAAATAGTTGATCTATTGTTGGTCTGTTTGCCCTAAAACCGGCTGGATATTCGCCTAGGACATTTTCAGCATAAGGGATTAGTCTACTAAGAATGATGAAAAGAACACGTGTACTTAAAGAATTACGACTGAAACACAAAAAAATACTTATCAAGTTGTAATTTTGTATCTGAATTTGTTTAAGCAATTCCAAATGACAAATAGTACACCTAAAAGGGTATTGTAAAAGCAATTATCAAATCGACCTGATTAATTTACAATCATACGGCGATTACAAGTTTATAATGGTTTATCCATGATAAACCATTATCATCCAATACCAACCATTATTTATATAATGATACAAGAAAAACCACACGAACAAACAGGACCAAAAATAATAATTTGCGAATTAGAACAGGCAATTAGAAATAAAAAGACCGCAAAATCAGTAGGCCCAGATCAGATACCCACTGAGCTAATAAAATGCATTGACGAAGAAATACTGCATATACTTTTAGATCTGTTCAACAAAATATATACAACAGAAGTAATACCCAAAGATTGGTTGCTGTCCACGTTTATAACACCATAGTCAGTACACGCGACAGAATGCTCCCAGTACAGAATAATTTCCTTAATAAGCCACACACTTAAGATATTTCTCAAAATAATACATGAAAGACTCTACAAAAAATAGAAGAAGATATAGATGACACCCAGCTTGGATTCAAAGGAGGACTAGGAACGACTAGATATGAATCAGCATCTCTATGTCTGCTTCATAGATTATCAAAAGGCTTTTGATAAAGTACGACATCATAAACTCGTAAGACTGTTAAAAGGATAGAATGTGGATAGTCGAGATACTGGAATCAAAAACTATAGAAATCAAAAGGGGTGTTACATAGGGTTGCGTGCTGTCCCCATTGTTATTCAATCTGGACAACAAAGCTATTTTTAAGGAAGCAATATTAGAGGAACAACAGGGTATATTAATAAACGAAAAAATCTTGATTCGCACACGACACCGCTGTTTTTGCAGACAGTTTAGAACCACTGCAACGCTTAGTAAATAGATTACATCAAGTCAGTATCAAATATGGACTATAAATAAGCGTTAAGAAAACCAAGTGCATGATTACAGTAGGAAGGCTAGATATCGAGAGAAAACAAGTAGAAAGAATGAATAACTACAAAAATCTTGGAACCTGGGTAAACGAAAACAATGACCAAGGTAGAGAAATTTCCTGGCTTGATTAAGCTTGGTTATACAGTTTATTTTAATTCGCGATAGCCAATTCCGACAGGGGGCGGTGAAGATTTTAAAGATTGACGATAACTTCGGGAAAACAAATCATTTTATCATTTGATCTCTAAGGTATAAAATGTTTAATATAAATCATTTACACGTGTGTTTTGCCAAAGTAAAAGTTGGAGTACGTTCTTCAAAGTTTATATGTTTGTGATTCGAGTTTATAAATAAGGTAATTGACTTCAAAAACCTGAATAAAAATAAAATTAAATGTATTTTTCTACAGTGTCTGAAACACGGGAAGTAAAATTTACATAATCTTAATTATTTATATGGTTGCAAGATCGGCAGAGATCTTTAGTTGAGGGTGAGGCAGTTTTTGGAGCTGGCCACGTTATATTTTGTAAATTACGCCTTACGTTTTCTACTAATAACTTCATGAGACTGTTGGGGTAATTTAGTTGATGGAACAGCAGTTTTCTTCAGTCTTCTTAATTTAGTTTCAGGTGTTACTATAAAGTAAATTAAGTATAAATATATTAAAATAAAAATAATATTTTAATCAACACTAGGAAAGTTATATTCTTTGGTTATATGTTTGCCAATTCACCAAATGCATTGCCAAAGTTTTCTCATATTCTCGTCCAGCGGAAACTTATGTATGGAATTTTTTTGTGAATTATAATAGGATGAACATTGAGGAACACTGCAATAGTTTTTTGAAGTCGAATTCATTGTATATTACAATATAGACCGGTCGGTAATATGTATACAAAATAATGACAATTTCAATGTTTTCCCGAAGTGGATGCTTTTGAAATCAGCCACCAGGCGTCGCCCACTTTGCGGTTCCTCGCCAATTGTTATCGGTATTAAACTTCATCTTCATCATTTATTTAAATACTATATAGTCATGACATTTACGTTCTGCATAATAAATAAACGTCTAAAATTTAGAAGAAGTTGAGGAAAATCTCGCAGTAACTAGATTTTTTAGCAGAATCGCCACGTAATGTCGACTGTTATTGGAAACATTTGGGATAATATCCGGTATTCCATATCCAGTAAATATATTATACTTGTCTTTAGGAACTGATGTAAAAATCTACACTACTACAAATTTACTTTAAAGAACTTTTTTTTTTCACATAGAGCCCATAACCGTCACTTAATACTATTTAGGAAAATACCAATGATCCCGGATAGAGGTTATAGAGATTTAAAGATGTATGTTATCAACTACTCTTCTTCTTCTTTGGGTGCCGTGTCCGTATTCAGACGTTGGCCGTCATCATGTTTACAATTTCCTGAAACCTTTCTCTGTCGGCTGCTGCGCGAAATAATTCTTCTACTGTGAAACCACACCATTGTCTAATATTACGCAGCCATGAAAGTTTCTTTCGACCAATCCATCTCTTTCCTTCCACTTTTCCTTGTATTATAAGGCGAAGTAAATGGTATTTGGGTCCTCTAATTATATGACCGAAGTATTCTGTTTTTCTCCTCTTTATGGTGTTTATGAGCAGACGTTCTGAATTGATCATTTGAAGAACATCTTCATTGGAAGTGTGCGAAACCCACGATATCTTTAGGATTCGTCTATAGCACCACATTTCGAATGCTTCTAACTTGTTTAGCATTGTGGTTTTTAACGTCCATGTCTCACAACCATACAATAGGATCGACCACACATAGCATTTCAGGACCTTCTTTCGAATATTCATTGACAGGTTTCTGTTGCATAAAACTGGTTTCCAGGTCATAAAAGCCTTACGTGATATTTCGATCCTGGATATTATCTCTTCATCAGAGTCACAATTTACATTTAACCAGCTGTCAAGGTATTTGAAATGATTTACCCTTTCTATCTCTTCTTCATTAAGAGAAAGCAGACCTTGATCTATATGGATCTTTCCAACTGCCATCCACTTTGTCTTTGAAATGTTGATTTTTAGGCCTCTCCGATAACTTGCTTCACTGAGTAGATGTAGTAATGTTTGGAGATCTTGTAAACTTTCTGCAAGAATGGCTGTGTCGTCAGCGTATCTAATATTGTTGATTACTTCTCCACCTAGTCTTACTCCCTCTTCTCTGTCATCCAAAGCCTCCCTAAAGATTTCTTCACAGTACAGATTAAAAAGAGTGGGTGACAAAACACAACCCTGCCGTACTCCACGTTTGATGGGTATTTTTTCAGTGGGACTGTCTCCAATTTGGATAGAGGCTACTTGATTGTAATATAAGTATTTCAGCAGTCTTATATCATAGTGGTCAAGTCCTGCTGCTCGTAGGCAGTCGAAAAGTATATTGTGTTGGACTCTGTCGAACGCCTTCTCGAAGTCGATGAAACAAACATAAACATTCTTTCGGAATTCACAACTTTTTTGTAATAGAACGCGTATACAGAATAGTGCCTCTCTAGTTTCTAGACCGTTTCTAAATCCAAATTGCTTATCACCCATCTTACTTTCGCATAGAAGGAATACTCGGTTTTGTATAATTCGTAAGAGTATCTTCAGTGTGTGACTCAACAAACTGATTAGTCTAAAATCGCTGCATTTGGTGGGCCTGCTTTTTCTTTGGTAATGTTATAAACAGTGACTCTAACCAATCATCTGGTATTTTTCCTTCGTTGTACATTTTGTTGAAGAAAGTGGTTAAGCAGGCAATGCTTTCCTCATCCAAAAGTTTAAGTAGTTCGGCAGGGATTTGATCTGGTCCAGGTGCTTTATTGTTTTTGGCTTGCTGTATTGCCTTTTCGACTTCCGAATTCAGTATATTGAGACCTCTGTCCAACTGGTTGTCACAGGCAGTATTTGGAGCATTTTCTCTAGAAGCATCGTCAAAAAGGTCAGTAATGTATCTCTCCCATTCTTTGCACTGTTGTTCGTGATCACAAATTTTTCCGTCCGCGCTTTTAAGTATGTGAGCATTTTTCTGTTTTCTAATTCCGGCAGTATATTTAAGTTTCATGCAGGTTGAAGCTGTCAGGCTTTTTTTGGAGGTCTTCTATTTCTTTACATAAATTCTCAAGCCAGGATTCTTTGGCTTGCTTAATTTTTCTTTTTATGCGTTTATTAATTTCACGATATTCGATAATATTTCTATTTTTGTGTTGCCGTCGAACTTACATCAGATGTCATCCACTCATTGTTTGCCAACATGGTAGGTGTTTTCAAAGACTCTTGTACGTTCTCTAAAATTGAGTTTTGAATGGCATACCAGCATTCGTTAATGGTTCTGTTTTCGTTTGGGATATTTGATATTCTGTGTATTTTACTATTTATTTGCTGTGATATGTGTTCGCGCGTTTGAGGGTTTTTCAGGGGGTCGAGATATATCTTATAAGGCTTAGTTGGCTTTGTTAATTTCTTCAATTTACTTTGTATTTTGGAGCAGAGTAAATTGTGATTTGAGTTTATGTCAACGCCGGGGTAAGTTTTTACATCTTTAATATTGTTTCGAAATCGGTGGTTTATTAGGATGTAGTCTATTTGATTCCGTACTATTCTGCCTTGATGTCCATCTTGAGGGGATTTCCACGTGTAAAGACGCCTTTCTGGAAGTTGAAACCAGGTATTTGTAATGGCGAAGCCATTTTCTTGGCAGAATTCTATTAGCCGTTCACCTCTATGATTTTTCTCTCCCAAGCCAAACTTTCCGGTGATGCCCTGCGTCATCTTCTGTCCAACTTTAGCGTTAGCGTTACTCTACTACTCTACGTAAACATAAATATATTAATAATTAAGTTGAGCTTGCGGTACGTACCGTTTGAGAAAGTTAGATTTCATTCAATAATCATGTTTGTTAAATCGAAATAATCGAAAGTTTGTTAAACAATAGGTATCCAAAATTTAATTATGTAAGGCATGTCGCTAGTTCTCGTGAACAAACTCATTTTGTGACAATTTAAAAACAGCAATTTACCGCCCTTTATTTTTAAAACAACAAAATATTTAAATGAAAGTAATGTTCACCGTGAATAGAGCACATAAAGTCAACTATAACTTTGACAACTCTTTGGATTGGTAGGCACGCAAATATAAATGTAAAAAGTAATTTCAAAAACGAATGCCAAAAGCAATGTATATCGAATGAAACACAATCAAGCTGCTGGATACACTTCCATAAAATGGCATTAGTAATTGATGGAGGACGGTTAAAAATGTTGACTTTTATAACGGCCCCGAGAAAAATAAATACAGGTCATTTATTACTGGCCAAATAATTTAATACCATAGAAAAGGGGTTATGTTTTTAATTAAATTATGTTTTTCTTTTTTATAATGAATATGTAATATAAAACGAAAAGGTATCCCTATGTTCAAACTTTATACGACGTGTTTTTATCTTATCATAAAAAGAGTATTAATTCTAATAGGTTAAATGGTTAAAAACTTCAATCCAGTGCCTCGGCGGAGTCTACAGCTAATTGGCTTCTTGTACATCTCCCATTAACATACAACTCCTCGAAAATTTGGCAGATCTACTATATTTAAGCTTTACGCCAATAATCGATAGATCTTTTGCACTAGAGCTCTTGTATCAAGGCTAAATTAAACCGTCTCCTAGAAACAATAAGTTTTGCAGAAGCTGCCTTACTGCGCTGAAGGTTTTCCTGTATAACTCTGAGGTCATCGAGTCCTATTTGGAACAGAGTCCACGATAGCCTATGCTGGATCCCCTTACATTTTTATTTCTAATTTTTAAGTCCTCTTCTAGGTCATCCCTTTTCATCTCGATGTCTATCTTGATACCATGATTTGAGACATGGTGCTGTCAAATACAGTAGGTGTAACACCAAACATGCACTCTTGGTACCATGGACTCGTTATTCAGTTTTATTTCTTTTAGTTTTTGCACCACTTCCATTTCTCGCCAATTTTGCTATGCTAACATTTTTTTCACTTCCAAAGGAGTACCGAACGGGGTAGAGGTCATAACTATTAAAAGTATCTAAGAGTTCATCTACCTTGTCATTGGGTATAGCCAAAATGATATCATCAACATATTTTTTAATAAATGGAATTTGAGAGGATAGTAAAGGAATGACTGAGTCTAACACATAATCCATAACGTAAGTTGCAATGATAGGAGAAATCTTTGCTCCCATAGGGGTACCGAAAGTTTGTTGATAGAATTTACCAATAAAAGAGAAGTAAGTGTTGTTAAAGAGAAATTCGACGATGCTGATGAATCTGTCATAAGACATGGAACAACAACCTCTAATACGTTCCCAGTTGATCTCTACTGATGTCAAGCATATTCCTAGATAAACGTTGCTGTTATGGTAGTATGTAACCATTATATTTATTTACCATTTCAAAAGAATCTTTAATGTAATATTGAATTTCCTAATGCATATAATTATGAAATTCAATATTACATCACAGATAACCAACTTGACTGATATATCCATTAACAACTAACCTACTTTAATAATAATTTTCATTAACTAAAAAAGATAACATTCCCTTGCTTTTCTTAGATACATCTCAATAAGATATTATTATAATAATACATGAACAATATACTATAATTAAAAAAGAATTTCAATTAAGAAAATTAACTCCTAAGAAAAGAATTAAGAATGAAGTTAAATCCCCAAACTGGGATTTAACTTCATTCGGTTCTACCAATGAACCTTAACGACATACAGATTCAAAGGAACTACTTGAATTGTCAGCACATGCGTTCTGAGAAAATAGAACCTCACATTTAAACTTTATAACAATCAAAAATTTAGTTATTGCCGACAATTCAAAGAATTACTTCCTTGTAAATGTAGTTACATTGGGTTTTTCGATTAACCTTGGGCAAACCTTTGCGTTTTAAGTTCAAAGCTACCATACATTTCCAACGTTAAAAAAAACTTTTTTTGCACATAGTAACAAAAAACACCACTATGTTGTTACTAGCTAAGTTTTTTAACATTATAACTCGACAATTCTAAGTTACGGTAAGACCCAATAATGTTTTTAATACATATTATATGGTAGCTAATTATAATTTATTCTCTTTCAGCCCTGAAGAAGCCAAATTAATTCTCTTTGGCGAAAACGTTCGGCGAAACAATTGATAGTCATTAGAGTTTTTCTTGCAGATTTCCCCAATATTTAAGAGTTTACTATATATATATATATATATATATATATATATATTATATATATATATATATATATATATATATATATATATGTATATATATATATATATAGACATTTATTTTTCTTTCCTAATAATAAAAATTTGATAACACAAATGTGCATTGTTGAAAAGGGTTGAAAAAATTGAAAAAATAGTGTATACTATTCGCATCAATAACCCCATTAACAAATTGCCGTTAAATGTATTGTATTAATAGCTAAGATTTCTTTGAATAATGAGAAAGGCACATTTTCATTAGAGTAAGAAATCGGTATTAAAACAATCATTTGAGTTGTTTTCAAACGACATTGATTTAAGCGCAGTTCGTCTTTGAACACCGGATCCATGGGAGCATGGTGCATTCTAATCTTTGTAATTGTGCTTTTGACGCCTTTTGCCGAATAAGCCTTATTCAGCTTACTACTTCATATGTAAATCTCGCCCTTTATTCTGATAGTTCCTTTGTTTTTATGAGATGCTTTTTCATAATTACGCTCGAATTTCTCGTTTTAATAAAATTCTTGAACTCAAATAATACTGCAATTCTGGAGGAATCGTTGTTAAATATTTTATACTGTTTTATTATTATATTATGTTATTAAAAAACTGCGTTAAATGTAATTAAGAAGATTATGTTTGCTGAAAAATATTCGAGCTTTATCCTATTTTATATTATGTGTAATTAAATCTTATTTTAATGAAATAATAAAAATAATCATTTTTTTTATTTACATAAAGTACCTTGACAACTATGGCGAATGGTACAGGAACAATATTATTAAATATATAATAAATAATGAAAACAAATAATAGATAACACTGCCTGGAGTGATTGCGGGGTGGATTGCGTAGCTCTGTAGTTACCACGGCCGGTCCTAAAGCCGCGTTTTCACGATGACAATTGGCGAGACAATTGTCATTAGACAATTTTAATCACGTGGTTGCGGATTGTCGGAGGCCAGTCCAGTAGAACGAGAAGATGTTTATACGGGGCCAACTATTGTCATGCCAGTAGACAGCTAAAAATAACACAAACCACGTGTATGTTTTGACTGACACTAGAGCACTACAAGGGAACTGGCAAAAAACAAGACAACACTATTAGCCTACACCGTTCACACGGCGCCAATTGTCGCGACAATTGAGATTTCGAGTGGTGGGGGGCTCACTCGGCGCAGCTCATTGTCCTCAGTCTACTCCCGGAGACAACTGAATTTTGCGCCAATTGTGAGGGCAGTTGGCAAGGCAATTGGCCTGAAGTGTTTAGACGAAGACAATAATTTCATATCAGTAAGTTGTCTTCTGACAATTGTCTCGCCAATTGTCGTCGTGAAAACGCGAAAATGATTTTTACCAATCGTAAAAAATAAAAACTGCTAGAAGAAACAATGTACATCCTAGGAAGCGGATTGATACTATGAAGACGACTATGGCAAGAAATAAGGACAAGCAAAAAACATCCAAAACCCAGATAAGAATAACTACTTGGAATATCAGATCACTTAACTCAAGGAACCCAAGACCCTTAACACAAGAAATAACCCAAGTGCTGAAAGTGAAAGAAATAGACATTTGTGCTCTACAGAAAACAAAAAAGAAAGGAGAAGGTCAATCATAATTAGGTGAGTTCATACTAATCTACAGTGGAGTAGCAAAAGAAAACTGGGTCAACGAAGGTGTAGCCTTACTAATACACCAAAGGCACCAAAATCACATCAAAGAGTGGTAATACATATCAGAAAGAATAGTAACAGCAAAGATAAGAATGGAGAAGAAAGACCTAAACATCATCGGAGTATACCGCCTAGAAAATATCAAGCAAGCATGAAACAACAAGGGAAGCATTTTACGGCCAATTACAACAAGTAGTAGATCAAATCAGAGGAAAGTTGATAATATTTTGGGATTTTTACGCTCTAATAGGCAATCAAGTAATACCTGGCATTAAACAAAACCTAACGACAATGTTAAGAACGAAAATGGATCAACTTCTGCACGAGTAACAAACTAAGAATAAACAACCATTTTTTGATCACAAATACCAACACAAATATACATTTAATAACACCCGTGGACAAAGATCTATGACAGATTATGTTATAACCAACAGAGATATACATCCATCAGAATAATCGACGTGAAATGCCTTAACAGATGTAGGTAGCGACTATAGCCTAGTATTATGTAAAATAAGAATAATCCTGAAATACTTTCCGCCCAAAAGAGCGGCGCCAACAGGAACGAAAATCAAAGTCGAAGGACTAAATACGGAATCCACGGAATACAGGAAAAGGAATACATCGAGGAAAGCTCGAAAAAGCTCAAAAATAATATAACTAACGCAGCAACAGAATCACTTGGAGAGAGGAAAGTAACGAACACTAACATATCAAAAAAGAAAACACTCTGGTTTAAAGAGGAAGTGAAGAAAAAATGTGAAGAAAAGAAGAAAGCCTTGTAACAATACAAAACACAACAGGCATACAACCACTATAAACGAATCAGAAATGAAACGAATACTTTAGTTAGACAAATAAAAAGGAACACTGGCAGAGTTTCTCAAAACAGATGAAACACGACTTCTATGGAACACAAAAAGAAATATGGAGATTGGTCAGAGGACAAAGAAAAGAGATAAACGAACTAATAAAAAACTAAACACATTCAGAAGGAGACATGGGTAGACTACTTTCGATCCCTTTTTGCAAAAGGTGACGATAAGAAATGGGGGGAAAACTACAGTGGAAGTCATTTATGTACTAATGAATAAAATATAGAACATAAAACAAATACCCACCACATGGAACGAGGAAATAAAACTATTACTATTTAAGAAAGGCAATAGGAAAAATCTGAAAAACTATAGGCCCATAACGCTACTTAATGTAATGTACAAACTGTTAACTAAACTTTTAACAAACAGATTAACAACTAAGGTTTTAGAAAAGGATACAGTATAAGCGACCATCTGCTTACGATAAAAATATTAATAAAAAAAGGCCAACGAATATCAAATCCCAATGTATATGGCACCTGTAGACTGAAAAAGCATTCGATAAGGTAAAATATTGGACAGTAAAGAACTCTTAACAAAATGGGAGAATATACTATAGATATGCGGACTTATTTCCAATATATATGATCAAGCAACAACATCCATTAAACATTAAAATAGTTGAACAAACGGAGCCTATTAAGATATGGCGAGGAGTCAGACAGGGTGACACTATATCACCCAAACTATTCAATCAAGCTTTGGAAGACGTTATGAGGAAATTACAATGGGAAAACGGGTAATAACATAAATACAGTACTAACTTAAAAAAATCCTAGCGAGTATTTTTTCGTCACCCCTCGTAAAATTGTGAAGTATTTAGTGAAATTATTTAAAAGGTTTAAACAATTAAAACTAGAGAGTAAAAGAAGATGACTACAAACCAATGTATTTACATAGCGAAAAGAATCTAAATTTGAATTTCTAAAGATAAAAATTCCGCACTGTGAATATACATGAATAGAACAAAATTATTTATAATGTATAGCTCTCACTAGCAATTCCGAAAAGGTCGTAGCAATTGAACATTCAATACCTTGTGGGAGTTTAAAATGTAGATAATTAAAAATTTACATTGAAACGATTTTGGCCGTGGAGCTCTCCTGGGTGCATTGGATAAGTTGACAAGTGGGTCTCCTGTGAAATAATATATACATCAATATCTGCACTCTATACAAAGCCCCGACATTGTTGCATATGTGCCATTGTTTGGCCAAATAATAGAGATCGCGCCTCTATCAAAACGTCACATTTACTATCGGCGTTTACACACGTTTAGGTGTTGAATGAATGTTTTGTACTTAAGCAAATCATTTAGCTATTGGGTTGTCGTTAGCAATTAGCACTAATTTGTAAATTGTTAATATAATAAGACTGCAGCAAATGCTTCTTATTTTAAATGAAGTATAATCTACAACGACTGAGACCTGAGACACTTTAATACTACAGAATAAAACTAAATTTAACACACACATAGACAAATATATACAGGGTGTTTCAAAAAGGTATGTCATAAACTAAATCACGCATTCCGGGGACAAAAATAAATTGATTGAATCCAACTTACCTTTGCACAAAAGTGTACACAAAAAGTTACAGCCCTTTGCAGTTAAAGTTACAAAATAAAAATTGTTTTTTTGCATTATCTCCTAAACTACTTGACATTTTGTAATAAAAATGGACACGTTACTTTCTTGTTACAATTGCAGTCTATTACAATTTTAAAAAATAGCATCAACCCTTTTCTTATCATACAATTCTACAGAGATCTAATGAACTCCTATTCCGATTACACAATTATATTAACAAAAGAAATCTACACGCAAATGCAAATAAGATAAACAAAATATTAATCGTGACAGATGTCATCACTACAAATAATTAGAAAAATATACATTTAGCTTGACTAATAAAGAAAGAACTTAATACATTGCATACTAAAGATACAAGCATCAAGTTTCTCTGGGTCCCATCACATGTTGGAATAGCAGGTAACAAAGCACGTGCGGTAGGTGGCCCGGAAGGCTGCGAATAGTGTTGGCTGCGTTGGGGAGGGTGATGCCCAACGCGGCATCATTCTCTACGCGGCACCAGTCTGGAGCGGGCCGGTAGAGATAACGGCCTATAGGAGGCTCATAACACGAGTGGACAGAACAAGTCTGTTGCGAGTGGTATCGCCTATAGGATTGTGCCTGCGGCAGCCTTGTGGACCATGACTGGATGTGTTTCGATACATGTTTTGGCGGTGGAAAGAAAAGAGCTCTATGAGAAAAGAGGTCCAAACATTACTATGGCCGAGAAAAGAAGAAGGCCAATTGAAAGATGGCAAGAAGAATGGGTGGATGGTGGATGGAACACAAGAGATTTGGTGGACTGTGGCCATAGGCGACTGGATTATTTCCTGGCGCAGGTGCTCACAGGACACATGTGTTTTAGGGTCTACCTCTCTAGGTTCAGAAAGGCTGACACAGATGAATGCCTATACTGTGGACACTCGGACATTGTGACACATACGATGTTAGAGTGCAACAGATGGATAGTAGAAAGCAACAGAATGGAAAGAGAGACAGGTGTGAATTTTGTTGAGAGAAATGATTGAAATAATGATTGAAAATAAAGCAGGTCAGACTAGCGTACATAACTTTATCCGTACAGTGATCAAGAAAAAAGAAAAGGAAGAAAGACAGCTAGACTAACGGCAAAGGTAAAAGGGATAGATGATGGAAGTTGAAGCTAGAAAAGTGGGTCAGACTGTATGAGTTAGACTTTGTAAGTCAGAGTGTGGGGATGGAGGAAGTGCCGTCTGGGCGTACTAGAAGCGTAAAGGGTCTTCTACGCGCTACCTGGGACGAGACAGGGAGCCTCCTTGCTGATGAATCGAATGTGAATGTGGATGAATAGAGAATGAATAAATGAAGGAAGTGCTTCGGAAGTGATGTCGCCCTTACAGCCGCCATTTCGCTTGCGGATGACATAGGAGGGTCTGGTTTAGCAGGTAGGTGTTCGACGTAGACTCGGCGACCAGAGGACATTTTTAAGTACCTCGGGAACTATCGCCGGGAGTACGAAGAACGAATCCTGCACTAAGGTGAGTCAGGCGGCGTCCTGGACTGAGATGTCTTTTAACAATTCCAGGCCTCGCCTCTATAATAACGAAGTAGCAGACAAAAAATGATAAAGAAGCTATAAACGACAACAGTATCGCCATGTCACCCCAATCTGTAAGTATGGATCTAAAAAGCTACTTTACAAAGCACCTGTTCGAAAACTAAAACAATAAATGAAAATCCTTACCATCAAAGCTTCAGGAGAAAAAAAAAAAATAAGGCTGGACAATGGCAACCACCCGAGGTATTCAGACGAAAGCCGATACTTACTTCTAGTTAATGACTTAGACATACAGTGTTTTACAGTTGCTTTAAAAATCGTAAACGAATATTTTGGTCATGTTATGCGTCACTCAGTGAGACATAATATACTTTATTTAATAATACAAAGCAAGAAAGACAGAAGAGGAGAGTCAGGTCGAAGAACTTCATAGCTTAAAAACTCGAGAGAATAGTTTAACAGATCCTCTGCATCCCTTTTTTGAGCTGCCGTCAATAAAATTAGTATAGCCAACATGATAACCTGTGCTCTTAGTGTTTCAATATCGGAGATAATTAACGAAAAATCAGCCAGAAACACAAACAGTATTTTAGTTTCTAGTGTAGAATCAATATTAATTATTATATCAATATTAATTATTAACTTTGCATCTCCATGAGCAACCCTGTAAAGTAAAGATTTTGTTTCCCTTTCTTTCATGACCCAAGCAGCCGCACCACTACATTTTTAAAAGATCAGCCACACATCTTTGCCTGTTACCTATGCCGTGCCATTTCAGATGCTTTCAAGAAAATTGGCTGGTTTTTCAAATGCCAGTACATTTGTGTGTGGAGGAGCAGTAAGGCCGTCGAAATCACATGACATATGATGAAAATATACTCTACATCTTTTTTAAAAATAATTATTATTGTTGGATGCGGTAACTTACGACTTTTTTTGTACAAAATTTATTAGAGTAAAAATAGTTTAAAATAACATACATAATTTATTGTTCGTTTAACTCTTTTTGGCCGATTTGACATTGCAAATCACTAAAGTAAGCAGAAACTGACAATTAAGTTACCAATAGCGGAGATAAATATATTTTCTAAATAAAAAAACATGCAAGACAGAACAAAATAGTCCTACAGTCTGTCCCCAACCCTTCTTTCAGTGCGTCAATAATTTTGTCATATAGGATTTTAAGAATGTCGAGAATTATTGCATGACATTTAAGTTAAATCTGACAGTTACAGGATCGTAATCGGCTAAATGTGAAAAAGATATTTTTTTTGAAATATGTAATAAAAACTTTAACAATTTAAATTTTTTTAATTTACATATTAGAGGTCCCGTCCTGTATATAAATTTTTATTGCGCATTATAATATAATATTATTGGAACGGCAGTCATAATTCCTATTCTATACATTCCAAGGAAAGTGCTTGATTAACTAAGTTTTATTTATAGATTTATTGTTATTTATTACAAACAATATCGAATTGGAGTATTTGTTTGTTTAAAATAACGCTTCCTCCTAGAATCTTTTAAGAGTTGACTGCGGGATAAAAAATTTTACTGGCAATTGCAAAAATGAAGGCAAATATTCCTATGATAAAAGAGCATCGATTGAAATCAGTCATATTCGGATAAGTAATTTTCAGATAGGTTTCTGTGGCAGCCAATAGTTTAATTTTGTGAAGATTTATCATTAAATAGTGGAAATAGTTTAAATAGTGAAGCAGTTAATTTTTGAGTTATTCTACCAGTTTTGGTGTGCAAATGAAAGAATATTATGAAGTTTAGTTAAAAAAACAATGTAAATAGTTTAAATACTAAAGAAGTTCATTTTTTAGTTAATCTACCAGTTCCGGTATGCAGATGAAATAGTGTTAATGGAGTTTAGTTAAAAAAAAGATACCAAATGTAAATTTACCTTCTTTTTATGGACAACAAAAAAAATATTTCATATATTTCAAACAATCCACAAACCGATTTAGAATCTGATTCATTAAAATCAATGATTACAGGATATATGTGGCTGACATCAATTATACCTTACATTTCAAGAAAATGACGGGGTTCTAAAAAAAACCGTTTTAATACATATAACTATTCATAACGGTAATAGTTTAAGATATTTCCTTAATATCATTCCTGAATTCACAATCTGATTCAGTGATTCGTTAAAATCAATAATTATAGGAGATATGTGGCTGGCATCAATTTTTTTGGCTGTCTCCCAGTATTCATTTATGATATCTTCTGCATGTCTTACATATTCCTTCTATTCTTCTGGTGTAACCTTAAATTTAACCACAATTATGATCCAATTATTATCTACGAAATTTAGTACGCTGTTCTAGTGTCTTTCCAAATACTTAATACAGTACTTTCATTTACAGTACCTACAGAACTTATTTTTACATCATAATATGTGTAATTCTTCTTCTTCTTCTTAACATGCCATACACCAAAGTGTGTAGGCGACTATCTCATTACTAGAATTCTGTTCTTGGCGGCGTGACACAGCTCGCCTGTATTGCGTATTCCTGTCCATTCTTTAATATTCCTTAACCAGGATAATTCTTTGCGGCCGGCTCCTCTCCTATCTTCGATCTTCCCTTGTAGGATTAACTGTGGTATTTCATATTTTGCTCCTCTCAATATGTGCCCAAGGTAACCAACTTGCGTTTTTTAATTAATTCAAAGAGTTCTCTTTCCACGCCGGCTCTCTTAAGGACGTCATCGTTTCGAACTCTATCCACCCAAGGTATGCCCATCATTCTTCTCAATAACCACATTTCAAATGCTTCAAGTTTGTTGATAGATGTTTTTTCAAAGTCCACGTTTCCATGCCATAAACAAGATGGACCATATGTAGCACTTGACCATTCTGTAGCGTATTTCGAAATTTAGGACCCTACGTTACATGAAATGGTAGGATTAATAATACAGGTTAAGATAAGAGGAGGAAGGAGTATAGGAAGAAGAAAAGTGTCATGGTTAAGAAATTTAAGGAACTGGCTTAGGTGCGTTCTATAGAACTCTTTAGATCAGCGGTAGATAGGGTAGAGATAATGATGATAATATCCAACCTGTGATTGGAAGACGGCACTTAAAGAAGAAGAAGAGAGACCTAATTTGTCACTGAGAGAAGAAAAAGAACAAGGAGAAATAATAATTAGAAGATAAAAGGTAAAAAGAAAAAATTTCTTCTTTTTTCAATGTTGTACAAAAAGTATAAAACTTGTAATATTACGATGTATTTCACACATATACACAAATTTAGTAAAGTTCAGTAAAGTTTAGTAAAGTCAAGTTTAATCCTAAGCGGTACTCCCAGATCACCAAGCTATTAAACCATTCCGATCTAGTCCAGAAAGAAACTTGCTAATAAATTATGCAGTGTTTAAATAATGGGATGAGACGTGCATTCCTAGAGTAAAGAGCTGTCACATGCCTCGTGAATATTTTTTAGGATTTTTTAAAAGGTTCTTGGAAGAACTGCGTTGAGAATTTAATGCTCGACGTTTCGGCTTCAATTTTGGAGCCATTATTAAGAGGGATACGGTTCCATTGCAATTGAAATTTTTGAGAGCGAAATCTAATTCAGATTTAGTAAAAGCTTTCAACAAAAAGTGATTAGATTGGTGACTGTTCGGATTGGTTAGAGAAATATTGAACCCAGGAAGGAGAAACTTTATTAAAGAAGTCCTCTAAAACTTCATTGATTAACGGTTTTATACTATTCTGCGTTTTTGGATTCATTTTGTTGGCCTGTGACCATATTTGCTTAGAAGAGGTATTTTTGTTTAAATTGCAGCACCATTTGATCCAACTAGATTTAGATTTCTGCTTCAACTGCTTTTTTGTTCGAGCAGTAACTTCCTGACATTTTAAGTAGTTATCAAAATTCGATGAAAGTTTGTAAGCTTTTAATGACTTTTTTCTTTCATTAATTATTATATCACATGCAGGGTCTCACCATGGTGGTGGGAGCATATATAATATTTAACTTAAGTTAAATATGCCACAAGAAACCAATTTCAGAACATTATCAGTATCTTTGTCATGTTATATTTTTTATTTATAATTATTCAGTATACATTGTACGATTTTGAATTATACATTTTAAGTTCAATGCCTCCAATGCGTGTTAAGCAAATATAAATAAGTAAAGAAAACCGTATTATAAGGAAATTAATTTCCCGGTGTTTTACTCCTAAACTGCTACACCTCGCAAGCCACGCGATTCACACAGTAATTTATCAATAGCTGTCGTTCCGAGATCTCCATACACTTTATCATTTTTTACACATTTGCCATATTATTTCGGTTTCATACCCTCAGATACGAAATGCACACATGTGCTATACATTTATTATGAAGATCAAACTCATGTGTAAACCTCCATTTTCTTCGGCCAAGATGATGTGTATTTTGTCATTCCATTATTTCTACGGCGTTGCACCTAACAAATAACAACAAAGACGCTTTGAACTTCTTTCAAGTGGACCCGTCTTTCCTTTTGGTTGTTACACGTACGGACGAGTGAAGTTTCACAAACCGGCCAAAAATTTATTTAATCTTTACTTGAAAATTTCATAGAATTGTATTTTTACACAAAAAATTTGAGTTAATATCGGGAGTGTTTCAAAATAATAATAAGAAATTCCTTACATAAATCGATAAGTTATTAAACTTTTTATAAGTTTATTAATCAACACAAAAAAAATACAATGGTAAAGAGTTGGCTAAAATCAATGAGAGGTACTCATTACCTAGATATGTCAATCTGAAAGAAGAACTACAGGATATGTAACGAGGAGCAGACTTTCCAATCGCACTCTGTCCATATTTTCACATTCTGACTTCGAGGTGACGTTGGATTCGTCAAAACATCATTTATTAATTTACATACTTCTAGATATTCTATACGTAATATTTCACGTACATTTTGGGCTTCAAAAATCACCTAGACAAACAAAACGCATTTTGTCCAGTAGAGAGAGACAAACAAATAGCGCTATTTTGCTTGCAATGCTTTTGTACCATAGACCTAATGACTTTATTTTATTATCAGACACTGTAGGAATCAACAGTATATGATATTATTAGTGCTTAATAAGTTGTTTTAAGTTTGTGTTCAAATTTTTTAACTATCTCAGGGTTTCGTAGTCTCTCCACCTCAAATTTATCTTTTTTGTTTCTTTTACCTTTTTTTACGTTAGAGATTGGTGCCCTTAGTTTAGCCTGGACCAGGTAGTGATCGGAGTCAATGTTTGTTCCACGCCTGGTACGTACATTCATAACATCGCTGTAATGTCTTGCGTTCATAACATGGTCAATTTGATTGATTGTGTTACCGTCTGGGCTAACCCAAGTGCCTTTGTGTATATTTTTACGCTCAAAGCGTGTGCTAGCTATCATCATATTCATTGAGGCTGCAAGTTGTATCAAGCGTGTTCCATTGTTGTTCGACTCGTTATGTAGGCTATATTTTCCAATGGTGGGTAGGTAATCGTTTTCTTTTTCTATTTTGGCGTTGAAATCTCCAAGTACTATTTTTATATCATTTCTAGGGCAGTTCGGTATTATTTATTCTAGTTTTTCTTAAAATTCATCCTTTTCTTCATCTAGCTTATCTTCTGTGGGTGCATACGCATTAACTACTGACTATTTGAAAAATTTTCCCCTAATTCTTATTTTGCATATTATGTCGCTTATGGCTTCGAAGTCTACTACTAGGTGCTTAAGTCTGCTGCTAACTATAAATGCTGTTTCAAGTTTATGCTCTGTTGGGTGGCAGTAATTTAGCTTAAGGCAGCTTAAACTCAAACTCAAACTTAAAGAAAAACTAGAAGACCAAATGAGTAGTACTGTAGAAAACATAGATAATTACTGGAATGAGTGCAAAAATATCCTGAAAGAAGTAGCAACAACCGTTTTAGGAAAGAAGAAACCAAAAAGGAAGATGAACAGAATGGTATGACGCGGAATGGCCACAGGCAACTCAAAAAAAGAATCAGCCATATGAGAAACTCCAAAACAGAAGGACAAGACAAAACCAAGAGGAGAGGAACAAGACCAGCGCATTTCGCTTATGCCTAATATTTCTAGGTTTAGTCTGTTCATTTGCTGAATCGGTGTTGGTACACTGGATGCAATATCACATTTAGTTACCAACATTCAAATAACGTTTTTCAATAATAACTATCTTGCTTGATTGTTTTTAGACCTGAAAGGGGCATTTGGTTCAGTTTACTCAACCATATTACACAAAAGACTAGATAATATGGAATTATCTTAAAATATAGCCAGGAATATTGTCCATCTTTATAATAATCGTGTTATATGTTTAAGATCATTTAGAAAAACTAGATGGTCCTAGAATAGCTCATACAGGTCTCCTACAATGATTAGTTTTAAGTCCGTTATTTTTAACATGTTTTCAGCAAGTACTTATGACATTTTTGGCAATTCAACCAATTGCATTCATTACGCCGATGACATTTGCAACTATGCATTGTCTAAGACCATTAATGACGGATCTTTCAGATTTTGTAATAATTTTTTCTCAAACCAATGTTCAAAAATATCGGCGTCAATATTTCCGTGGTAATCATCATTTTTTTTGTCGAAGAAAATATAAGACTAGCATTGGGTATAAAACCTTTCGTATTTTCTACATGCTATATAATATATCTTTTGCCATTATTCGCACTAGTACTCGAATAGCATTTGGTAGAATCATCTTGCCAGGATGAATTTCCTTTCGCAAAAATCCATGTTTCGTCAAGAAACACAAATCGTCTGGCAAATTCGGAATTCTTGTTTTTTAAATAGTTTCTTATGAATTCCCACCTTTTTCAAACAACATTGGACAGCTCGCAGAATACTTTACGATTATTGTTTTTTTTTGTATCTAAAACCCATAGCTTTTAATACTTTTGATAAACTGGTCAAACCCATATCACAAAGTTCTCTGTCCTTTATTTTCTGAATAAGTGTCTTTCTTGTAACATGTTTTGTGAACAGACTGTTTACTATTTTTGCAAATATAACAACTAAAATTATCCAGTTTTGCGACCGCAAGGAATGGATGCACTCTTCGCGACAATTTTATTTGAAATAAAATTATAAAAGTTTTTTCAATAAATTATCATCACAAAGCATTCAATTTGCGTTTTTTCACGATTTATAAAAAAAATATTTTGGTAGCACTGATTTATCCTCAAGTACTACAGCCGACCACAAGGTTCGGTACCACAAAAGCAGGTAGAAAAGGAAAAGCATAACAGAGTGGCTGTAACTAGAGTCATACATTATTTTTCGGGCGTTAATCCGAAATACGACAGGGTAAAACGACTTCACTTTAGTAATCTTTGTCTTCTTCGGTGGCGTCTCCTATTGGTGCATGTACATTTATTATGCTTATGTTTCGTTGATTTCCTTTTAACCTGATTGCGCACATTCTATCTGATATTGGCTTGAAATTCATCACTCTGGTTTTCCATCTTTTCTGTATGAGAAAGACTGTTCCTAGCAATCTGTTACTCCCCCATTTTAAAAAAATACTACATCATCTATTTCACTATTTCTGTGTCTAATGGTGTTATTTCTTGTAAAGGTAATATATCTATTTCATATTTTTTTGATTATCTAATTAATTCTTTAAGTTTTCCCGTTTCATAAGTGCCCCTTACGTTCCATGTTCCCAAATTAGTTTTCATTTTCTTGTTTTTAATCCCAACTGTCTCCGTGTCTATTGCCGTTATTGCTACCGTTTTATTTACGTCATTTTTTTTGGTTCCTGTTTTGGTTTTCTATTTTTACGAGTTGTTGCTGATGCTTATTCCATGTCCATACTTCCTAATTTATTTTAATTTTTTGAAAAAACAAACCTGTCTGGATAGAATATACCTATTGTAAAAGAATACAAATATCTAGGCAGTCTCCTTGAATCGAAACTTTTATGATCAAAATATGTTAAATAAATAAAAAGCAGGAGTAAAAAAGTTAATGTCCGTGAATGTGTCACTAATTAGATGGGGTGCTGACCCTAAAGTAAACGTAAAGGACTAGCTTCCAAGCTAACTCTCCAAATACACACAGACATAAACAAATACCAAAAAAATTAACATCAAAGTTAAAATTGATATTAGAAGCATACTAAAAGATGAAAAAATATTATGGACAGTATAATAGTAGTTGCTGTAAATATTGTTACATATTACTCATTTAAAAATTATCATTGCCCCTGTATTACCCAGAAAAATACCTTGTGAAATAATTTAAGTGAAATTTATTTTCCTGTCTGGCATCTTTTGCTATTATCGTCTTTAGGGAAATGTATTAAAAACCGTTTGCAGAAAGATTCGTGTCTAACGTAAGGCACTATGGCGGAAATATTTTACAAACAAATCCAAATCTTAAATTATCAATCACATTACCCAGGAAAACTCAATTTCTTTTTCCGCTTCTTAGAATCATATTTTGCTAAAAAGCTCCGTGAGGCCGACTCGCCGAAGTTGGAATATAAATGAGAAACCAGAACGGGTTAAGTGGTTGATTTCATTTTTGAAAGACAACTTGAGATACAATTAATCATATATTTCATGTCACTCCGCTTCTACAGAAGCCACTAATCTAGATAAAGCTTTATCTACTAACTGACTGCTTAATCCAGTCATGAATTTCATTTATAGCATAAAAACAAATGGACGTAATTAGATCTTTGTGTACACAAATTAAAATTTGTCAGATTATTTTGAGCTTGACTTAGATATGATAATTCCCTTTATTAAATAACTTTGTCCTTTGTACATGGATAAGTTTCTTAGAACAACTGTAATTACACCCCTCACTTTTCCCATTCTCGTATTTTGGAGATTATATGGACAAAGAAATACAAACAATTTATTGTCCACTAAAATATTTAGGACGTTTTTTTAAACAATTATAAATATTTATAAAGTATGAGAGTTTTAATAAATAAAAAATGAAAGGGTTGGCTTATCAGTGACTGATAGGCCAAAAGCTGTATTTTTTTCTGGGAGCTTGAATTACAGTTTATGTTAATATAGGTAGAATTATGAATTTTTTATTAAAAACAACTACTCGTTCCGAAAGTTTCAATTCACTTAGGAACAATTTGTGAGAAAAAATGCATGTCAGGTTAATACAATTAAACCTAGAGCTAAGATTATTACTATTATAAGAATTACACAGTATCCAGCAAGACCACTTATCTCAATAAATATTATATGTCCAACAATAATGCATTTTCCAAAATCAATTCTACTTTTTGGCTTTGTATTCTCTAGTTTGGACTAAGATTTTATAAGTCTATTGATTTTCCGTAGGGTGAGTGCTGTGGGATCTTTTATTAATCTTTTATATACCGCAGAATTTAAAGATTTTCTATTTTCGTCGGTTGTCTTCATTACGACGTTGGCGTTTGCTTTGTCTGCTGGTAAAATTACAACATCTTTGTCCGCGTTTAAAGATTTTATGGCACGGATTTCTTGGTGACTAGTGGTATTTTTCGGTGTCATAGCTTTATGCAAAATTCTCGCTGATTCTGTCCTTATTTCTTCAATTTTTTCGATTGGTAAGTTGCGAGTCTTCAGACTTAAAAAAGATCCCACAGTATTGACCCTACGGAAAATCAATAGACGTATAAAATTTTTGTCTATACCAGAGGATACAAAACCAAGAATATGCAACAGCGAAGCAGTCCCACCACGCTTGTATGGCTTACCGAAAATACACAAAGACGATGTACCTCTAAGCCCTATTGTGAGCTCCATAGGGTCTTAGTCTTACAGACTTGCTAAATATGTGGCCAATATTTGACAACTATAAATAGAAAAAAACGATGCGTTTGTAAAAGACTCCGACCATTTCATCGAGAAGATCAAAGGAATAACTTTACAGAAACCTGACATTCTCGTTAGCTTTGATGTTGTTTCCCTATTTACAAGAGTCTCCCTAGAAGACGTTCTGAATTTAATCAAGGGACTAGTTTCCAAGGATATGATGGAATTATACTGTATTTGCCTCAGTACCACCTACTTTTCATGGGCAGAGCAGATTTATAAACAGGTAGATGGAGTAGCAATGCGAAGCCCGGTCGTAGCCAACCTTTTCACGAAGCATCTAGAGAAGAGGGTAATGGAGTCAGTATACAAGCCAAGGGTATGGTTTAGATACGTCGATGAAACTTTTGTGATTTGGGGTCACGGAGTAGCAAACCTTAACAATTTCCTATTTTATATAAACACACTGCATCCAAATATTCAATTTACTATTGTAACAGAGAAAGATTAACAACTAGCGTTCCTAGATTTATTAGTAAATCGAAAAGAAGGTTACTTAGGACATAAAGTGTATCAGAAACTTACACACACGGACTGAAACTCAAATCATCATCCAGGCCAAAAATAAGGTAGCATCAAAACTCTGGCGTTCTTGCCCTATATATCGGGGGTAACAGACATAATTGGGCGAATACTTAAAAAAACCAATGTAAAAACCATTTTCAAACCAATAAAGAAAATCAAGGACGGACAAACGCAACCCCTCAGCAACGGCCGGAGTATACCTAATACCATGCACATGTGGAATGGTATATGAGGGAACCACGAAAAGACACACAAACACAAGGATAAACGAACACAAAACCCATTGACGTTTAGGACATATCGACAAATCTGTCGTTGCCGAACACGCTTTCTTCTTCTTCTTCAAGTGCTATCTCCGCGGCGAAGGTCGGCAATCATCATAGCTATTCGGAATTTTGAGACGGCTGCTTTAAAAAGTTCATTTGATGTACATCTGTACCACTCTCTCAGGTTGCGCAGCCATACCATTCTACGCCTCTCTATGCTTCTCTTTTCTTGGATCTATCCATGCATAATCAGTTGAAGCAAGGTGTATTTCTCTCCACGTGTAATATGTCCGAGATATTCTAATTTTCTTGTTTTAATTGTATTTAAAATTTTCATTTCTTTATTCATCCTTCTCAGAACCTCTTTGTTTGTGACATGTTCTGTCCACGATAGTTTCAGAATTCTTCTATACACCCACAGCTCGAATGATTCCAGTTTTTTCATTGATGTTACATTTAAGGTCCAAGATTCCATTGCATAAAATAAAGGGAAGCTTTGGAAAGTGGAAAACATCGGATATTGTTTGAAGAAATGCAGATGCTGGATAAAACATCACAGTACTACCCACTATTATATTGGGAAGCGGTGGAAATATATAAGCATCCAAATAATTTTAATCGGATAGAAGAAGGACTAAAAATTAGTGAAACATGGATACCAATATTAAAATCCACAAACACCCTTTCCGCGAATTACAAAAAAGGAAAGCTACAAACGACGATACGCTCCCTCACTCCGAAACCAGTGAAGGGGAGGGGAGTAGAAAATATCAATATGGCCTCCGTAGTACAACGCGGCTCGATGTTCAAAAAGCCTTCGACCAAGCCTGGCATGCTGGACTGGCCAAGAAACTGTTGAACATCGGCCTGACCCTCTCATTCGTTAGACTTATCCATTCATATGTCTCTTAACGTCTAATCACGGTAAAGGAGTGAGGTCACTTCTCTAATTCTTTTACTCAGTACTTTACACAAGGTTCAGTGTTGGCTCCCATATTATACACAATTTACAATAGTGACTTTCCCAACCCTCGATATACTAACACCACCACTTTGCTCTATGCAGATGATATAGCTCTCGTAACAACATCATGAGACGTAAATTCAGTACTTTTTTGCTCAAAATCACCTTAACCTGGTCTAATCTCAGAAGATAACCGCCTAACAGCCCGAACAAACAGTTTAACAAAAATCACTTGTGAAAGACACTCTGCCGAAACAGCTGCAGTAAGATATTATAATAAATTTTTTGAAAGTGTTAAAAACAAAAATGTTCAGTGTTTTATTGTTAAAAAAGACTAAACACACGAATGAGAGGGCAGTCAAGAAAACTCTGAATAAATGAGAAACAAAAAGGAATGGAAAAGGAGAATAGATACCAACACAACAAAAAAGAGTTATGTAAAAAGAAAAATCATAGTAGTCAATATCCAAAACAGATAAGAACTAGAGGAAGCGTGTCCCTAGGGATTTGGTAGGTTGCTGCATTTTATATTAAACAAACTCAAATACCGATTCAGACCAACCGATAGATCCCTAGGGGCATACGATTGCTACAAGTAGTTTACTTTAATAATATCTACCGCACTTGCAGAAGAAACTGCGGTATATAAACTTGATACGCTGCCGAACGATATTAAATACAAGTAGATATGGATAATTTGTACATATATTGAGTATTTGTCATCGAAAAGTTACATTGATACAATGCGATTTGTTTATAAATTGTATGAAAATTAACAAAACCGTAGTTCTCTACATTTTATTTAGAAAGTAGATTGCTTAAAAGATTATTCCTTAGCAGAAGAGCACCAGAGTATCGGTAATGTGATCAAAAAACAAAGACAATTTCCAAACACAACTGACTAGAATGATACTATATCTCCACGAGTCCTCCAAAACCTTATAGTGTACTCTAGTGTAATAGTTACCTGTCGCCCGATCGTTCTAATGCATAAAACAAAAGATCCCTCTGCAGGAACGCCATCTTGATGAATAATGCCTGACAATAAAGTAGGAAAACTTGTACTGGAAAATAAAAATTTACAAATAAAACAACATTGGGGAAACTAATTCCTAGAAGAAAACTAATAATAATTTTAAATCAGTGTACTTAGTTAGTTTATGGACGGCAAATTTATTATTGATATAGAAAATGTGCATTAAAAATATGGGAAATATTTTGAAACTATCAATATTTTATGTATATCAATATCAAGGGTAAACAACATTTGTTTAAGTAGGATTCTAATACACATTTGAAGGAAAAAATAATGTCTGTATACGGGACTGTCAATGTTCTACCATTAATTTCCGTTTATTGATAAATTTTTATTCTGAGTGATGAATCGTTATGGAAACGGCTAATTATCTCGTAAATTACTAGACATAATTATACAAAATTTGAGATACGCCTATTTTGGGATACAGAGATTCCATATTTGGTATTTGCAATGTTACCAGATTTTCAGTTTCTCTTATATTACTAGTAACTTTGGTTTTTCAAATGCATCACCCTATATATTCAGTCATTATTGGAATCTCCTATTAAATACGAGTTCAACCATATGTAGCACTTATGATTTTATGTAGTCTGGAAGGTCTTATATACATAAAACAGAAATCTGGCAACGCCTAAATTGTTTCAATACATTTTTTAATACCAACTATTTTCAAATACATTAAAACGTAACAATTGATAGTTTAGAATATTTTTTAACATAATAGTTACGTTACTAAGTGTTCAAAATGTGCTCCATTTGTGAGTTGACAGCACTGTAATCGATGGTAGAATACGTCTACCACATTTCTCCATGATTGTCTAGAAATTATTCGAGATTCATCGATAATTCATTGCCTTAGCTATGCAAGACTGGCTGGTTAAGTTTTGTAAACTGAATTTTTCAAGTATCTCTAATAAAAATAATCTTTAGGATTGAGATTGGGTGAACGTGGAGGCCATTCAATTCTACCTTGTCTAGCAATTTATCGCCCAGGAAATATCTGATCTAAATATCGCCGAACATTTACACCAACTATCTGGCGTTAAATTTCTTTCGACAAAGAATGACCCAATTCAATAGTTGAATGAGATAATGAGTTGAATGATAATAGAATGACACAAGTATGGGGTAAAGTTATTCAACCTTTGTTCTGGATTTGGATAATAATACAAAATCAAAATATATGCAGGCAAAGAAGACATTACTGTCACTCCTGAAAAAGTTGTACTGCATCTAACTTAAGATTTAGTAAATGAAGGACGAACACTAATTGTTGATAACTGGTAAACAAGTTGTCTCTGGCCAAAAAAATGTTAGACATAAATACATGTAATTGGTACTATTCGAAAAAAACCGAAGAAATGACCAAAGAAATTGTAAATCCCAAGTTAAAACGTGGCGAAATTTGTTCCATGGAAAATCAATACGACGTTACGATTATTAATTGGAAAGATAAGAGGAACATTCTTATGAATTCTAGAAAATATGGAAACGAAATTATGGAAATGCCATTCAATCAGCAAACAAAAGTGAAACCTAAAGTTGTACTGGACTACAACAAAGGTGAGGCAGCTGTAGATTTATCAGATCAATTTGGGGCCTATTCAAATCCACTAAGGAAAAGTGTAAAGCGGTTCCGGAAAAAGGGATTTTAACTTACCATTATTACATCTTTAGTAAATGCCTATATTTTATATAAACAAGTAACAGAAAACACAATATCCATAACAGATTTTAAAAAAGAAGTGGTCGAGCACCGAATAAGAGCCTAGGAAACTAACGACTGTGTTACTCGATGATAATTAAGTTTTTTGTTTAGTCCACTGAATGTATTAAGAGATTTACATCCTTTATATTATAATGTCATGTAATTAATACCTTAATACCTTCTCGCTCTAAGAAATTAGATCGAAATGTTTCTTTTCTATATATTATTTATTACTGAATCGGTTGTTTTCTGTAGTATACGGTATAGCTTCTCACTTGTCAAATAACTGTCAAAAGCGATTGTATTCCCCAAAAACATGTGATGAGTGTTAGTGTAGTGAGTGACGGAAACGACAGATAAGATTTAAAAGTCGCAAACATCGTGAACGAAGAAATGTGTATATGAATAAAACAATGTATTAGAAAAATTCAATTTGCTGAAAGAGAAAAAGTATACAGGATGTATTGGCTTATTATGATCTGAATTTTATGATATTACAAGTAGTTGGAAAATGGTCAAGTAAGAAAGGAAGTCAAAATAGACATTTTAAATTTTTTTTTATTTTCCAAGTAAATATTTAAAATCTGTTTTATTTTGACAATAATTAAATTTAATAATAGAAACAGAACAAATTCGCTTGTCACCCCTAACAATGTAAATTTCTGGATGCGATTTTAAAAATTGTTTACACTCATTGTATATTATGTTCAAAAAATGTCCTCTTTACTTGTTTTGTGTAGAAAGTTAGTGATAACATTAGTGTTTTGAGATCTCACGATATCCTTCTCTTTTGGTTCTAGACCAGAAAGAAGGAACTCGATCTCTGAGAGAAGAGAAGACATTTTGAAATCTCTAGCACTAGGAAATTGGCAAAATTTTGGACCCAAAGACAAAAGTTTTTTGAAATTATAAGGCAAAGTGATGTCAGTTAGATTTTTGAACCATTTTTCTTGGAATGTTATTTTTGAAAATTGATCTAATTTTATTTTTTTAAAATTGTTTGATGTTGTTATTGTTAGAATATCCAACATAAAAAGTGGATGTTGTCCTATAGTTGTTCTATATGAAGTGACATTGTTGACAGTTCAATAAGTAATGTCAAAAATAGGTCATAAAATACTGTCAGTCAAGTTTTGTATTGTTCTGTATGTAAAAAGGAATAAAGTATAATTGTTGATGACCAGACGTTTATTGGTGCATATTTCCTAAAGTACATTATTTCCTTGTTTCTTGATGTCTTCAAACTAGAAGGAGGACTTCACCTAACTTAAATTATAACAGTTATTTCTAATTTGGAAAAATACTTTATTATATTTGATTGTTTGTCAAATGTCTTTTATAAACCGGTTAACATTAATACATATGTGCCTAATAAAAGTCTGCACTCTGTTTTAGCGTATTTAGTCATTTTTTGTTGTTTTATTAAACGTTACTTCAGAAACTTTTAATTTTGATCTAGACTAATAGTGTTCTTGTTCAGCTAATTTTAAAAGCTGTTTTTGTTGTAATTAAATGTAGCCAGTATATGAAATGGTGAAGGATTTAACTAGTCCGCATAAACATCTGCGTTTCAGCATCCTTAATTTGAAAATTTAATGTTGTAGTTGTAATATTTCAGGGTTCACTGAGGACTGAATTTCGATGTGGAGTTACGCTTGAAAACTTAATATTTGTTGTTTTAGTTTGCACACCCACGAAATTGCATGAACGCGCTCAACTCTCAAATGCAGGGATTTATACCAGATTTTATTCAAAAAACTACTATTACAAACATACTTTAAATGAAATTCTTCATCTCCCTTTCTAACACAATATTGCCCTATTTTAACAAAAATCCGTAAAAGGCGAAGTATATAGAAATACTAAACCTTACAGTAATATTTTTGTAATTTGTTTTGAGGCGTTAAATAATAAGCAAGATTAAACAGTCAATTGTATGCAAGATAAATCATTAAAAAAAGTAAGATAAATAACATTATAAAAGACTTCTTCTTCTTAAAGAGACCCTCTCCTAAATGGAGGTTGGCTGTTAAAATTATTGTAAACTCCTCTTTATCTTCTACTGTTCTTATTAGGAGTTCAAAATTTAGCCCTGTCCAATGTTAGATGTTTCTTAGCGACGATAGTATTTTCCTTACTAGTTCTCACTTTCCCTTGATCTTTACTTCCACTAGTAGTTGAGCACATTGGTTCTTATTATTTCTTAGCATATGGCGTAGGTATGATATTTTTCTAATGTTCACTCTGTTGAAAACTTGCCTTGATTCTGATTCAACTTTAAAAGTTTCAATGAAATTTTCAGCAGCTTTAGGGTCAGCTGAAAGCTTCTCTCTACTTGAGTCCAACTCCGGATTCCGTGCCTGTCTTTAAAATTTCGTAGCCACCCATTACTCGCTTTAAATGAACCTGCACTGTCCATTTTCTCGGCAAAAAGCATAGCTTTTTCATAAATAACAGGACCTGAAAGAGGGTTTCCCAATATTCGCTGCTGCAAGAACCACTTAAATACCACTTCTCCCAGTTCTTTATTTTCAGTTGTTTTCATACTCTTTCTCAATGAACTTCCGTCTTCATTCTCGAGGACGGGTTCACAGTTTACAATAGGATGGGTAATTTAAATATAAAATAGGATGGGTAAAATAATTTAAAAAAGGATGGGTAATTTAAGTAGGTCCTGTAATTGTTTTCAGGTGCTGTGTTAATCCTAGCCAGGATTAGAACGCAACATGGAGAAGCCAGGACCTAGTAAAAAACGTAAGGTTAAAGATGAAAATCGGCAGTTTCAAGAAATTTGGACTGAGAAATACTTTTTTGTATGGTCGCATAACAAAGTTGTTTGTTTAATTTGCAAGAATTATGTTGCGATTGCAAAGGAATATAATGTAAAAAGGCACGATGAAACGCAGCATCCTTCTTTTACCAAGTTTACAGGCGAATTAAGAAAGCAAAAAATGTCTTTAAAACGGGAGCTTATTGGTCTGAAAGCTATGTTTACAAAACCCATTCAAGATTCAGAAACAGCTACAGAAGTTAGTTACGAAATTTCTCGAAAGATAGCAAAGCAAAGTCTCCCCTTCAATGATGGCGATTTTGTAAAAGATTGCATAGAAATTGCCGCTAAGAAAACGTGTCCAGAAGCATCAAAAAAGTTTGAGAAAATTCAACTGAATCGTATGACTATCCAAAGACGAATAATATCTTTATCAGGTAATAGTGCGGAACAATTAATTGAAAAAACTAAGATCATTAAATTTTTTTCATTAGCACTCGACGAATCCACTGATATTAGTTCCACAGCTCAACTTCTCATATTCATACGAGGTGTTACTCAAGGTTTTGAAGTCTTAGAAGAGTTATTAGGAATGTGTTCATTGAAAGATCAAACCAAAGGAGTTGATATACTCAATGTTCTTTTGGATGAGTGTTCAAAAACTGATTTGGACTTATCAAAATTATCGGGAGTTGCAACTGACGGTGCTCCTTCGATGATTGGTGTCAATTCCGGGCTAGTTACTTTGCTGAAAAAGCATCTGCAAGAAAAAACTGTAAACACTGAAGATCTTATGCAGTTTCACTGCATTATACACCAAGAAGTACTCTGTTATAAAAAAATTGAATTTCATAATGTTATGAAAGTGGTAGTTTCGATTGTAAATTTCATAAAATCACGAGGACTCAATCACAGACAATTCAAACAATTCCTTGATGATATCGAAAGCGAATACGGAGATTTACTGTAATATACAGAAGTAAGGTGACTACTGAAGTAAGGTAAGATTGACTTACCCCTAGTCAATCCACGACTAGGGGTAAGGCCCTAGTCGTGGATTGACACTGGAACGATTTCTAAATTTAATAGAAGAAATTGGAATATTTCTGGCGGAAAAGCAAAGGGATATCCCGGAACTTAAAAATCCTGATTGGTTGTGTGATTTGGCTTTTTTAGTTGACATTACAAATCATTTGAATGGCTTGAACACACGGCTTCAAGGCAAAAATCAACTGATATCTCAGCTCTACGTTCATGTATCATCCTTTCAATGCAAGCTGACACTTTTCAGATCACAGTTGAATTCTGGAAATTACAATAATTTTCCGAATTATAAGAAAATGGCTGAAAAATTCAACAAAACTGCGATTAATTTCAATTATGTAGAAAAGCTAGATATTTTGATTCAATCTTTTCAAGAAAGATTTTCGGATTTTAAAAAAGTGAAACCTCTGTTGGACATATTCAGCAATCCTTTCACGATTTCAGTTGAAAATGCGCCAGAGTCAATGCAGTTAGAAATTATCGACATTCAAAACGACCAAGATTTACGCAACAAATTCAACGAAGGAGACTTGCTGAACTTTTACCGCTGCATTGATAAAAATATGTACGAAGAGTTGTGCATAAACGCTCTGAAATGTGCCAGCTTTTTTGGTTCTACCTATATATGTGAACAAACTTTTTCAATACTAAATGATAATAAAACAAAAAATTGAAACCGCCTTGCAAATGAAAGTTTGGAAGCAGTTTTACGTATTGCTACAAGTAAATTTGAGCCAAATATAAAAAAGATTGTAAGCACTATGCAGTGCCACGCTTCAAATTAATAAATTATTATTCAATTTTAATAAATTATTATCAATTCTTTATTGTCTTTAATTACCTATACTTCTGGCGGCCGGCCCACCATCAGTTCATGATTTGCCCGAGTGGCCCCTAGTCTTAATCTGTGCATCCCTGATCTAGATCATGATCATTTGGTACATTCTGCTAGATAACAAACGAGGCTCTGGCGTCCGAGTGATTGCCGGTATAAGTAATCCCCCACTTACTGACCAACAGCTTCGGGTGGAAGAGTCGGTAAGAGGAAGGGCACCTTCTTGTCCTAGAAATGGAAAATCATTTCTAAAGGCGGACGAACCATACATGGTCAACGGTGTGGAGATGCATAAGGCAACGGGAAACCAATGCATTAAAGCCTCATACATTTTATGTATTTCAACATTAACACTGTATATCCATAATGTTGGCAAGGGCATTATCTTATAAGGCTGATAATACAGGGAAAGATAAGAGGAGGAAGGAGTATAGGAAGAAGGAGAGTGTCATGGTTGAAAAATTTAAGGGACTTGTTTAAATGCAGTTCCATAGAACTCTTTAGAGCAGCAGTAGATAAAGTAAAGATAGTGATGATGATATTCAACCTCCGATTGGGAGACAGAACTTAAAGAAGAAGAAGATAAACGATAAAAGAATACTAAATTTGACAAAACTCCATGCAAAACAGAACATATCTGGTAATATTTTAACCAAATCAAATCACACGTGCAAAAAAGATAGACTGATCGCGTGCGCGTGGGTTTATCTTTAAAAGTTCATAGACTATGTAGCAGGTGCCGCGAGCGTGGGTCATCGCTGCCCCTCCCTATAGCGCTCTGCTATCGTTACACTATAGTGTGTTCGCAGTTAAAAGGGTCAACTACTGGTCAACAACTACGCGGTTCCTGCATACACATTTATTTATCTCAGGACGTGGCGTCTATACAAACTTTTTCTTTTTCTCAATCTGATCCGGATAATTGGAGTCTGGATAATTGGAGTTCTACTGTATTTCTTAGGAGATATGCTATTATAACCGTGCATTTTGTCTTTTTTGGTCTGACGGGGCAATTGTAGGGCGTAGCTATTTAATTACAGCAGCCAATCCCAAGTCTGGATAAAATGTGAAGGCAAGGCAAGCTTATAAGCTTTTAGAAACCTACCAATCTAAAAACAAAGACTGCTCAAGACAACAAGCAAGGCTTACACTGAAGTAGAATTGGGTTGTAAAAAAGAATAGAATAGTTAGAAAAGAACTGCCATAAAAGGTAGTGTAAAACCACTTAAACACTATAAAGATCGTCTGAAAAAGTGAGAA